>MBFL02000001.1:0-397609 GCA_001696595.2 Aspergillus hancockii | reverse complement strand
GCCTTCCCCCCTCCCCCTTTTACCACCCCGGGCCCGGTCGCCACCGACCTATTGCTGTCGTGAGATGTAGTAGGCCAGCACGTGCCGGGTCGTCCCCCGAGGCTGTCCGACGACCTCCCAGAAGTGGTCGTCGCTGACAGCCATAAAGCGGAGCTGCACGCAAAGCTCGGTCACTTGCCGCCTCACGTCGGCGTTGGTTGACATGAGGTCGGTGGCGGCAAGTGACCCTAGACGCTCCATGAGGCGTTCGGGAAGGCGGGCCCCCGCCCCGTTCAAGCTCACCAACACCTCCGCCAACAACGAAAAGGCCATATTGATGGCCTTGTGGCCCTCTGTGTCCCGTGTTTCCTGCTCCACGAAGTCTAGTATGGCGTCGAGATAATGTACAAGTTGTTGATTGTGGCCATCATCAGCGCGCTCGCAGGTCATAAGAAACTCGACCGCTACGTTTCGGAGCTCGGCGACAAACCAGGACGTTGTTTCAAAATATCTCACTGCATAGAGGATAGCTTGTAGCGCCTCAGGGTAGCAGGACTTGAAAAAACGGTTAGTGCATGTTTCCAGGAGATGCAGAGTATTAAGAACCTGCATCTTGAAATCCACACTATCACCATAAGGTAACGGCCTCTCGTCGGGTCGACTTCGCAACTCCTCCAACACAGCCTGCACCAGGTCATCAAACGTTGCTTGGTCCATAACTTTCGTAACGTCGTGGTGATGAATGAGTGTTTGCAATTTTCGGTGTCCGAACATATCTAACGTATGCGAACGAATCCGATGGGGAGCAACCCGAAGCATCTCTCTCGCTCTTTCGGGGTCTTGCGATCGTGGACTAATGTTCCTCCGTTTATTGTGTCTTATTTGTCTTCCCTCATTCTTGAAGGCGCTCCACGCAGCCTTGGTCGATTCGCTCATGCGTGCGTCAAGTCGAGGGGTGAGCGGAGAAGGGTCAATTGCTATGTTAGCACGATGGTCTGGTTCATTGGATGGCAATTCGCCCAGAGCGTTGTTCTTCGGTAATGCTCGATTAGATGCAGTCGGGCTGGCATGTTTCTCAGCAGCTATGGGTGTCTTGGGAGACCAGTTTTCGTTACTCAAAGGAATGCGTGGAGCTTTGATAGGTTTAAGCGAATACTCCGGTGTGGACTGGAGAAGGTCTGATGGGAAAGGGCTATTATTCAGGCCGACTCCTGACCCAAAAGAGCTTGGAAGTTCTAGCCCAGAAACCCGAGAACCTGCTTCACTCTTCGAGTCGGGATTTGAATGATCAGCCGACACTTCCAGTTCATCTTTGCGTTCATCCGCCGCCACAGCGTGCGTAGTCGTTATTTGGATTTCAGGCTTCTGTGTGTCGCTCTCAATATGTACGTTCGCCTGAATACTCTCTCCGTCATCCGGTTCACTTCGAGTTGTCACGGGGTCTTCGTAGATAACTACAGATTCGGGTCGCTTATCGGTATAGCTAGACGCAACGCCCACAGGCTGAACGGAGCTGTTCGCTTCTGCGCTACCATCGTGAGACTGGTCTTGGGTTTGTTGGTTGGAGAGCATTAATTGGTCGTGTAGAGTCACTGTATCATTTGGAACGCTTAAAGCACCCTGTGTTACGGGAGGAGCTACTAGTTGCTCGACGAAGTCAGTGGGACTTTCCAACTGAACGCAAGCCGGCGACTCGGGGCGGTCCAAGAAGCCAGTCGAGGTAGGAACGTGGGCTGATGACTGGCCGCTCGATGTTCCATTTGACCCAGTTCGTGGTGGATCGTTCGTCGTAAATGGATCTGAGAGTTTGGCCATGGAGATATCGAGCTTCTTGGGTTTGCTCTTGGTCGAGCTGGCTGCCTGCCCAAGGTCGGTCTTCTGCCGGGGGCGAGTGGCACTGATCTGCTTCGAAGGCGTACTTGGCTTGAGCTTAGGTTGTCGTGGAGAGCTATCAAGCTGAGCGGGCGTCTTGGGACGAACATCAGCGTGCGCAGACCTGCGAGAAGAATACGGGTCGGCAGTCGCTGGGCGTGCCATTTCAGGGCGTCTGGGCTTCGCGCCAGGTCGCATAGGTGCTGATGAGAGAGAGGAGACAGGAGCTCCTGTGGGAACGGTGCGTACAGTAGATGTTTTTGAGGGAAGATCGGAGGACTTCGTTTCAGAGAATGCTGATTGGGCAGATTCAGGTCGTGGAGGTAATGTCTTGGCCGGCGCAAGGCGAGCTTTCTTCTGTGCGGCAATTGCTTCTTTCAGGGCAGAACGGCTAGAGGGGGTGCTGCTTGTCAAGCCTTTTCGTGATGATGAATGTTGCGATGTAGACTGGTCGATGTTCGGGTTCGATGGGTCTTTCTCCAATAGCAAACGGGCCTTATTATCGAGATCAGAGAGAATACTATAGCACATTAGAAGTTTGTCCATCTTTAAAAGGAAAGCGGAGCGCTCACTTGTTGCCTTTGCTAGGCCAGACTCGGTAGAACGTCCAAAAGGCGCTCCGCATCGCTTCCCGAACGCTAGGGTTAGCATCGGAGAGTCCCTTTTTCATGGACTTCTCGAGGATTTCCAAGCCACCGCCGTGCTCGATGGAGCTCTTGTTGTGTGCTTGTTTGTTAATCAGGGTTTTGAGCCACGCCGCAGCATGAAGACGTAACTGAACGTTCTTGTCTTGACATGCGCCCGTCACATGGTGCAAGATACGTGCAGTGTAGGTTACATTCGCCAGGACAGCATTGAGTGTGACGGTGCCATTCTGTGCGCTGATTTTCTTCATTCCACCGCAAAGTTTGATAAGATTCTGCATGATAATTTCAACCATCGGGTCAAGTTTGGGTCCGCACACTTTAGCGAGATCCTGTATCAAGAGACAACCAATGCTAGACAACGTGGTTCGAAGTGAATTGACGGCTTTGAAGATGCCATCTAGTAGAGATTTGATGGCCGCATAGAACGGCTGGGGGTAGTCCTGGGGAGCGTTGCCATAAGTGAGTCGTCGGAGGGCGGCAATGCTTTTCTCACGATGTAGCCAGTTGTCCTCTGACTCACGCCCTTCAAAGTGAGGAAGCATGGCACGCGTAAGATCTTCGACGTGTCGAGTTGATCCGACCAGGACTGGCACGACAGGTTCGCCTTCTTGCGAGCTTGGTCGAGGAGGCTCCATGTGTGATGGCTGTCCCGCCTCAGAAACCGCAACTGTAACATGTTCCTGTTCACTCTTCGATGAGCCAGGACGGGTTTTGATGGATTCTGGTTCCAAGATTAGAGGTGTGGCTAGTAATGGTTAGCTTAACAACCTTATAATCACGAACAGCAGCTTGGGATACAAACCTTCTCTGGGTGGTTCGGTATGGATTTGGGGACGTGCTGCCATAACGGAAACAGGTCGCTGGTGCAAGCCATCTGCTCGAGAAAGTGGACGGGGAGGGTGATGGTGAGTTTCTACTCGAGAAGCAGGTCGAGTTTCGGTTCGCGACAGTGGGCGAGCCGATGAAGACTGGTCCGGTTCCGCCGAGCCAAGGCCGATATTAGAGAGAATTGCATTCACGATCGACTTGCGAACATTCTGCGCGGCCATTTCCCTTGTCAGGTCTGATTTGGCCCGTGCGGGAGCATTCCTAAACTGTTGTGAGCCCCGAGACCGATGTAAAAGCAAAGAAAGTTAGCTTAAATAGAACATACTGGAAAAGTTCAACGGTCGTTGACTTCGCTGTGTCTCTAACGACACTGTCGGCGTCTTCTAGACACGCAATGAGGCTCGGAACGTACGAGCGGAAAAGAAGGCCGTGGTTCTTGGACATCTGCGAGCGCTGATTAGAAAAAGGGTGCAACCGCAGAAAGAGGAATGACTTACATTGGAAAGCCAAATCAAGCTCATTTCCTTTGCCTTGGGATTTTTTCCCGTCAAAGCTACCTCAAGTACATAGTGCTCTATTTCAAGACCGGCAGCTGGCCAAAGATCGGTAAATGCTTGAGCAGCTTGCGCTCGGACGCGTTCTTTGTGGTCTCCCAGGCGTTCAAGAAGCACAGGGCAGATATAACGAGCATAAGATGAGACAATATGGTGTTGTTCTTGTATGAACAACCGCTTCAAGAAGTGACCCAGAGTAGAGAAGCCGGCCGCGTAAAGCGCGGAGTGATGAGAAGCTATCGAGAGCCGTAGAGATTCGAAGATAGTAGGCACCGCCGTATCTGGGACATTTTTCTGTTTGATTTCTGATTTGATGCCTAAAAGGTGGCTGACCTTGATATCAATCGAGAGGTTGTTGTTCTTGAGGACTGCCAGCAGCTCAGCGGCTTTTGGCTCCATCGTTGATTCGAGTAGGTGCTCAATTCGAGTCACAAGGCGGATGACATAGAGAATAATAAAGGAGAAGACGTAGTAATATGTGGTAAGGAGAAGTTCGATGGTCTTCACGGAAAGGAGGAGGATCAGATAAAGGATCAGACGAAGGTAGACAATCGCCCGATACGCAAACTGAACGGTAATGTAAGAAGGGTGAAGAAGAAAAAGGAATCTGAGCCAGATATAGTATGCGACCTCAGTCACAACATTCACAATAGGATAAACACTGTTGAACTCCATTGCGAATGATCAGCACACCGTGAATACAAGCAAATCCAAGAATTCAAGATGATCAAACAAGCAGGTATACAAAAACACAGTAGCCAAAAGACTTTTTCCGTCTTTTCTTTCTTTTTTCTTCTGCTTTCTCGTTGGAAATGATCCAGATGCAAGATGCTTGAGAAATCAGGTGTACAAAAGGCGCAAATAACAGGAGAAACAGCACGTAAAGATGTTCTTGGCAGAATAGAGGTTCAAGAGAGAAGCAGGAATAGAATTGTGTATTCAAAAAAGCGCATGTAATGTAGCAGTAGCAAGATGCATGGGAGAATGGTATGAAGATGTGAATTGTAGAGAAGCAAACGGGGCCCGAGAGGGAAGGACGAGCATTTCGAAGAATCGACATGATATCAATGAGGAAGAAGCTCATACCTTTAGACACGGTGGTCGCGAGGACTTCTCAATGAGAACGGCAGGAAGAGAGCCAGCAGCTCGTTATGGCAAGTGGGAGTTGAGGATGATGATGTTGAGGGAAGGACGGCGACACTTCCGAGGAGAACTGCCAGCAACGGGGGGAAGGAGCGATAAGCGAATAGACGCGCCGATAAGCGCTTCGAACTCCACACCCTTCAGATCACCAGGAATGAATTTACAGAGAACAATGGTGAGGACTTAATCCATTCCAAGCGCAATTTCTCTGAGAGAACAAATATCTGTTGAAGTGCAAGGGGGAATGGAAGGTAGTGGAAGGAGTTAGGTTGGGTTGTTGGTTCCCTGACTCTTTTTTTTTCTCCCTTTGTTTACCGGCAACATTGGCCACGGAAACCAGAAACTCAGTGGGGGGCCGAGGAGCCTAAGGATTCTGCAGCCCAAAGCATGGCTGAAGAACCATTGTTGTCGCATTGTTTATTTCTTTTATTTCTGTTCTTTTTCTGTGAATAGGGATTTTCACGTTCTCCGACTATGCTTAAAGCTGAATTGATATACAATTAGGAATATATGCGTAAAACGAACGTAACTTGTTTACAAAACTTCGATTCTGTCGCTTTGTTTTGCTTTTTCCCATTTTGTCTCGCTCCCCTCGGGTTTCCGCTTTATATTAGCCGGCGCTATAAATGACTGAGGTCTATTTCACAGTCCCGCAAAGTTCATTTCTACTGTGAATACGCTTCGTAAAGTAGTATCTATTGTGAGTGCCATGGGAATCCACAACACATATCAATTAATCTACTCCGGAGTAAACTACACATTTATCAAGACCCAATCATCGTTGGCCTATCGCAGGCCAACTTGAATTCTCCACTCGATCGCCGCCCTGGCGTGGGACACTTGGACCAAATGTGCGTCATGTCAAGAAAAGGGCCATGACAAAGGTTAATAAGTATGACAGATAGAGAAAGAACCATCCGATCGGAATGCAATTCACGACAATGTGATTGGTAAATTGTGTTGCGGAAGTATGCAACCGAAAGCCCTTATCAAGCATCGAACCCTGAGAATGACCCGAGGCGCATGCTTCAATCAAAGTGAACTAAACTAACGCATGTCATACAGGGCACAGGCAAGGTGCGCGAAAAGTATATCTTGCGCCCCACGAACTGCTGTCGGGGTTGATTCATTTCTACTTCGACATTCTTTCAGGTCATTCCATTCCCATTCAATTTCCCTAAAACCATGACAACCACCAACCCGCAGGCCACCACTCCCGATGACCCAAATAACCCGATCGACACCTCCTCAGGGGCCCCGAAGCCCAAGCTTCGTCTCCATGTAAATGATCTACGCCACTCTGGCTGCAATACCTTCCTATCTCTTGTCCCCAACCTCGCCTTCACCCTCGACAATGCCCTAGCAGCCATCATCGAGCACCTCTACACGGTTCCCCGCCCGACAGCTGCAACCACGGCACCAACTCCCATCTTCACACCATCCGTACCACCAACCCGCTCCGTAACCATCTTCCTCCGCGACATCGGCGGCGTAGCCTACACAACCGGCACAGAACTCGACGATGACCATAAAGAGATCCATATATCTCTCCAGTATATCCACAACTCCCTTAAACTAGCAAACCCACGAACCGAGATAGTTGGTGTCCTTACCCACGAGCTAGTCCATTGTTACCAGCACACGGCCCCCCGCAAAGTCGGGGACTCGGCGCCACGCCCACCCGGAGGCCTGATTGAGGGGATCGCAGATTTCGTGCGTCTCAAGACTGGTCTCGTCCCCCCACACTGGAAACGGCCGACTTCTGCGAAGGAGAGACCGGAGAAATGGGACCAGGGCTACCAGCACACGGCGTATTTCCTGGAGTGGTTAGAGGATGTGCACATTGGGAAAGGCGCGGTTGGGATGCTCAACGACCGGTTATTGCGAGTCGGATACGTAGGTGAGGGGGCTCAGACGGTGGAAAGCGAGGCTCCCGATAATGGAAGCAGCGCACCGCTGCCTAGCTTTTGGAGAGATTTATTTGGGTCGGGGATTAAGCAGCTCTGGGACGATTACGGCGAGTACCTTGATAACCCCAGTAAGACAAACGATGCACGGAGGCACGGTGGGAATTGGGAGGATGAAATCATCAATCCTTTCGAGTAGTTCATTTCTTATAAAATATGTATCACGACTGCCGCTGATGAGGCAAATCGACGTAACCCTTCTGATACTGGAGTCGGTGGGTGGATAAATGTCCGAGCTTTGAATTACCTTGCAAGCAGACATCATGTAATGTAATATGCATTCATTCAGTACATACATCTATGTACTTCTAAGAACGACTCTGTTCCAAGAGTCGTGTCCTGTCTAACGCGGAATGGGGTGAAAATGCAAATTTCGACCGGGAAAACAATAAAAAAAATGTAAGAAAAATGTTAAACAGAGAAGACATCAGACGAATGAAATAGATTTCCCATACTGTACAAAACCTGATCTTGCAAACTTGAATAGATAATATGTGGTGTATCTTTGCTGCCATTCCACCAATGGCAGTCCTATCATATAATATAACACCTTTTCAACATGGACGCGTGTCTCTTTGTCTCACTGAATCCCTCTTACACTATCACCTCACCCAGGTCCACATGGACTGGCTTCCAGGGTGCAGCACCCTCTTCCTCCATGGAGCTGGGGACACGCACATTGACTGGGCTATACAGGTACCAGCCCTTGAGCGCAGCTACAGCAGCCCTGGATCGAGCCTCTAGCAGACTGGCGCCAGCGCCCTCACCCAACTTATCCTGACCCGAGTAGATACCGACGACAAAAACAGGGTGTCTGCTCTTGCGGCCAGTTTCACTGATGATCTTTGCGACAGGGGGCTCGAAGTTCTCTCGCGCACACAGCCGGGAGAGGTCACGAGCCGGCTGCGAGAAGTTGAACAGGTCAGAGATGTTGAGGTGGCGGGAGAGGAAATGTTGTTCGAAGAAACGCTTAGCAGCCGGTCTGCCAGCATGAAGGTAGATGGAGCCCATCACAGCACGTACGAATGCCGCACTGGCGTGTTCTGCTGTGACGCCCTGAGTGATCTGTGATTCAGGGACGGACGGCGCCTTGACGGGATCGCCAAACTCATTGTCATAAACGATTCTAGAGGTCATCGATTTTCTCCAAGATGTCCGGTGTTCATTGGGTCTCTCGGTGCCGGTAACCGACTCCGCGTTCACGTCGGTACCTGGGAGTACCCTCTTAAATTGTAGGAGACCGGGGTCAACCTCTCCGCCAGGCACCGCTGCCATCTCAACACCCCACTCCTTTGCCATTGCCGCCAATGTCTTAGGACCGACATACGCATACATGGCTGCGAAAACGACAGTTAGAGGAAGTCGAGGATATGTGCAAAGAAGGTGTTCGGAGGTGTATTGAGTCAGGAGGTCATGACCGAGGGTGGCCAACGATTCATTATTGAAATTGGGGTTCGAGTCGGCCGAGGCGTCGACCAGAGAGCGTGCTAATGTCTCGAGAGGTAGTCGTGAAGGGAGGTACAGACGTGCATGAAGGGCGGCAAGTTTTGCGGACTCGCGTGCGGCCTCAACCGGCGGAGAAGGAAAGATGTATTTGGACTGAGAAGACTGCGGAAGAGGAATTGACGAGTCGAGAGATTGTTCATCGAGCAATTGCTCATTTTCGGTCTGAAAAGCAGGCGAAACGGTTGACTGACGCCGCAAACTATTGTACAGATGCTGCTGCAGGCGGCCTCCAGTCCGGACCCGCGGCGAGAGGACCGAACTGCTCCATCGTTGGAGCTGCAGCCTCTTCATCTGGGCAACTGTGTATGTTTGAAACCTGAAACCGAAGGGTAATTGAAGGGGAGGAAAACAGGTGAGACTGCCCGGGGGGTTGCGTGAAGATTTAGTGTAGGGGGCTTCCACGTCGATATTGTATGAACTTTTGACCACTGGAGAAAAGTCGAGCTTCGGCGGAAGTCACGGGACCTGGTAGTGAAAGACCCGTTGTGACGCTAAACTCGATCTGGCCCCAACGTCACGGGTTCTAGGACGAGGGACGACGTCGGTCATTTCGGCTTCAAACCCACCAGAACAACGCTTTCTCAGCAAGCTATTGCCCACATTCTTTCCCTACCATTGTTTAATTTTCCTCCCAAGCAAAATGGGCGGCGGCGGCAAGATCCCGTATGCAACCCTCAATTCGCGCTGCGTCCTTGATACCGTGAAAGGCTAACCGATCTTTTACGAAGCTATCCCAAGGAAGTCTGGTCTCCCGCGGGAGGCTGGTACGCTCAGCCTGCAAACTGGAGGGCCAACACTGCTATCATGGGAGCGGTTGTCATTGGTATCGCTGCTGTGACATGGAGCATCAGCGCTGATCGGGAACGCCGTGACAAGATGCCGGAGCCCGGCAGATTCTTCCCCAGTCGCTAGTCAGTCTATTCCTACGTGAATTTGCTGGGACTGTTAACACTGACTATCTACCGTTCTTTCTAGCTGGAGCAAACAGATCATCGAACATGAGAGGCAGCAAGCCGCGAAGCACGAGTCATAAAGGGGAGGCATGGGCTACAAGTGGAACACTTGGGAGGTTTATATGGCATGATAGGTATTTGTTTCAAATTATTGTGGGCTGTACGACAATAGAAGGGCGTTCTTCAATCGGTCAATTGATCTGCAAGTGCTTCTGGGGAGACTCTTCGAGTATTCGATACAATCGCTGCGTGTACAGACGGACCCGTTCCGTGAATTCAGTTCCGTTCCAAAGTTCTCTCTCATCAGTAGACGTAGACAGATGAGGCACTCCAATTTGCTCCACCACAAAGCCTGCTGCAACAGTGGCAAAAATCAAAGAGGAAAGCACATAACTCTGCTTCCCTAACGCTTTCAGTGCCCCTTTCCAGGCCGGGGACTCTGCGAGCTCTGCGCCGACGATTTTGGCCGGGCTTCTACCGCCAGTCACCATTCCTTGAGCCAATGCCCCCAAGAAGGAATTACCTGCGCCGGTTGGATCAACCACTGCTGTAGTCCCTGAAGCACCTGGTTGATGATAAGCGGGCAGCCAGATCCTCTGCCCTCTGGAGAATGAATAGCTCCCATCTTTCCCTGCTCTGACAACCAAGTACCCATTTCCGTTCGGGCCAATACCTGAGTCAAGGATGCGTTTAACTATATCTTTCCCGAAGTCACTGTCCGCATTCCATCCCGATTGTCCAAACATCATTCCCAGCTCTAGTTCGTTAGGACTCACCACGTCTACTACGCGGGTTGCAATAAAGAACTTTTCTTGCTCTCCTGGTGTGCATAGATCCGGCACAGGTTCCCAGATGAAGAAAGGCCTCTCCGAAGCTTGGCTGCTGGAAGGCGCCTTGCCTTCTCGTTGCGATTCTTCTCGGCGCTCTAAGATGTTCTGCACGATAGACACGCAACGTTCTGCCGAGCAGACCATGTGGAAGGTCTTTGAAAATACCTGCGAGTCAGATAGCATCCATGGTTCCAATCGCAACTTTGGGGTCAAATATTTGAAGTCTGCGCTCGTTAGCATTTCGGTGTTGTTTTAATTTCTGGTTAGATAAAGGCTCTCACCCCGTTTCTCATTTGCACCGTAGCCATTCCATGCCCTTGTGGTCAGCCGATTATTGTCTTCTCTTATCAAGCAAGCCGTATCCCAGGCATTAATGACCTCTAGGACCTCCGATGGAAAGTCGGAGCCAACATCGACAATCCAGCTGACAGAGCGGGAGTGTTCCTTTCCAGCAACTAAGCGTGCGCCAACGACCGCGAAAGATGCTGCACCCCCGAGGATGTTCTTGACACTAGGTCTGGTGCCCGCGAAGTCAATATCATCTGCATGAGTCAAAGGAGCTTTGTAAGTATACCGTAGGGTTCTATCGTTCATCCAATCTGGGAGTGTTATAGCATACCAAGGATGAACATGCCCAATGTACAAAATTCAACATCGATGCCCGAGGATAAAGAGCCGTCTTGTCCTGCCATTGTTCACTCCGCAAGTTTGTTGCTGGGTTATCTGCGACAATTGCCCAATTGGTGGGGTTAGGTCCTTACTAGTAGTCGGACTTAAAAGATAGATTGGATGCTTATCGCTGTTGGGGGAAACAATGCAAGAATTACCAGATGGTACCGGCAACGTCATACCACACGTTACAAGATCCGTATCTAACACTCGCTCCAGTGTACTGTATAGTCAGACCCACTCGTGGATTCTCCGCCTCAGGCACGGAATAAGGAGCATCATCATCTTCTGGAAACCGACACCGTTGCAAGTTACGATTCCAACCCTCACACGTTGCTCGATTGTCCTGGGCAATTGAGATTTTACTTGATATCCTCTAGCCTTCATTGGCTGTGTCAAGCACTATTCTGCTTGAATTACCTACCCTTACTTGAGTTGTCTTCCGCATCCCCTCCACTTACTTCGAAAGGGGCCGTCAAGATGGCGACCAGCCATATGCATAATTTAACTACCCTCATTAAGCGGTAAGTGTCTGGATCAGCATGCTTACACGCTGTGATCTTCTATTCAAGTATCTTGATACACCAAGTTCATATCATGCACTTCTTTACCACGCTTCATATACTAATCATGCATGCTTGTCAACAGGCTGGAAGCCGCAACCTCCCGCCTGGAGGATATGGCTATGGGACTAGATGACCCCAGCTCGCCGAAGACGCTGAATGCCGCAGCTGCCCCTGAGACCGTGGCTCCGGAACCGCCCAAGTCAGTTTTCCCCGCGCCACCCACAGCTCCTGCCGTCCCACTTCAAATCGAAGACTTCGATGCATTGATCGATAAGGATGTGCGGAACTTCGTGGACCTCGGAAACAAAATCGGAGACCTTGTCGCCGAGCAGGTGAGATCCTCCAGCAGAAGATCAGACCTTGCGATATTGAGACCCCGCTAACTGGTCCTGTAGTCGAAAGCTGTCTTGCAAGCTTTCGAAGCGGAGCGCACCTACCTCTATGTGTCGACGAAGGCGAAAAAGCCCGAACCACAGCCCCCAGAGCTCATGACAGAGCTTCACACTGCCTCCGATACTATCAACATGATCCGCGAGTCGAATCGCGCGTCTCCTCTTTTCAACCACCTCAGTGCGGTCGCCGAAGGCATCGTAGCTTTAGGTTGGTTCTTCGAGCCCAAGCCTGGCGCTTTTGTCAGTGAGATCGTCGGAGGCATTGAGTACTATGGCAACAAGGTTTTGAAGGAGTACAAAGAAAAGTGGGTTATTCTCATCATCATACTGCATAATGAAGATCTAACGTTTCTATTAGGGATAAGACTCACGTCCAGTACATCCAATCCTACTACCAAGTCTTCAGATCCCTTGCCGCCTACCTCCTGAAGCACTATCCCAAAGGCCTGACATGGAACGAGCAAAGCGGCATCGATGCACTGGAAGCCCTCAAACAAATCAAAGGCGGCTCCAGCGTTGGAGCCAGTGGTGCCGCTCCCCCTCCCCCTCCACCTGTGCCGACTCTGAACGTACCTGGGGGGGCTGCTCCTCCTCCGCCACCTCCACCACCACCACCTGGTGTTCCTCCTCCACCGGCTGCGGCACAAGGAGGAGACATGTCGGCCGTTTTTGCCCAATTGAACCAAGGCGAGGCCATCACATCCGGCCTCCGCAAGGTTGACAAATCGGAGATGACGCACAAGAACCCTAACCTTCGCGCCGGGTCCACTGTTTCAGAGCGTCCCGACTCGCAAGGCAGCATCTCTCGCTCCAAGTCGCCCGCCCCAAGCAAGAAGCCCAAGCCCGAGAGCATGCGCATTCGGAAACCGCCCCGTAAGGATCTCGAGAGCAACAAGTGGTACGTCGAGAACTTCGACACCCCAGGCGAAATCATCGAGATCCCTGCGCAACAGAACCAGTCCATCCTCATCTCTCGTTGCAACAAGACTATCGTCAAGGTATCTAGCAAGGCAAACGCTATCGCCATCGACAATTGCAAGAACCTCTCCATCATCGTGGACTCCCTTGTCAGCAGCCTTGACGTCATTAAGTGCTCTAAATTCGCTCTGCAAATCGACGGTGTGGCGCCCACACTTCTACTTGACCAGGTGGACGGTGCAACCATCTACCTAGGACAACAGACCTTGAACACCGAGGTCTTCTCTAGTAAATGCACAGCGATCAATATCATGCTCCCCCCCAAGGAGGGCACAGACGACGACACCAAGGAGTGCCCTATTCCCGAGCAGATTAAGTCGTACATCAAAGACGGCGTCCTGGTGAACGAGATCGTGGAGCACGCAGGTTAAGGAACAACAGATCCGGCAACCGCATCTTGGTATAACTCAACGATACGTGCCTAGCCTTCTATATATCTCGAAAGACATCTAGTGAAGTGACTTAAATAGTGATATTTGGTGGCCTGTCCGGTCTTCGACACGTCTCACTAATTTCGAGGAACTTTTCTGCAATATTCAAATACCATGTAGATAAAACAATTTTGATCATTTGAATCCATAAAGTGTCCCTTTATCATTCCTTGTTCTCTTAGCTGGTCATCAAAGATTCTGTTGATTTTCATACCCGATATATATTTCCGGGGCATTACATAACTGTTGACGTAGAATGAAATGGTTCGGAGGCAAGAGGTCGAGTGGAAAATGATCTAAACAATTGAATTGAGATGAATACGCCACCGGGAGAAAATGATATGGGTTGTAGAGAAAGGTATTTAAGATAGAGTTATGCACAAGTAGATATTATTGGTAGATCTATGTTGAATAGAATGATACATAGCACTCTGAGGTCCCAATTTTTTTTTTTCTGGCCCCTTGTCTCCACCTTGAAGTCATCTTCAGTCACGATAGGAGTATTTAGCTCCCATTCAACCTCCATTCCTTCTTCGGAAGGCCGACCTATATATACCTATCGGAATGCTGGTAACACCTTAAACCTTTCGAAGGCTACCCAACGAAACTCTAGCGTGGAGTGGCTGTGGAACTTGGAGTACTCGTGGAATATGATTTGTTACCTTTCACCTACTTCTTGCGTTCTATCCTGGTCGAGTGACGGTTCTGATACAGGGACGAGTGGGTCATAATCGGTTCTGAGATCACCAACCTCATCTGCCAAAGGAATAGCGCAGTATAAAGCCAGTTTCATGGTCAAATTCCCAAGGCCCTGCGCAGCCTAGGGGACAAAAGCATACTTCAACAGACGGATCCTAGGGGGGCCAAGGTCCAATGGCGCAACTGACATGTCTGAAAAGGCCTCCGATATGCTGGAGACAGACATATCCACGGTTGATGACGAGGTTATTTGTTGATGATATGCCTGTCTGATATTTCACCGGCGTCTCGGCGATCATTCAATTTAGTCTCTTGAAATAGTTGCAAAACCAAAAGACCCTCATCGGTTATCATAAATCCAATTCGACATCTATACAGGGCGCAATAGTACTTACTGTACTTGTTCGATTGGACGGACCGCATCTCGGCAAGGCGAATTTTCATAACCGTGCAGGCTTGAGCTTGTAACAACATCAAGGGCCTCCTGGTATGACCATCGATATTTGGTGTCTCCGAGAACAATGGCCTTCGAACGTCCAACTCTCTGCTTGGGGGTCTTTATTTCCGGCTCTCCAATCGGCAAAACAAATCATCGCTCTCCCACGTCTTGTTTGACCGCCCTGGTTCTCTTGATAACTTTGGGGCTTGGAATCACCTACATTGACACTGCAACCAAGTTTTCCACACGAGCCCCTTTCATCAAGGATGGATGATGTAGATGATAATCTGTGAACCAATTTATTCTGCTCTCAGTGTCCACCCAGTTGGATCAATGTTACCCATGAAGATGAAGGGGTTTTCGGGCTGTTCCAACTCGATAAGAAGAAATGGACGCTTTGGAAACCAGTGAATACGGGTAGACGCGCTGGCGCAGACCAAATTCAAGCATTATGGCTACTTATCAGGCGCAATAAAAATTATGTACGCAAAAATATGTGGCTAAGGTGGTAAGTAACTCGCCCACGAGGGATTTCTACTCAACTGAAAGCTAATAGACTATACATATAGGTCTCTGCGTATACTGAAAGTGATGCCCAGGCCCAGCTCCGGCGCATTCCCTTCAAACGCGACCCCATGGATACCAGGGATGAACTCGGTCCCTTTCTCAACGAGGCCAGGGTATTCCGTCGCATTGAGAAGCGTTGTGAAAGTGCACAAATGATATATTTCCCTAGGTGTTACGGCGTGATCACCGACCTTGACAATTCCAAGTTTCTTTCTCGATATTTCAACCGACAGGCAATTGTACCCGAAGCTATTAAGCCGGAGCTAGCCTCCCGACGTATCCTAGCAGCACAAAACCATGATGAATATAAGCGTGGCGCAAATTTCAAGTGGCGGCTCTAGAATCTCCAGCTGAACCTCGGCCCTTTTGAATGTGAATATTATTCTTTTCTAATTACTGACCGCAATCGCTTCCTTTTGGCATTGCACATAGTCTTGCGATCACTCATGGCGATGTGCGAGATGATCATTTTAGGCTTCCAGGTGACTCCTAAGATACAGTCCTCTATGACTTCTCTATTTCGTACACTTACTCCCCAGTGCCACCTTACTTAGTGGGCCTACGACGGTCTCGATCATTGAAAGATACATCAGAGTATGAGCAACCCTCCGCCGAAGAGCAAATATGTGAACGGTAGGCAATACGTAGCAACTTCCTGATGAGAGGCTGATATGCAATTAGAGCCAGGAAGCTAGATTTTCGAGAAGATCTTATCGAATCCCCCTGCGCTACTCGGAAACATATTGAGCATGTACTCTTCCAACCTCTCCAGGAGGCAGTATTGGAATTGATAATCCTAGGAGTAATGGCGCGGCCTGAAGGTGAGTGGTTGTTCTTCCCCCCTCTTTCACTGCAAACACGCTATTTACTGTTTGATAGCCGTCTCTATGCCTTCAGTAAACTCGAGTTTTCCTTTTCTGGAAATGATGCGCCCAAAGGATTACCCAGCCTGGCACATCCGTAGGGGCCGACAACTTGATTGTTATGATTCCGTTTGGATACAGTTCAGAAGCGAGGAGTACATCGGACCCAATTCCTTTAGTGTCCGTTGGTTACAAGCTGCTGGCTGATGTCGCAGAGGTTGAACGCTTAGAGAAGGAAGGGGGTTGCTATCTACTCTGCTTGGTCCCGAAACAGTGGGAAGTAGAAGGTATTCGCGATCAACTTCTGCGAGTCTGCTCAGGTGTTATGTTGTTGGGCGAGTCGAGTTTGATAGTCAATGATTTATAAACACTAATATCTTAGTAGTGGTGCCTCATAATGTCCTCGGGACACCGGACATAAGTTCTATAAAGAATTAAAGGTATCTACAGTGTGGCAGCTGTTCTACAGACCTTCTCAATATTGGCTTCACCACACATATAATGATTATACATTTCCCTCCCTTAGGGCACAGTAAGAATCTGATCGGAAGAGATACTATAGAACGAGAAACTCAAATCGCCTCTCAAAAATAGTTAGCCAACTATTAATCATTGCGTTTATGTATGGTAGTGGTGTTGGATAATAATGATCAGAGATCTTGGCGGATGAGAGGTGGTGAGTAAAAATGCCATCCTGATTCTCACAAAAAGTTGTATTTGATGATCTTTTTCTCTACCTCTCTTTTTCTTTTCACTGAGACAAGTTAAGCACTTGTATTTCTTAGAGCCTCACAAGATAAATTATACAGTAATAACCCTTACTCATGTATATGCATATGTGCTATTCACTCAGTATGCATATAATTGACCTAGTTATCCAAATCCTCCTTCACGCAGACCAAACTGTACAGCGTAAAGAGATACCGAATACTCGAAAGACAAATAACCTTCACTGTTACCCGCATTAAAGTCTGTACGCCGAAGCAAAGAATAAATCAGTAAAAGAAAAAGAGGAGACTTCCTGGACTCCGGAGTATTGCTGACGCCACGAAATATGGAAACCGGGTATTAATGTAAGTCCTGCGCCTGCGTCCAGAGCTGGTCTGCGTAAATTGAAGATGGTATAATTCATGTCCAGAAGATGAGCCTGCACCTTGATTGTCAGTTAGGCAGTGCGTGTCCTGCACCATGGCAACAGCATGTCAATGAGAGATGAATTAAAAAAGAAAAAGATAAGGAATGACGAAGCAGAGCAATTTATACTGATGAATGTTCACGGAGCGAGGTGTCTCCGCTGGGTTCAATTGAATCCCGTATGATCATGCTTCTGTACATCCAGTCCTTTCAGTCTTTTGGCGAGCAGGCTCTCGCCTGCTTCAGAACTGCCCATTGGGCGAAATGGATAGCCGCCGTATCCGGGGTCTCTTCTGTTGTATTTACTATACGGCCCATTATCTGCCTGATAGGGTTCGAGTGTTTCTTTGTCATATACAGGGAGCGATTCTTCCCTTAGAGACGGTATGGGTTGAAAAGGATGTGGAGCTCGCTGCCCCGAGGGGACATCCTCCGAATTACTAGAAATGGGCTGCATTCCAATGTTTGACACTGTTGTTGTAATATGTCCCTCTCGTCCATGGAGAGAAGGACAATCATAATATGAAGCTGGAACTGACCCTTGACCAGCAGCTGATCTTCGAGATGCTCTGTCCACCAACAGCTTCGTATTTATAGGAGTATGGTTGACTTCACGAGCAGGTTTGTAAGGCGTGTATCGGGGTTCTGGATGCTGGATCTCATTCCGTAATTTTTCCTTGCCGTCGGGCACTCGATTGGCGAACACCACACGGACACTCGAGTGAAGATAGAAACGTCCTTTGGAAGGACAGCATATGTTTAAATGAATTAAATATCTCAGGACAGGCTTGTCCTTGGGATCTTCAGATGCATTTAGCGACGCCTCTGGACGATCGGTACCATAGTTTTTTCGCGCACTGAGAGGCATATCGAGTACAGGCCCTGCTGAATAACTTCTCTGCCGGATAAAAGTCTTGGTTCCCGGCTCCATATCACTCAGGTCGTAAGGGACCAGAAACAGCTTTACCGCTGTCTTGTTCGGATTCTTGATCATTACTTGAAGCTGGCCCTGTTGGGGTATTCGGTAACAGCCCCCGGGCGGGCATTTGGGCGATTCAGCCCTCCTGTGTCTCTTTTCTCGCCTGCGCAGAGAATCTTGGTCATTGGGTCTTGGTGGGAGAGAATTCTCCGCCTTTTCACCACAGGCAGTACCCGGAGGACTCTGATGACGCCTCCGACGTCGACTCGCGGCTGACGTGTCCCTAGGAAGAGAGTTTTCCAGATCAATCAAGCCAACGTAGGGACTGGGATTATCATCTGAGATTGAGCGTCCGCGTCCTGAAGTTGGATAGCTGTAGAAAACGGCAGGGAACGGAATCGTGACATGGGGCGGGCACCTGAGGTTGGCTTTGCATTTGGCTTTCCCCAAAACACCGATCTGTGCGGTGAAATCCAGTGGTTTAGATGGATTCATTGACATTCTTCCGCGGAGAATAGATTCCTCATAAGAGCCAACCAAAGGCGCATGTGGTCTGGATGGTTTTTCAGAAGTAAGTGAGGGTCTCCTAGTCCTGGTAGACACACGGTGGACCGACGACGCCAGTTGAAGGCTATATGTTGAAGTTAAGGACCGACGCGGATTATGATGTTGTAAAGGCGGTGTCTCAATCCATTGCCCGGGATAAAAGCTAGAGTGGAAGTCGAACGCTCCACGGTGAGCTGTGGGGGACGATTGAAATTGAAGATTCCGGAAGGTCTCTGGGGGTAAGGTACGACGGCGACTAGCTTTCTCTGGTGAATCACGCTCCTCAGGTGAATTGGACTTGGTGGAAAAGTCTAGATCGGTATTATTCGCCTGGTGTACCAGAGGACTCGTTGGAGCCTTGAGGACATAGCTGGAGGAAAAAGAACCCAATGATGGTGCTCGCGAGCGGAAAGTTAGTCTGTCGTTCTCGCTAGGCACACAGGCAGCTATAGATTGTGGTCTCGAGGAAAAAGGAAAAGCGTGAGTTGTAAACCAAGGGGTAGTCGGGGAACAGCTCAAGTGTGATTGTGAGATAGCATCATGGCTGCGTAGCGGTGGGTGCGGTAATTGTTGCTGATCCTGACGGGCTCCTTCTCGAAAATCGCCAGAATGCAATGCTGACCGAGGACGTTGGATATCCGCCGGTGAGCCGAGTTCCTGATCATTTGAGCTGGACCCATCACTAGGAACGCTTCGCTCAACCATATCCGCCTTCAACCGGGGTGCTTTGTCAAGCGTGCGGGAGATATAGTGACCAGCACTTGAGTCTCCAACCTATATATCGTAACTCTTGTTAGCATATACAAATCATAGAAACACCTCCTTCGTCTTCTTATTGACTTCTTTCTTAGTTCTAACAAATAAGCACCAAACGTACCAGCCTATGCTCCCAAGCCGAGGTATCAGCATGCTTGATGTAATGAATCAGCTCCTCCCGGTCGCACGCACGCATATCTGACAGGTTGCGATCCGATAAGGGCGCCTCATTAAGAAATTTGGTACCTCTTTCAGAGGTATCGGCTTCCCCATGCCTCTGATGAGAACGGACCCATGGGGGTATTTCATCCCCTCTTATTGAGGGGTGATCATCCGACCATAGGTCATAGAACCGCTGACGGTCCGGATCCTGGAAGATAGGCATAGTAACCGGTAGTTAGTTAGTATTGACTGGACATTTAAAAAAGCCATACATCCCATTTCAAGACAATTAGGCCGACTCCAAGGTAAAAGGACCCATGAGGGAAGTAATGAGGTTTTCAATGGAGGGGAATTAGGAGGGTCGAAGTGGCGGTCTTTGTCGAGCACGGTGGAGAAGATGTATGACTGACTGACTGGCCACGGGCGTGGACGGGATCGGGCCTTTGGGCGGGTACGATGAGGTGACTGATGTGTGGTGAATGAGCTAGAGTTCCATTAGTTGAGCAAGGAGAGTGATTTGGAGGAAATTGGCGTAGAATTGAGTCATGAGGCGGCCTTTGAAACGACAAGGGCTGCTTGCTTGGGTGTTGGTCCACCAACTTACGTTTAGTAAAAGGCTCCTGAAAGCGGAGAGAGACAATTGAATCATTGAACTCGGTTCCAATCCCATGGTAATGTTACCGTTTCGTACCATGATCTCCCTATCGATCCTTATCGCCATTCCATCGTAATCTACCAGATCATTTTTTTCCCTATTTTTTTCTTGTCTTTTTTTTTTTTTAATTCTTTTTCTTGTTGTAATATGATAATCTATGTCATGCTATGAACATCATTCCACGCTTCCCAACCTCCCCCACCCGTTGCCAGTGACACCTCATATGTGCTAAATTTCGTCCTGCGTGGAACTATTGAAAAAAAAAAAAAAAAAAAAATTCCTTTCCTAATCGGAACTTTGCATCAACGGTTCCCATTTCTCTATCTGTCAACCGCTTTTCTGGCCGAGCCCCGTTTCTTTTTCCCCTTGTACAACTGCAACTAAAATCAACTCGCCACGTCAATCGGGACAATTGTTGCCCAACAGTCGACCGAATTAATCGCTCAGTACAACCAAGACAACGTTAGCAGGGACCCCAAGAAAGGACCCCCAAAAAACACCCAGAAAAGCTCGTTCATTATGCCGCCAACCAAGCGCCCCCGTGATGTCGAAGCAAAGTCCGAAGCCCAGCGCACAACAGAACCGCCGGTAAAGAAGAAGAAGGGATTTTCTGTGGGACCTGCAAACCTGCCTGATGGCACTTATCGTCGTAAAAGTTAGTGATGTATATCTTTCGTGGTTTTAGGGTTTCATTGGTTCTGCAAGGTCCTCTTACTAACGACAAATGTGATAACTATAGCTCAAAAGATTAAGGCCGACTTGATCCAAAAGGCCAAAGTCAAAAAAGCTTATGCCAAGGTCCAGGCTGAAGAGCTCGCTGCCGCGCCTCGTAAGTCCGTCTACGAACGAGCGGAGGAGAATGGAGACATCACACCGCCGCCGGAAGCTGCCTCTCTGGAACTTCACCCGGCCCGACAGGCGATGTTAGATCAGCCTGCGCCCGAGAGACCGGAGCGCGCTCAAAATAAAGATGGTGAAGGTCGCCAGAAACGGCAACCGAAGCGGTCTGCCTACGCGAAAGAAATGGAGATTGCGGAGAAGCGCAGACAGGAGGCGCAGAAACGGAAGGAGGATCGCGAGTTCAGACAGAAGGATCGCGAAGCAATGGCTAGGGCTAGACGACCGGACCAGCAAGGGAAGAGGAGACTAGGCCGAGAAAGTACGGTGCTGCTGAGTCGTATCCAACGGATAGTCGGCTAGATGTACGAGAGGGGAGTCCTATTCCAATAGGACGCGTGCTGGTTCCAAAAAATTTCTAAATGATACCCACTAGATATTGTTTACGTTTGCGAGTTGCATCTATGATGTATGTATGCCAAAAATTCAATGTTATATCATTATTCACTATGCCGGCGTCTTCGGGTCTGTCCGGCTTCTTTGCTTCCTGAAGCAAGCAAACTCTCCCTTAGTTCTTTCCCTCAACCTTTTCAGCGTTCCCCGCATTTCACCTAGTTCCGACTGTAGACGAGCCCGGGCCTCGTGTGTGGTTCGGCGATCTAGTTCCACGTAGATCTGACTTTGCACAGTCGAAGCTTCTTCGGTAGAGAACTGCGACATGGTCTGAGCCATGAACTCAGTGTCGAGGGTGGCTTGCATCAAAGCCGCTAAGGTATACGATGATCGGGAACTGAAAGCCGTCAAGAGAGACGAGGAAATCTTCGACAATAGGTGCGTAAGAATGACGGTCAGAAGCGGTGATTGTGCTGCTGCAGACGACCGACTGGATGCTGGCAACGAACTGGAAGGAATGGTAGTCGTGATCTCCGTGTGAACAAGAACAAGGGTCAGCATCGTGTTGTACACGTACGGGCGGACTTGCTCGGGGCGAGGAATGGTCGGCTCCCAGTCAGGCGCAGTGATGCCATTGACGATCGTGGCGTTCAAGTGATTTATCGTGGGTTTGGTGTACGACTGGAATAAGCGGTCCTCAATCTGACTGAGCACGTCGCGGATAGTATTGGCATCTTCAGTCAACTTCACCGAAAACGAAGATTCAAAATTTGCCACAAGTTGGGGCACGAGATGGGCCTGGAATGCTTTGATATTCGACAAAGTTAGAAGTATGCGCACATTCTACACCCCTGGTTAGCTGATATAGAAGCATTCCAAGAGGGGTTGAGAGACTTACTCTATTTCGGGCATCAACTGCATCTGCGAGAAAGAGAGCCGACGACGTGTCGTCGGAGCGATGCGTCGCAGACTCAGTGAGTACCCATTCACTATCCTCTTCAGGAATCGTGGGATGTTCCGCATTCTCGACCAAGCCGCTGAGTGCCTTGTATATGCTGGACACAAATTGCATGCGCACCATCTGAAGAAGCTTCGCGGGAGGTTGAGTGACGACATCAACGTCGCCGGATTTTACCATGGCCCCTGAGATATAGAGAATCTTCTGCATACCACTAAGGATTGCGTTTTCAAAAGCGACAAACAGACCGGGCATCTTGGTCAAGTCCCTCTTCTCTGAATCCCGCGTCCAGTCCTCCAGCATCTTGCAAAATTCTGCATCTTTCCCCCAGGCGTGACACGCCGCGCGAACGGAACGCTCACGGGTAATGCTCACAAGAGCCTTGAGAAGATCATACGCATTGTCCGTGTTTCGTATGGGCGCTAGCGCAGCCATTTCACTGGCGGCTCTACCAATGAGCACTAAAAATTGGCTAAGATAATTTACACCGCTCAGAGAATTGGAAAAAGGCGGCCAAAACGCAAAATCTTCCCAGGCCTCGCCACGTTTGGGCGTCGGAAATGGCATATTCTTGGGATCAAGCTTGAAACGGGACTCGGTGGGAGTGATACCTCCGCTCATCGGACTCTTGGGACTTGGTGGTGGCATCGGAGAGGTGAGCATAGTGATATCCTCCACCGGGGGGTCGGTGAATAACGACAGAACGCTTTCACGAATCAGATTGACCAGCTCAACAACACCAGTCTGCAGCTCACTGGAGTCATTGGTGGAGAGTCGGTGATGGTTGCGACTTTCTCCTTCGAATCCAGTTGGGAGAAGCTTTTGCGTGCTGCCGTCGATGAAAGATTGTGCCACTTCCCAGAAATCGAACACTTCGCCAAGAAGACCTCCTTGCGACGACAGCAGTCTATTCAAGTAAGTATGCACGCATTCCCAGAGTTCAGTGACTTGATCCGTGTCGAGCGGCGTCTGAGTGCCTGGCGTGTCGTCACGAGGGGCCAGCCGGAGATAGGATGCCACTGCTTGAGGTGTCGGTTTCTCACCACAAGCGAGCCTGCGCCTAAGGATTTCTAACTCCGTCTTGGAGCGCTCACAAAATGTCGTGATTCTCGTTTTCAAGTATTCATAACGACCAAGTAGCCAGACCCAGATAGGGTTGTCCTCGACACCCAACTCAAGTAAAGCACCAATAAGTTCCATGTGTTCCTCAACTGGTCCGGAAGCTGTCACTGTGGTCGATGAGATAGGTGCCTCGTTCAGGCGCCTCCAAAGATCATGTTTAAAGGCCTGTATTTGGTGATCAACGTCCATCCACATCCTCCCCATGGCTAAGATCATGTGGGTTTCCTCATCTGTTAACGGCTGACCCTTGCTCGTCGCTGAAGACGCAATGTACCTGGCATCTTTTGCCAGAGTCCTTGCTTTGGTGTATTGCTCGAAAACAGACCCATAGTCCCTCTGCTTGATGGATTTCGAAAGGAGCCCACCTATTTCGTAAACATCCCGGTGCTTCTCCATGGTTTCGACGACCGACTTCAGAACTTGCTCTCTCTCACGGCCGCCTAACGCGGGCCCCCACACTTCTTCGGCTTTGACGGAGGCTTCCAACAGTGGACCACGGATGCCCTTCATTCCGTATTCGCTCTCTTTGGTCAGAGCATTCTTCCCAGGCCCCGACTCCTCAACCGCGGGAGGCGTTACGCTCTGTTTCCCTGACGAGAGGCTGCGGAAGTGCCCCGACCTGCGGTGAGCATGAGAAACTGACAAGTTTTGTTCCTTCCCTTGGTTTCTCATCTCCGTATATACACTATCGATTGTTGCTTTGGCTCGGACGAATCGCTCGAAGTTTGCCTCAACGAGCACTTTTAACGATGCAGACTTCTGATCGATCGAACGTGACAGGAATTCCAATCCATCCAGCAGAGACTTGATTGACGCATCGGAGTGAGCCTGGGAGAGAAAGAGAGCTGGTGAGAAGGAAGTGGAGGAAAGCAAGAATCTATTTCGCAGGCGGGTCTCTTCTTCTAGCGACAAGCCTCTCTTCTTCAAAATCTTGAGGACACTATCACCCGTCCCAAGAGGATCCGGCTCGTCCATCTGGACGAGATTCTCCCGGCCATTGTTCGATTTGAATGACCCTAGGTTGACACCTTTCCGACCGCTGTTGCTGCGCTCGAGAGCAAAGTACCGGGATCGCGAACCGCGGCGGGTGAGGGTCTCATCTTCCGAATGATCACTTTCATCGAGCTCCGCCGGCCATTCTTCTGGAAAAGCCGATGGAAGATTGTAGTAGTTTGCGACATCCGTGTCGGCCATTATTGCAAGGTGTCCGCGCTTAGTGAGGCGGGTGACCGATCAACCGCCGGGGGGAGACGGCACATGCAGCAGTTGCCAGGGTGGGGAAATTAGGGCGTTAGACTATAGGTTAGGACAAATACTATATAAAAAAAAAATTACGGAAACAAAAAGGATAATCACAATGCCAACGAGGGTGCAGCAAGGAATGGGTGAACCCCGTCCGTTGTTATCTGATCTAGGAAAGGACATCAAGTGGATTCTGGGCAGCCAAACACGGTATCTAGGCCGGTCGGGTCGGGTGCGGCGCTGCCGAGAGAGGTCAAGATTGGCCTGAGGATTGAACTTCTCTCACTTCCCGCACAAGCAGTCCGCCGCCTCTCTTCTCTTTCTCTCCTTCCGCCATCCTTCATTCACTCTCCTCTCCAACCCTGTGTTGTTTGTCGCTGATATCCCGGGGACCTGTCACAATGTTTGCCGCTAGGAACTTCGCTCTCCCCGCCCGTCAATGCTTGCGGACCACTCGTGTCTCCCCAAGCATTGCATCGCCTTTTTCGCAGGTATACCCAGCCACTTCACCTCCGACTCGACCCTCAATTCTTGCGTAGCTGACCTTGTTATCCAGCTCCGTGGTTATGCCGCCGCTGCCGAGGAGCGTGTCGCTAAGTTTAAGGGTCAGAAGGACACTGATGTACGTTGCGCCCCGAACATCGATTTTTTTCCCTAACCGATCTTTTCTTCCTTTGGTCCGGCGTTTTCCGCCAGAGATCTTTGGACTTCAAACAAACTTATACCGACGCAAAACATACTTTGAGTGCCCGAAAACAAGGTTTCTGATGAATATTTTATCTTTATAGGGAAAGTACACTGTTACTTTGATTGAGGGTGACGGCATTGGCCCTGAGATCGCTCAGTCCGTGAAGGATATCTTCTCTGCCGCAAACGTAACGCTACCCCCTCCCAGCGAGGCCGCTTGAAGTTTTAAGACACCCTACTAAAACTAGATATAGGCCCCCATCAAGTGGGAGCCCGTCGATGTCACCCCTATCCTGAAGGATGGAAAGACCGCCATTCCCGACGCTGCCATCGAGAGTGTGAAGAAGAACTTCGTCGCCCTCAAGGGTCCCCTTGCCGTATGTCAACATCTCGACTCGTCGTGAAATCTCTTTGCTAAGCAAAACTTCCCTCAATAGACACCCGTTGGTAAGGGTCACGTTTCTCTGAACCTTACTCTTCGCCGTACCTTCAACCTCTTTGCCAACGTGCGTCCTTGCCGGTCTGTTGCTGGCTACAAGACCCCCTACGATAACGTCGACACCGTCCTGATCCGTGAGAACACCGAGGGTGAATACTCTGGCATTGAGCACGTCGTTGTCGATGGTGTTGTGCAGAGCATCAAACTTATTACCAAGGAGGCCTCCGAGAGAGTCCTGCGCTTTGCCTTCCAGTATGCTCGCTCCATCAACAAGAAGAAGGTCCGTGTCGTGCACAAGGCCACCATCATGAAGATGTCCGATGGTCTTTTCTTGAACCTCGCTCGTGACATTGCCAAGGAGTTCCCCGATATCGAGTTTGATGCTGAGCTGCTGGACAACTCTTGCCTCAAGATCGTCACTGATCCCACTCCCTACAACGACAAGGTCCTTGTTATGCCTAACCTGTACGGTGACATTCTCTCCGACATGTGCGCCGGCCTAATCGGTGGTCTCGGTCTCACCCCCTCCGGTAACATCGGTAACGAGTGCTCCATCTTCGAGGCCGTCCACGGTTCCGCTCCCGACATTGCCGGACAGGGCCTCGCCAACCCCACTGCTCTGCTTCTGAGCAGTATCATGATGCTGCAGCACATGGGTCTGTATGACCATGCCAGTCGCATCCAGAAGGCCACTTTCGATACTCTCGCCGAAGGAAAGGTAAGCTAATGCTGACACGAATCTCTCTCTATGAGCATTGTCACAATACTAACTTCACGTAGGCTCTCACCGGTGACTTGGGCGGTAAGGCCAAGACCCACGAGTATGCCGACGCCATCATCCAGCGTCTGTAAGGGATACGGTTCGCACCATGTACTATTTCCCTTAATTGTCTCCTTTTAGCCTGTGAATGACTAGAACAAATGTAGTGTCCCCTTATACGTACAATGTATTTATCTAGAAGCCACTTCTATTGCAATATTCCTTAACCCTTCTCTTTGTCGTTGTGGCAACTCCATCAATTGGCTGCTCGAGGGGCTATTATATACCGTGGGGCCCATTAAAGATTAAAATTATAAGGAGAAGTTCGAACAGAGCACGTAATGTAGTAAATTTGCGACGCTGTGAATCCCCAAGAAACGCCTGCCCAGAGTTCACCAAGGTATCGAAATCCAAACCATCAGAAAATATAATACATATTAACTCTACCGTCGTCGACCGCCTCGTCTGGTTCCCGTGGCGCTACTTCTTTTCTCCTTTTGCTTCGTTCGAGTTGTTTGAGCGCGTGTGCTTCGTGCTGTTGGAGAGCCCCCTGCATCATCTTCGGCCTCTTCGTCACCTTCGCTTTCTTCTTCCTCGTCACCTTCGTCATTTGCATCTTCAGAGTCACCTTCTTCTTCCCCTGTGCCTGAGCTCCTCCTCGGAGCTTCAACCTCTATCTGGAGTCGCGAAGATCGAGCGCCTCGTGCGGATTGACGCCCACTTCGACCTGACTTCCTACCTCGTGACGGGCCCGGAGAGGATCGCGGGTCTATTAGGGCACAAGAATTAGCATCTGCATGAAATCCAAGAACGTGAAAGGTTTTCCTAAGGTTACCATCTGTGTCAGCTGCTGTGCTACCTCGTCTAGACTCTGCATGGGTGCTCTGAACCGGGGAGACGGAACCCTCCATTGCTAGCCTCCTCTCAAACATCAATTCGCCGTATTCATCTTCGGGAAGCTCAAAAGGACAGTATAGCTCCCTCGAGCCGTCGACATCATCGGAAGTATCTGTAATCAGCGAATCTTCCTACATTGGTAATGTGGAACATTAGCAACGAAGGATCAGAGTACACACCCACCCGTTGTCACATACCCTTTCATCAAGCGCTGGAAGATTGTACAGTGTTCCTAGCTTTTTCCAAATGCCAGGTATCCGTGTATGCTCCGCGTGGGAAGGCGCATAGCCCTGACTTTTCATGAATTCGGAGATAGCGATCATGCGAAAGTGCTTGTGCATTCCTTCGACGGCAAATGTTAGTTAGCAGAGAAGCCTGCTTACTTGAAGCGTCACCGAGGATAGCAACGCACCAACGGGCTTCCATTTAATTATCCCCTTCAGAAGCGCGGTCTCCTGTTCATCCGTCCATGGGTCTGTTACTGGGTCATAGTCTCCATTAAGCTGAGCTGCACTTTCACTGGCGGGGGTATTTGCGGAAGGTTGCGCGGTTTCGGATTGGGCGGTAAGCTTAAGCTTCTTTCTGGGGGGCATTATGACCGGCTTGGACGACACTTTTCGTTGGTATGGGATCGGGTGGAATTTGGTTTGATTGTTTTGAAGTCGCAAACAGCTGGCGGGCTTCACTAGACAGATGAATCGTACCAAATTCGTTTTGCTTCGGTTTCCTAAACAAGCGGTGGTCCGAGCGTTGCCTGGGGAGACGCTAGTGTCCTTTTAAGTCTAGTGAGGCGTGATTTCGCGGTTCCAACGCGTCGTCAATCGATAAGGATTTGTTTTCTATGGCGTCAATCCTTGGAGCAGTCCGCGGCCCTGATGATGGACCTGGACGATTATGCCACGGACCCGTTTTCGAGTGAGGGCCTGTGGAGGTTATCTAAGTTTACACTACAGTCTCTACAGCCTTTGGAGCCATTATCCTGGAATGAAAAGCTTCCCGGTGCGTGTACATACCAAGAGCCCATTTCCCAAATGCTGACTATCTGCCTGTACCAGACCTGACTGGGGGGCTCTTTAAAAATCCCCTTAACATATTCAACGAAGATGAGTTGAAAGTTCGTCAGTCGAACCTCTTCGAAACGGAAGTCTTTGATCGAGACTTACTACCCAAGTCGTCAACCGATGCGTCAAGCGATACTCAAGCCGAACCGAGTGTTGCCCATTCAGAAATAGAAGATGCATCAGAGGACATTTGGGGGTTGGATAGCTTAGACGCCAGTATAGAAAGCAGCAGATTGTTGAAGACGTGGGAGAATTGCCAAAACCGATTGTACTCTGAACCTGTCTCCGCATACTTTAGTGAAGCGGGGGCTAAAGGCTTCGACGCGGCGTTAGCACAGGAGGCCATAGCGAACGGAACCGGAAAGCCAAGGCGTCTGGCTCGAAATGAGGCTTTCTTTCGATCGCTAATTCGGCTCGGTCTTGGTTGGAGCTCTATATTTTTCCAATACAATACGCGACACCAGAGGTTTGAGCGGGTTTTCGAGGATCTCCGCCTCTCCGGTATTAGCGTCGTTGCACTGAAAGGCATGACCGACGAGATGATCAAGTGTGGTACAGATATGCAGCGCGTGCGAACATTTGTCGGCAAAGCTCCTTCCAAGTCAACGGAACTCTCCGCCCGTTCTACTCTTTCTAATGCCCTAGCTGTCATTGTGTATACCCTCGAAAAACAACTTCTGAGACATGCTGAGAATGCAGCGTCCTTAATCCAGATTAAGATCTTGTTTCAACCATGCCGCGAACTAGTTGGTGCTCTGGCGGAATTGGTCGAAGCTGTGAAAGGTGTTGGATCGGAAGCCCAGATAGTGTCCGTCATTCTTGAGAAATCCGCCCATTTTTCTCAAACTTTCATTCAAATGGAGGATCTCTTTCGCGAGGTTGTTACCCGGACAGTGCACCCTTTTCTTGAATATGTGGAGACTTGGATTGGCCTCCGGTCAGAGACGTCATCTTTGACGGAACTGGGGGCGAGCGGTAGAGGCTTTGTGGCTTTCGAACGTTATGAAGGGGGTCTGAAGGCCACGTCATCACAAGCAACAAGGATGGAATATAAATATAATCCCGTTGAGATGCCGTCGTTTATTCCCGCCGACCAAGCGCAGTTGATTTTCGAAAGCGGGCGAAGCCTGCGTCTTCTCAAACGTTTTCACCCACAACATCCGATTGCAAGTGATGCAATTTGCAATGGTGATATCCCTCGGCTCGGCTGTGCGAGCACATGGACAGAAATCCAAAGAATACAACAAAAAGCCCAGGCTTACGAAAGGAATCTACGTTTTGAAATACTCAGGTATAACAGCGGCGATGCTTCCGGGAAAGAAAACATCAAAGCTGGTCATCAGACTTCTGCATACAATGGTGGAAGCAATACGCTTGCAGATACCTTCGACTTATTTGATATCGATGATGTGCAAAATATGACCGGATTACTTATAGACCACTCTTCTATAGAGAAAGACGAACTTTCCCGGCTACTCAACCGAAAGAAAGGTACAGATATTGGGGTAGCTAAGGATTGCGGGAGTGCTTTCGGCCCAGAATTGGCTTCCACTCTCTACCTTTCTCTTGCGCCACTTCTTTCCTCTCAGGCTTTATTAATTGATTACTCTTGTCTTCATCTTTTATTCAAGGAGCATAAGCTTAGGTACCACTTGAGTTTACAATGGCGGTTCCAGCTTCTTGGGGATGGCTTCTTCACATCGCGTCTTTCACATGCCCTCTTCGACCCAGAGATGGAAAGTGGCGAGCGAATGTCTGGTGTTGTCCGAAGCAGTGTCCACACTGGTTTGCGACTAGGGAGCCGTGATACTTGGCCTCCAGCAAGCTCGGAACTGCGATTGGTGCTCATCGGGCTTCTTAGCGAATGTCATGGCTTCGATGATCGCACGGACAGCTCGCCGGATGATGAGTTGTCACATAATGAGAGAGAACTTCCGGGTGGTCTTAGTTTTTCAATTCGCGAGTTGACCGACGAGGAAATCACCAAATGCAAGGATCCGAACGCAATCGAGGCGTTGGATTTCCTTCGTCTGCAATACAAACCGTCAGATGTTCTGGAAGTTATAATAACTCCACGATCACTGAACAAGTACGACCGTCTTTTCAAGCATCTGCTTCGACTCCTTCGAATGGGTTCCGTTGTGAAAGGTCTTATTCGTGATTCTACGGCGAGGAACTCCCTCTCAGGGGATCCTCGGAATGTGTACCAAAAATTCCGTGTTTACTGTCAACACTTTATTCTCGCGTTAAGTGATTATTGCTTCCACGTCGGCGTTGGGTCCACATGGCAGCGGTTTCAAGATAGCCTTTCTAAAATCGAACGTTGCCTTGACCGCGGTGACATCGACGGGACCATCGATGCGGCTCATTCTGTTCCTAGGCTTAGGGACTACCATGATGACATTCTCGACCAGATGCTCTTTGCGCTTTTTCTTAGCAAAAGACATGGCGACGCTGCGAAATTGCTTGAAGGCATCTTTGATACTATCCTGACGTTTGCTCCATTGTCTAGAATGGACGGAACGAGCGGCGTGCGCCATGAAGGTGAGGCCATTGTCTACCAGCTGTTTACTAATTTCCGAAAACAAACATCTCTCTTTACTGGTTATTTACGCGGCTTAGATGGCGTGAAGGCGTCTTCAAAGTCTCTCGGCAGATCCGGTACGACTTTCGCTTCGAGAGAAGAGCCTACAAGCATCTTCGACCACCTCCTGGCACGGTTGGACATGAAGAAATATTACTGAATGCTGAATACAAGATCCGCTGCACTAGATATGCTTGAAGATTTTGAAGTAGCCGCTATTTCCAATGAGGGGCTTTCCATCTTTTTTATGAGTACAATATTGTATTGTGATGTCTATCAACATGACTGTTCATGTGCTATCTCTGTATATTGACCGTTGTACATATCCCAAAAACGCCGTTATGACATATATCCCCCATTTCATTACTCATCCTTCCTTGGTTCTCTTTGTTCTAAAAGAAGTGAAGATCTGACTCTTTCCACCCTTGAGTTAGAAGAATCTTCCGAGCAGATTTTTCCATGGCTGGCGGACCACAGATAAGCACCATACTCTCATCTTCAGGCATCACATATTCTTTCAGAAGCTCTTCGGCTATGCGTCCTCGGCGACCAGTCCATGAGTCTGCCGCCTGGGAAAGAGTATGTATGATGTTACATCTCTTACTGTCAGAGGCCACGAAACTGTCGAGGCCAGAACGACAGAGAATATCCTCCTCTAGTCTGTTTCCATCGAGGACAACACACGAAGTAGGATCTTCTTGATCTTGGATTATAGCACGCAACACTTGATATATTGGTGTAATTCCTGTTCCTCCACAAATCATTTTGAACGACCGAACATGGCGTTCCTTCCCGCTGACGAGAACTCGTCCATTTCCGAGGTATTCAAATCTACCTGTCGGACCCTTGCACTCGATCACGGAACCCAATGGCATCTTTTCAAGAGCCATGGTCATCTTTCCGCCTGCCATTGTCGGTGTTTCAAAGTATATTTTAACAAGCAATTCTACGGTTCCTTTCAAGCTTGTTTCGGAGATCGGGGTGTATGAGCGGATGATTGCTTCGTTGTTTGGTGATGGGTCTAGGACTTTAATCATAAAATGCTGGCCGATTGGCAAGCCCAATGATTGCTCGTCATGTTCTAGTTGCAAAGTGAAAAGGCGTGTATCCCATGAGATGTCTTTCTTCGCTTTGAGGGTTGCTTTCGTCCATGACCGCGATTGAAGGAAAACCGGGCGAAGTTCATCGGAAGCAGATGACGGGACTTCCTTTAGTGCTTTTAAGGCCGATTGATCCATTGTTCCGACGTGATAATCTGGCATCATCGCTTTCGCAGTCTCACTATCTGTTCTTGAGTGTTAATGAAGTACCTTGCATCACGGCAATCTATATGGGGACTCACGGATCGCGAGGAAATCTTCAGAGACGTCAAGGCCGGCAGAAGAGATGATACTCTGCGCTCCACCGGGGTGACCCTCGAGGAATGCTGTGCCGTCATACACTTCACCGTTCACAATGAACCATGGCTTTTCTTCAGTAGTATTATCTTTGAACTCTTTGAGATCGATGATCTTGTTCAGTCCGTCTTTCTTCATGTTGATCTCTTGCACGGGTTCCGGCTCGGTTGACTCTTCTCCATCGTGTCTCTCTCCCCAGTTGCCGTTTGTCAAATCTCCTCCCGTTTTTTTGACGCGCTCCATCCACCCTGTTGGCAAACTGGGATGCGTTGGATGCTCAAACTTCAAGTTCCCGTTCTCTTTCGTGATTGTGACACGGAACCAAGGGTTGTTCATCATCCCCAGAACGGACCAGTACATATCGCGAGGCTGAACGCTCAATGCTTCATCCATGGCCCTTACGAGGATGGCGTCACTGCTTTCAAGCTCAGGGATGGGAATGCTGAGAGACCAAAAGCACCAACAAAAGCAAGTCTCACGCCAGAACATGTCCACTTTGCCTCCGAAGAGGTCGCCTTCATAATCACGGTACTTATCTTCAGCATACTCTATATCCGCCAACTTCCAAGCTGGTGGGCTGTTAGCTATGGTGGTAGTTCTCACACTTAGGGTTGGAGTTCGTACATTTGCCTTTGTCTGTGGAGATTTCCACTCTCGTAACTCTGCGACCCCCTCCGGCGTACGCATAGCCTTTGACTGTATACGATGGTCCAGCCGACAAGGGATCCAAGATTTCGTTATTCTGTGGATATACAACGGAGGAGTTGGTGTTAAGATCGTAAATTGCATATCGCTCATCGTGCCACCAATTTGGATTGCTTGATGCCATCTCGGGTGAGACCATTGTTCTAGCATAGACAGTTAGGCAGGTGATCAACAGAGAGGAATGGTGTGCGTTGAACATACGGTAATACGCGGTTGTCATTGATATGGTACCAGTTGTCACTTGGTGCATCAGTCAAGATCAATCTCTTCAGCCACTTAACACTTCGGCCTCCTATTTGGCCGGGCACAACGGCTCTCAATGGGCGACCATGATCTGGGCGAAGAGATTCCCCATTCATTTTGTGGGCAAGCATTATCCCCCTATTAGGATCCATAGCCCAATTCAACTTGACAGATGTACCGTAGTGACCATTTGGCTACAGCAGACTTAGCAATCACATTCATCACGAGAAAAGGATGTGGCATACCAATTTATCCGCCCCTTCCATACAGACGTACTTGGCTTTGCGCATGGGCTTCGCACTGCGCAGGATATCTGACAACAATGGGCCCGTGAAGAGGGCGGTCGACAATCCAGCGGCTCCCCACGAGAAGCCTTTTGTTTTCCGCACAATGTTCTGTTCTTTGCGTCTATTCCCCGCACATACAAGGGTAATGGGTGCCGTTATTTGATCGTACTGTTGCAACACTTGGCGAAAATTCAAAACCAGAGGCTTCTCGACAAGTCTATGCTTTGTTTAGCGGACGTTGCCTGATTGGGATGGTACAACCACTAACCCTTCAATGCTAATCTCCCAGTTCGGAATGTCCTCATCCTTGATATGCGGAACTGGTCCATGGTTTCGGACGTAGAAGAGCTCCGGCGATGTTAAGAATCCTTTCGATTTGTGAGCAAATCCCCGTCTAGAACACCAGCGTGATAATCTATGCAGTCACTCTGGGGAGAAAGAAAAGAGCAGCCGAGGAAGCCACGAGCCATACCTTCTTTATACAGATCTGTAAGAGGCGGCTCGACATTGAATGGATGAACACCCGTTAATCTGATCAGCCGCGGATCACGGGGAATGTGGCTATCTGGAGTTCCTTTATCTACGCTCAGCACCTCCGTTGGCCGTTTCGATGGCGGGGGTAGAGGAATATCTGGCAGGTCATTTGTAAAAACCTCCTCGCTTTCGATCTTGATCTGGCTCGTCTTAAAGAGGAGGTCGTTTGGCACGAGTGCCTCCGTGCGAACCTCCGTGATGGTTGCCATAATACCCGGAGGAAAGAATATCAACGAAGGTAAACTACGGGCAAACGATCATGAGCAAGGATTGCGTGTGCGAACAAATGAGTCGATCCACCGGTGTATTTTCCTCTGTCAAAGGGGCATCCACAGCAGTAAAAGACTCTTCCTATCGTATGATAACAACAGCATGCGTTCCCACGCGTGGGTAATGGGAATTCCGCATTTGGTCACGGACATGACTCCTGGATACCGAATGAACGCCTCGGAGAAAGGTTATAATAAGTAAATCGACGATTTCCGCGGAGTTTCGAAAAATAGTCAGCTTGACTGAGTTGGGACTGCTCTGGAATTAAGGCACGGCAGGGCCATGTCCCACCGCATAACCAAGCGTTGAGGCAAATAAATCGCTTCGACCCACCTGCTAGATATCTCATGCCGCATTTGCCGTCCAGTCTTGCAGGATCTATTTTTTTTCCCTCCTCCCATTTTCTTTTCGTCATAGTCCTCATTAGGTATGGGGACTTTGAAGAGGAAGGAGAGAACTTGGGCCGTTTCGCCATCTAAGACTCACCAATTAGATGCGGTGCTGCTTATCATCCGAGTGAGCATGGTTCGCGGTGGAGAATGGGCTAGATGGGGCTCACGGCTGTCAGAAACGGAAATAGAAGGAGTCTTCAATCCGTAAGAGGGATATTGTTGAGTGTTGATTGGTAGTTAAATTCGCTTTGGAATTATGGCTGAAAATATTGGTTTTCAGTCCCGATCTATTTTAGGTCTACGTGTAGTGGTGTACGGGGTGGTTCTCCATCGAAACGTGATCTACGAAACCCATGATCCTCAGAGAACCGTGGTAAACTGCAATCATATCAAGTGTATAGTATATTTTAGTTGTCTACTAGAACTTCTCTTCTTGAACTGAAGGAAATACTATGTATGTCTATGAAGTGAAAATCGAGGCAACAAGGGGGCGTGATTTAAACGCCAAGTGGCATACCGAGCCGAACTCAACATCACTGCCTAACTATATCCTGTGAGCAAATGCTACGAGCTATGAATGTAGTTTGTAACCGATTAAACCTGCCATCGAACATGAACAGTACCAAGGAGATTGCTACACACTCGCTTCTGTGCAGGAGATTGTTGATATTGATAGTCGCAAATAGGTATGACTATACCAAGTAGATAATGAATCCGAACCCGTTTAAGCTTTTTGTCCAACAGCCATTCAAGTCACTCCGATAAAGCCGGGACTCGGAAAGCCGATCGATAAGGGGGACTCAGGTGTCGATCGTGACTAACCAGTTCTGGTACTTAGTAACTAAGGAGACTTGCATTATGCATGTACCATCTCCGCGGAGCAGTCCCTGGTTACTCAATATTACGACCGTCTCCTTATGCGCCAATCTCATGATTGACTGCTGATTACCGTCCTTATCGAACCCCAGTCGCACTTACTCGCACTTACCGATAAGCCCGTTTTCGTCCGATGATGGAGGGTACCCATTGGACCTGTCACTGCACCCTCTGCGAAACCGCAGATTAGTATCCAACATGGAGTGATTCGACGGCCACACTCGCACCACAGTCTCATGGTCCCACGGAGATGCGAGACCCAACGCTGGGTCTTGGCTCCAGGAGGGTCTCCATATTAGATGATGGATCGTAGGAGCCAGGTTTAATAAATAGAAACGTACTCCGACCCCGTGCGCTGGGCGTTGATTTCTCCTCTATCACAGTGTTAATTCAGCCCCGGACACAATGCCTCTATTAGAAGCGCCAGGGAGTGGAGGTGCGCTGAACAGCGACACCCTTCGCGGGATCTCCCATTCTCAGAGTTTCAGTATTGATACAGAAAGCCGTTCCGATGACCCGAACAGACGTCAGCGAATTGTAGTGGTGGGACTGGGCATGGTGGCCATTTCATTCATGTACGTGCACAGAGTGGGCTGAAAGCGACGGCCGAAGATGCAATCCTGGTACTGATGTTGCAACCATTTCCCCTGCAGTGAGAAACTGGTCAAACAAGATTCCGAGAGGAGGAAATACGATCTCGTTGTCATTGGCGAAGAGCCGTACATTGCTTATAATCGAGTCGGACTTTCCACATTCTTTGATCATCGCAACATTGAAGACCTATATCTCAACCCAAAAGAATGGGTGAGTTTCTCGCAGGCATCGCTCAAGGACTTTGGTTTTCTCTGACGTCAGTGACTTCAATCTATTAGTACGGTTCATTCAAGGACCGATCGTTCGATTATCATCTCAACACCAGAGTGACCGATATTTTTCCGGACCGAAAGACGGTGAAAACCTCGACAGGGGACGTAATCGCCTACGATCTCCTTATCCTCGCTACCGGCTCTGATGCGGTAATCCCTACTCACACACCCGGCCACGATGCCAACGGGGTCTTCGTCTACAGAACAATCTCGGACCTTGAGCGACTCATTGAGTTTGCATCTAAGCACAAGGGCGAAACAGGAACTACAGTTGGAGGTGGCCTACTAGGTCTCGAAGCTGCCAAGGCAATGACCGATCTGGAAGACTTTGGAAAAGTCGCACTCATTGATCGCAATAAGTGGGTACTGGCAAGGCAATTGGACGCCGATGCTGGTACTCTTGTGACGCGGAAGATCAGAGAACTAGGCTTGGACGTGATGCACCAGAAACGAGTAGCGAAGATCAAGACCGACGACGACAACAATGTCACGGGTATCCTCTTCGAGGATGGTGAAGAGCTAGACTGCTGCTGCGTCTGTTTCGCTGTATGTTGTTCAGTCACACATCATATACAGTTGATTTGCTAATGTTAGATACAGATTGGAGTAAGGCCAAGAGACGAGTTAGGATCTTCTGCTGGTATTCAGTGTGCTTCGCGGGGAGGGTTTGTTATCAGCGAAAGGTAGGTTTCGTTGTTACCTCACTACTACCGTGATCTAATCTCCTCTTTAAGCTTACAAACTTCTGTTCCTGATATTTATGCAATCGGAGAATGTGCAAGCTGGGAAAACCAGACGTTTGGAATTATTGCGCCGGGCATCGAAATGGCCGAGGTGTTGGCATTCAACTTGACAAACCCCGACAAAGAGCCCAAGAGCTTCAAGAGACCCGATCTAAGCACCAAGTTAAAGCTTTTGGGAGTTGATGTTGCCAGTTTTGGTGACTTTTTCGCGGATCGAGATGGACCCAAATTCCTTCCCGGTCGACGACCAGAAGTCGCGACCGTTCCCCGAACAACGGACACGGATGAAAAGGAGCCCCCTGTGAAAGCACTCACGTATAAGGATCCCTTTGGAGGTGTTTATAAGAAGTATTTGTTCACCATGGATGGCCAATACTTACTAGGAGGCATGATGATTGGAGATACAAAGGACTATATCAAACTGAACCAAATGGTGAAGAGCCAGAAAGCCCTCGAAGTACCGCCGAGTCAGTTCATTCTGGGAGCGCAGAAAGATGGGGCGGAGGATGGTGATGATCTGTGAGCTTTCCCCTTGAATCCAGTGTCAGCAGATCTTCTAATCATCATTCGTAACCAGAGACGACGATGTTCAGATTTGCTCGTGCCACAACGTCACGAAGGGTGATGTCGTTGAAAGCGTCAAGAGTGGCACATGCAAGTCTATCGGTGAGGTCAAATCGTGCACCAAGGCAGGCACTGGCTGTGGCGGTTGTATGCCATTGGTGCAATCAATTTTCAACAAGACAATGCTGGATATGGGCCAAGAGGTTTCGAACAACCGTAGGTAACCTCATCCGAGGTTGTGGCCTTGTGCTAACCTGGGAACAGTATGCGTTCATATTCCATACTCACGGGCCGATCTTTATAATGTCGTCGCCATCAAGCGACTGAAATCATTCGAGGACATAATGAAGGCGGTCGGAAGGAAACCCGATTCCCTTGGTTGCGAATTGTGCAAACCAGCCATTGCGTCAATTCTTTCGAGTCTCTTCAATGGGCACATCATGGACCATGAGTACCATGAATTACAAGAAACAAATGACCGATTCCTCGCCAACATCCAAAGAAACGGAACGTTCTCCGTGGTTCCCCGAGTGCCCGGTGGTGAAATTACCGCGGATAAACTGATCACCATCGGCCAAGTGGCTAAAAAATACAACCTTTACTGCAAGATCACTGGTGGCCAGCGAATTGACATGTTCGGGGCGAAGAAGCAGGACTTACTCGACATCTGGACAGAATTAGTCAATGCAGGCATGGAGAGCGGCCACGCTTATGCCAAGTCACTCCGAACGATTAAGGTGTGTATCTCTCACTAACTCTTTTCTACATGGGTCTAACAATCTTCTGTAGAGTTGCGTGGGTACTACCTGGTGCCGCTTTGGTGTTGGCGATAGTGTTGGGATGGCCGTTAGACTTGAGGAACGATACAAAAGTGTTCGGTCTCCTCACAAGCTTAAGGGTGCTGTATCCGGCTGCGTGAGAGAATGCGCAGAGGCACAGAACAAAGAGTACGTCGATTTCTTCTGACCCGATATTGCTTACAAGCTAACATCCATTAGCTTTGGCTTGATTTCTACCGAGAAAGGATTCAATATCTTCGTAGGTGGAAACGGAGGTGCGAAACCTCGGCATTCGGAGTTACTCGCGAAGGATGTGCCATCCGAAATGGTTATTCCCATCATCGATCGATATCTCATCTTCTACATTCGAACGGCAGATAAACTGCAAAGAACAGCTCGATGGATTGAGAACCTCCCTGGGGGAATCAACTACCTCAGGGAAGTCGTGATTGACGACAAGCTGGGAATCTGCGCCGAAATGGAGCAGCAAATGCAGGAGCTAGTTGACAGCTACTACTGCGAGTGGACCGAGACAATTCGCAATCCAAAGCGGCGCAAGTACTTTCAGCAGTTCGCCAACACAGACGAGACGGTTGAAACAATGGAGAACATCCAAGAACGTGACCAGGAGCGGCCCGCTTACTGGCCAAGTGAGGGCGCAAAGGAAGACTTCAAGGGACACCAGTGGTCCGGTCTCTCCTGGCAACCTATCATCAAAGCTGACCACTTCACCGATGGTGTTCCTGCCATATCTTCGGCTAATATAAAACGGGGCGACACTCAACTAGCCGTTTTCAAGGTCAAGGGCAAGTACTATGCAACGCAACAAATGTGTCCCCACAAGCGTTCCTTCGTCCTGTCCGATGGCCTTATTGGCGACGATGATGCAGGAAAATATTGGGTGTCATGCCCCAACCACAAGCGGAACTTTGAACTCAATGGCGAGCAAGCCGGGAGGTGCTCAAACGATGAGTCCATGAATATTGCAACCTTCCCGGTTGAAGAACGAGACGACGGGTGGATCTACTTGAAGTTACCCCCAGTTGAGGAGCTGGACTCCGTGCTGGGCACTGAGCGATGGAAGGTGAAGAAGGGAGAGGCACCCGATCCATTCCAGAAGTGCGATAAGAAGTATAAAGGGACGAGGGGCAAGAAGGCGGGTGTCAAGGCTAGCCAGAGTAAACCATCTAGTACGATTGATTGGTGATGAAACCGGTATGAAACGCTTTATGATGATTGATATTTTGTGTGATATTAGCGGGTTCATCTTCTCCATTTTGGTTGCATCTACTGTACATACATACATAAACCCGATCTCTGCTGTACCTAATAGGCAATGCATGCATTGGAAGTTACCAGTTTAACCTGTTTGGACGCGGCTATAGGGAAGTCGTATTAAATCTAGTGCTCACTCGGAACTGCATGGTCACGGTGCCTCTCTTCTTCTAGGACTATACTCCATACAGCTAATACATCTGGCAACCTGATATAGACGATACCCTAGGAGGTATAGCCGGAAAGGATAGATCGACCGGTTCTTGAACACGTTAGGGCAGCCAACGTCACGTTATCAGGCAACCTTATGTCTGTCCAATCCCATTTCAAGGATTTCTTTCTTATGCTTATCTCCCAAGGCCTGAGATAGCGGTGGACCCGTTCCAAACTTCTCTTTTATCTATTCTTATGATAGTATCAAGGACCCATAATCCGTCACTGCCCCATCGAAAGCTTTAAGAAGTGGGCTCTCCCCTTCGCATTTCCGCGGAGGTGAATCGAACGTGTCTTAGGATTCTCGTGCCTGGTCTCTGCCTGACTGCCGGAAACATTAGGAATTCGATTGTTGACACACAGGTTGTGTGGCGCTCCTTCACGATCCCAGCGTCTTGCGGCATCCAATGAGATGCATCCCGGTTATCAATTGAAAGGAGATTCTCGACAATGTCGATCTTTGCCCGTGCTCCCTTGCCTTCTGGATCCGTGGTATGCGTCCGAGTGTGATACACGGCCCCCAGAACCGAAGGCCGCGGAGTTATAACAAGACAAAGAGGGTCTTATCGGCCTGATGCTCTTAGTCAAGGGCTGAGTGCCGACAGATATCCCCCGGAATAGTCTTATCTACGCTGACAAAATGCGGCGTCTCCATTGACCACCCACATTAGGTCGGGAGAAGGCTGTGAAGGTCGGTCCTCATACCATCTTCTTCCTCTTACCCACACCAGTAGGATCCTTGGAATAGGCGTGTGGATCTGCCAATCATACTTCCGAGATACACCTGCTTTTGTGACTGCATGATATCCTATCTATTAATTTAACAATTAATAGCCAAGAGGCGTCATTTTATAATCATCTCTCTAATCTCGCATCCTTTGTGTCTGTGGTATGGCATGCTGTAGCGTGGATACTCCTAGGAGATGGATGTCTCATCATCCATGATCAATGTAAAAGCTAAATTTGATATCTTCTTGTTGCTTTTTCTACTTTTCTGGATATCATTTCAGGAATCTATATATGAGATCTAATTCCCTGGTTAGAACCTCTATCAAAACACGCCTTTAACAATTAACACACCCTGGTGGTGACATCAATACCCTCTACCTTACTTATAGCTATTCGTCTTTTGTATAATCATTCTATCTATTGGTCTTTAGTTACATCATACTCATAGCTATCTTGGAGATGGACTCCATCAAACTACTCTTCCTCTCTCCGGAGGTCAACCCAAGTAACCGGAAAGCAAAATCCATCCCGATACTGAACCCTTTCGACAAATATGGACGAGTCTATTTCTTCTCCTGGTTCGGATTTATGGTTGCATTCCTATCATGGTATGCTTTTCCGCCACTGGTAAGTTACACTCTGTACTACTTCCTTAAAGGAGAAATGCTAACAAGATGTAGATGACTCACACAATCCGCAAAGACTTGGGAATGACGCAGACTGAGGTTGCCAATTCGAATATTGTCGCTCTACTAGCAACGTAAGATACCTGGGGTGCTATTTGTGGCCACCGTTGACCTGTTTAGATTGCTTGTTCGATTCATTGCCGGACCTCTCTGCGACCGTTTCGGTCCTCGTCTAGTGTTCATCGGTCTGCTGCTATGCGGTTCCATTCCAACCGTAATGGCAGGCCTTGTCACCAACTCTCAGGGTCTCATCGCCCTGCGCTTCTTTGTCGGCATCCTTGGAGGCACATTCGTACCATGCCAGGTCTGGTGCACCGGATTCTTCGACAAGAAGATTGTCGGAACCGCCAACTCCCTAGCCGCTGGATGGGGAAATGCCGGAGGCGGCATCACATAGTATGTCTTCCGTCTCAAACAACACCTATAACCCTACAGTCAATCAACTAACCAAATCGCCCTACGCACCAGCTTCCTCATGCCCGCCGTATTTGACTCCCTCGTCAAGAACCAAGGCCTCCCAGCCCACAAAGCCTGGCGTGTCGCCTATATCGTCCCCTTCATCATCATCGTGGTAATAGCAGTAGCCATGTTCTTCACCTGCGACGACACCCCCACAGGCAAATGGTCCGAACGCCACCTGTGGGCCGAAGAAAACAACCACCTAACAGACCCCAACGCCATCGTGGACCTCAAATCCGGCGCAACCTCAACCCAACCCTCCCGCTACCCCTCCACAGTCAACATCGCCGCCGACATCGAAAAGAAGGGCGCCTCCACCCCCACAGAATCCATCCCAACCCCAATCCCAGGCCAACTGCAACCCCTCCGCACAGACACAGTTGTAGCCCCCACCTTCCACGAGGCAATGAACGTCCTCCTCAGCGCCTCAACCGCAGCAGTGGCAATCCCCTACGCCTGCTCCTTCGGCGCCGAGCTCGCCATAAACTCCATCCTGGGCGAATTCTACGCCGAAAACTTCCCCTACATGGGCCAGACAAAGACGGGCCAGTGGGCCGCCATGTTCGGCCTGCTCAACGTTGTCTGTCGTCCCGCTGGCGGGTTCATCGCGGATATTCTGTACCAGTATACGGGGTCTGTGTGGTCGAAGAAGATCTTCCTGTCGTTTTTGGGGGTCGCGATGGGGGCGTTTCAGATTGCGATTGGGTTCTCGGATCCGAAGAGTGAGGCGACTATGTTTGGGCTTACGGCTGGGCTGGGGTTCTTTCTGGAGGCGTGTAATGGGGCTAACTTTGCTGTTGTGCCGCATGTGCATCCTTTTGCTAATGGTATGCTTTCCTTTTCGTCTCCCCAACTCGACCTACTCTGGAAGAACAGCGAGACTAACTAACGTTCGATAGGCATCGTCTCCGGCGCCGTAGGCGGAATGGGTAACTTGGGTGGAATCATCTTCGCGATCGTGATCCGGTACAACGGCGCTCAGTATGCGCGGTCGTTCTGGATTATTGGAGTCGTTGCCATTGCGGCTAATCTGGCTGTTTGCTGGATTCGACCAGTGCCGCGGAGTCAGATGGTATAAATGTTTTTGCCCTTCTTGCTTTTCCTAGAGATATGATTAACGATATATTTATGTTATGGGTCTATAATGTTTATCTGGATATTCTGTCAATAAAATGCCCTACTATCTACATAATAAGAACGTCAAAAAAAGTTCAACACAGAGCAAAAATCCAAGTGTATAGTTCCTTTCACAATCCAATCTAACACGCAGATCAGATCAGCAGTTTCACTTGGCATGCATATATGCAATAGGTATAGTGGTAACAGTACTTGTATGGACTCGGGTTAAAGCTTCCCGAGAGTGGATTCCATTTACATCAACCTACATCCGAACCTCCTCTTTTAAGTCACTACTTATAACAATTGGCGTATTCTCTGCTTCCCTCTCATACCATATTCACACATATACCCCATAGAACCACCATAGCCACGTCCGTACTCCCGCCACAACAATCCAACTAAGTACATCATCAGACCACAACTCGCCCATAGAAAAGAAAGAAGGAAGGAAAGAAAAAGGAAAGAAACAAACGGATAAAATGGCCATCAAAAGAATCGCCCAAATAGTCCACCTAAAACCCAGCGCAGTAGCTGCCTACAAAGAATGCCACGCGAACGTCTGGCCCGAGGTCCTCCAACAGATCAAAGAGTGTAATATCCAAGATTGTACGAGCACCCTACCCCGACGAAACTCAAGATCGATGAATTTCTTTCAGAAGATCTAGCTAGGCTAACAGAGGCTAGATTCAATTTTCTTCGATAATGATCGGACTTTGTTCGCGACGTTCAAGTACGTGGGGGATGACTTTGAGGGGGACATGGAGCGCATGAAGGCGAATCCGAAGGTGAGGGAGTGGTGGGCAATGACGGATGGGATGCAGGAGAGCTTAACTCCCGGGGCTGTGGGGAGTGCAGAGGGGCCTTCGTGGTGGAAGCCTCTGGAGGAGGTTTTTTATACGGAGTGAGGGAGCGTGTGTTAGTTGATTACAGATGTTCCTAGACAGGAATAAATGTGTACAGCACAATACCATCAGGATCTGCGTTGTGTGGAATGTGTCCATTGGCGGGAATAAGTCACCGCTGATTGAGATGAGATAAAATTACAAGGTAAAGGTAACTAGAATGCCAGCGCAGATAAACATTGGTGTCTAGATATTTCCAAGCTTCTTAGATAAGGACCAGCAAATCCAAAAACCGAAGGAAATGCTATCCAGACTCCATATCCTTGCCGGCAGTAATGATAATCGCTAGAATAGAAAGGTTGAGAAGAACAAGATGGGTATCTTCACCAGGAAAGGTTCGTAGCCGCCCAGAACCGCTCCAAAACGCCTTGTCAAGGGAACAGATATATATGAAGGAAACGGTCATAGCTCATGAGTACTAACAGGTTTGTAACTGACTAGACAACCAGTTACTCACCAGGGGCAGGGCCTCCAGGCACGTCCTTTAGAATTTCCCATCCATATTCCTCCTCTGGTCTCTCAGATTCCATCCCAAGCGCGTTACGGTAGGCACGGACTTCGTTCTGAAGCCCAGCCACGATACGGATGGGGACCTCCTCTTCTTCGCAACGAAGGCGATATGCGGTACGGATCATCTCGGCACACTTCATGGTCTGAGCATGCCAATAATCGCGATCCAAACGGCTTTCCAGGTGTGCATCGCGTTCCGCTTGAAGAAGGGTGTTGTAATGGCGCTTCTGGGAGAGGTAGTGCAGGTTGTTATTCTGGCAATAATTTCTGATTTGCTCGACCATCGTACCAACAGCCTGTTCATATTCGCCAATGAGCTTGGTGTTCTCCACCTGTTCGTTCCTCAAGATTTCGTTCTGACGCTTTTCTCTGGCGAGTGCGCGCTCGAGTTCGGCAATACGCGCAGCTGCAATTGGTGTTAGCACTGATAAACACAAGGAGGTAGGCATCATAAGAGTCTTACCAGAAATCTCGCCGTTCACTTGCTGCAGGCTGGGGCTCGCGCCTTCAGCAGAAGAACGTCTCTAAGAGATCGTCAGCTCCGCGCCCATGTAACGTAAGGTGTGGGATAAATTCAAGGGCAGACGTACCATGATGTCTTCCGCGCTAGTAACAATACTTTTCGTCATTTCGCGGTTGTTCTTCAGAACCTCACTCAACTCCAAGACCATATCATAGAGATGGTGGAGGTCCATTTGGTGGCCTGCATTCATCGGGATTCCGCCATTCATACCAGCCATTCCCGCGCCATTGACTTGTCCAGGAGCATGCGGCATCGCGGGCGACATCGACTGACGGGGGACGTTGGCCATGTTGGGGGTGCTACTGGGATTGTCCACGTAGCTAGAGAATACACCAGATCCGGGAGCGCCGTTACTATTCATTGACATAGCCACCGCGTCGAAGTCACGGTTCAAGTTCTCTAGTTGCGGATCGACTGCGGGGTCAACTGCTGGCAATGAACTTTCGTCATCAAATCCAAAGCCAGGAGTTTCAATGCCTAGGACGTCGCGTCTGAATCGGTCCAGGTCCTGTCGAGTAACGTGGGTGGAACGACGGCGGTGTCCAGGTACAAAGCGTGGCCAAGAGCTGGAAGGAGGTGGAGAATGGCGGATAGTGACGGATTGTTCGATAGTCACGGCACCTTCAGTCACAGTAGCAGGCGGAGAAGCCGAAGAAGAGGGGGTCTCATCAGGGAGAGAGAATCGTACTTGACGGGTCGGAGGCTGCTCCAAGTGTTGGTCGCCTTGAGGTCCGTGAGCTTCAACATCCTGAGAAGGGACACTATCACCAATACAGCCAAGTGCCGGAACCTCGGAAGTGGAGCTCCGAACCTCTGCGTCACTGTCCAAGGCGGTGAGGATTCTGCTATTCTCCATCCTGAACCAGCAGTGTGTTTGGTCGGTGTGGATAATGTATGCGCTCTGGGACTATCCAACAAACAAGTCCAGGAAGTTGGAGGGGGAGGGCAAGCCAGTGCGAGTGAATTGTGTAAGTGGGTGTGTCGGTAGTAGTGAATGAAAAAAGGCAGAGCTGCCCAACAGGCAGGAGGTCGGTTTGGTTTTCTGTCTCTATTTTAATTTTTCTTGACCTTTGGCCTCACTGGCACCTTCTGTGAGTTGTGCAGCTGCAGTTACTTCTCTTACAATAAGTGCCTCTCATCCCTTGCACATCTGAAGAAAGCAACCCGGCCATGTTAAATATAGGATCGCGCCTTCTCCCCTCGCTCCATTTGCGTATTGAGGAAATACACCCCGAGATTATTAAGATCCACTGTAATGAAGTCTCAATGCGTTCCATGCGTTTGCAGCTACATAAATTTATAGCCATCATTACAGCAAGAGGGGGCTTTTAACCCGGAGGTTTATATTTATAATTATGTTTTATTTATTGTTATTCACATCTTTTAATTTTGTTATTTTTGTTTTTTAGAATCAGAAAATAATATTCTTTACGCTTCTTCCGCTTGATTCGTCTTTATTTGTTCCCACCCCTTCATCCTCCCTTGTTCGAATCAATCCTTCATCCAGTCATATCAAGCAAAGCCTCCAGCTTCTGGTCAGAACCCAACGGATACGATACCTCCTTCTGACTATCACCGTCCCTCTTGCGATGCTGCATGCGACCACCAACCCGCGCAACTAACATTCTCATTTTTTCCAACTCCTGCATCAATTCACCATCCCGAGTGACAAGGTTCGGCTGAATATTTTCCTGCGGTTCCTGAAACGGTTCCAAAAGGCGTCGTAGCCGACGCAACTGGTCCAGACGCTGCCGTCGCTGCCGCCGTTGGTCGTCGAGAGCGACAAGACGTTCTCGTAACTCATGATATCTATTGTAAACCACCACCTGTCAGTCAGATTTAAACCCAAATCACTATGTTGTAGTCCAACCTGAGACGCTCTTCCTCGCTTGCGGATTGGTCCTCAAGTTCCACGGGGAGCTGGGTAAGGTTCCTGATATGCGTCAGTGGATGAGCAGGGACCCTCGCCGCTAGGGGCTGGGAGGTAAGATTCACATGTGGTGGGATAAATCGACTATCTTTTCAACTCCTCTCTCGAAGGAGTTCAGGTCGCGTACAGTTTGGGTCACAGATGACCAGTAGAGACTGGCGATTTGCTGTGCAACATGTTGGATCGCTTGGGAGGAGTACACCATGCGATTATGCTGCTTTAAGGTGCTATTGACTACAAATCAGTTAGTGAGAGGAAAGTCGCCGAAATTAATTGGATTGATGTAAGATGCCCAATACGGGCAACAACATAGGGCCACGACTCCGTTCAGAAAGTGCTTCACGAACCGTACATTTTTGTAGGACATCGCTGACCACCCTATCGCTCAGGTCATCCTCCTCTGTTTCGGCGGCATAGCGTCTCCAATCCTCGGGCGCCTCTAGGCTTTCGGAAAGAATCCGCACCTGCGCCCGGATGAAAGAGGACTTTAATTCAGGGATGGTACGCGTTGAGTCCATTGCCCCATCGCGACGACATGGACCTTTGCAGTCGCGATTGCCTGACGCAAGTAAGCAGTGATGTGCTATCGATAACGGATCACGTGCAGTGTGGACAGACGACCGGTGGACGGTAATAAAACCGGTATCACAGAGCACCTCTAGCCAATCTTTCGACCTAGATAAATGGTTTCTGTGTATCAGATTTACATACAAAACCCCTCTGTTCTAACTATAAAATATCGAAGCTAATCTCGCCTCTCAAACTTAATCTTACTATTATCGCTCAAAGCATCGTTTTGTTATTGTAGTAATATAGGGATAAACAACGAAATCTTGAGTCATCCAAATATATAATTCAGTTTTTTACTTAGCAGCAGCGTTCTACCTAGGATCTAATCGACAAGGGATCCACGCAGTCTCAGCCAAACTGTCCAAGATAGCTACACTCTCAAGCTATTACAGCATCGCTAGACTATGAGTAGGGAGTTAGATGCTAATGCTTGACAGATGTCGATTTTTACCATGGAACCACTTTGCCTGCTCCTTGAATGCCTCCAAGAAACGCTTCGACTTACATTATTCTGCGCCAAGGTCTACCTGCAGCCGGGTCGGTCCGGTGTGCGCAGGTCCCGAATGAAGTACATGCTGTACTTGACTCTATGAACTGAGGTTAACCCTTGAGATATACTCTTTCGCCTGGCTTTCTCATCAAATTCCACCTTTATCTATTTTGACTTTCGTGGTCCCACAATGGGAAGACAAAATTTTACTACTCGGAGCTACTGGTGAAACTGGAAGTTCCATACTACAGGGTTTTACTATCAGCTGACCGATTTGTACGTGTAGACCCTAAACCTGTTCTCAGTAGGCCAGCTTACATCCTTTTTAAAAAAAAAAAAAATTTTTTAAAAGGATGTTGATGTCCTCGTTAGGCCAAGCTCTGTGGCGAAGAAGCCTGTCAGAGAGCTGACCGAACGTGGGATTAAACTGAGAATATCAACCTCAGTGTGCCAGAAAGCGAACTAGTCTGTTATTTCGGGCGTTGATGTCTTAATTAGCGCTATTGGACCGGAAAGCCATCTGCAACAGAAGGTTTTAGTTAGTGCGGCAACGACAGCAGGTATCAAAAGATTTATTCCCTGTGCGTTCATCACGATTGTTCCTCCCAAAGGTGTGATGCTCCTTCGTGACGCGGTAAACACTTTTTCCCAGAAACCAAGAGACATACGATGATTTAGTTGACGACTGACTTATAAAATCAGAAGGAGGATGTCTATAACGAAATTAAAAAGCTAGGATTACCCTACACGGTTATTGATGTTGGGTACTGGCATCAAATTTCTTTTCCTTTGCCATCTAGAAGGGTCAATTATGCCATATTGAAGCCAGACCCCACTATCCATGGTGATGGTAATGCCCGGAATATCCTAACAGATCTGCGTGGTATCGGTCACTTTGTTGCCCGTATCATTTCTGATGATAGGACGCTAAATAAGTACATCCATAGCTGTGGTGATATGTTAACTGAAAATGATATTATTGAAATTGTTGAGGAGCTGTCGGGAGAGAAGATCGAAAGAGTCTTTGTAGGCGCCCTTACATCCTTACTAGAACTGTAAATAGAGCTAACCATATTTTCCCCAGGAACCAGAACAGGAGACCGAAAAGAAAGTCGAGAAAGCTCTGGGGATCCAATGAAAAGTGTCTCTGCATGGGTCGCACAATACATGCACAGCAGGTATGTACGACAGGACAACCAGCCTCAGTATGTAAATTTCTTAGGGTATCTGGATGCAAGAGAGCTGTATCCAGACTTCAGACCGACTTCTTTCCGTGATTTCTTTGCATAGGTTCTCGCTGGAAAAGGCAAAAGGCCGTATGCTAGCTGAGATCTCAGACCGTCGGTTATCCCGCTGTTGAGGAGGGTGTTGTTGCGTTAGACAACTCGTGCTGCAGTTTTTCATTACTGTACCTAAACACTACTAGAGCTTGGAGAGTACAGCTGCCCTAATCTGTGCCTAGACCGCTTGGCTACCAGAAATCTGCATTCCTATTGTGCCAGCATTCAAGTTTTTGGAATATGCGACAAACTTGCGATTGACCGGCTCACTCTACTTGCCCTTCGACCGGGTTGAAATTGGTTTTACTTCCAGAAGACTTTCCTGTTACTATGCTCTGGATCTGATTTATTTGCTCTAGGGCCTCAAAAAGCTATGCCTAGTTCACCTGATCAAAACTCCATGGCCTGCTATAGTATTTAATTTGACATCGACAGGTCGAATTATGCGTTGGATGCGCCATTAGCTTCTGCTGTCCCATTCGCAGTCGGCATCGGTATTGGGCCTCCCGGAGAATTTTCATTTCTCGCAGTCAGGATCTCAACGCCTGTTTCTGTGACAAGTAAGGTGTGCTCTATACGTATGTTAGCAATGGGCTATAGACGTGACATGTGTTTTGTGCACACCAAATTGAGCAGTCCGTTTGCCATCAACAGTTACATTGGTCCAGTCATCCGGCCAATATACTTCCCGAGGTTTTCCAATCGTAAGGATGGGCTCAATTGTGAAAGTCATTCCAGGCTTGCATACTCCCACCGCCTTATTCTTGCCATAATGAGGTATCCACGGCGGGGGATGGAATTCGGTGTTGATGCCATGGCCACCCCAAGTCGTCATGATACTACAGTTTCTGGACTTGGCATGTTTCTCAATGACCTTACCGAACTCTCGAATTGGCACGCCGGGCTTCACCAGCTCAATTGCTTTATCCAGACATTCCCGTGTAGTTTCAACTACTCTAACCGAGTCTGGGTCCGCTGTGGCTCGCCCGCCCACGTAATACGTTTCGTTAACATCAGCGTGATAACCCCCGTGATAAATTGAGATATCGAGATTGATGATATCACCATCAAGAAGGATTCGCTGGTCGGGTATTCCGTGGCAAACCACTTCGTTTGGTGAAGTACATAGCGACTTGGGAAAGTGATTATAGTTCAAGGGGGAAGGATATGACTGTCAAATTTTAGAAATAATCAACGTCTTCTTCAAGCGAGTGGCGCTTACATTCCGTTCAATACAAGCTTGGTGGCAGACCTCGTCAAGGTAGTCTGTGGTAATGCCCGGTTTGAGCTCTGCAGCGGTGATGTCCAGTACTTCTCGAGCTAATCGGCAAACCTTGCGCATTGCCTCCTGCCCCTCAGCATCTAGAAGCTCAATCTTAGTCCTGCTCAAGCGCCGTTCGCCCTTCGGTATGCCAGTCTCGGCCCAGTCCGGATGTTTTATCGACTTGGGGACGGTGCGCTTTGCAGAAAGCGGATAGACAGGTCGGACAGAGCCGGTGAAGGAGTATGTCGGGAAGGGATTATAAGCTCCGGTCACTGGATCAGGTTCAGATACAGTCTCTGGAGGAATGATTTGTGGATAATACCGTTTTGTGTCTTGTCTTGCGCCGTTTTGTGGAGAGCTTTATGTTGGTTCTACAGCACGTGATCTGTCAGTCTCATGTCCCAGGCAGCGGATATGTAAACAAACCCAGTTTTTCTTGAAGCAATCCTGGGAGCAGAAATAGCTGTCTTTAAAGCCTAGCTTCAGACATGTCGGGCACTGTAAAGTCCCAGCACCATTTCCACAATCTGTTCCTTGACACTTTCCGGTCATTGTGACAGGGCTAGGATCGAATTCAAAGAAATATCGCTTTTTTGGCTGGTCGTCTTGTGTCGGTCAAAGTACAGGCTACATAAAATTCACATTCACTACGTGGCGTGTTTTGTGAGTGAGACGGCAGACAGGGTTTAGTAGCCGTTGATTTCTTTTGCCGCCCCGCCCTCTAGACTACTAGTTAGTAGGTATCCGTAACTATGCCGAACACGGGGTGATGAGGGGCATGTAACTATCAGTTTTGAACCCCGACCATCATACAGTGTTGGCTCCTAAGTCTCTGAGATTGGCGAGCCAGCAACATGAAAGTCAGGGTGAGCCCAATATTTTACTTATAGTCACATCCCCAGATAGAGTACTCCTCAAAGGGGACCTTCTCCCCAAGGTACTTGATAGCCTCAGAAGTCTCGCTGTTGACTGGAAGTCGAAGTCGACGAAACTAGCGCAGAAGATTTCAGCAAGAGTTATATCCTTACCAAAAAGGAAGATTTTGCCGTCTAGGTGCTCCTCAACAACATCGACCGCCGCCTGGCCATTTTGCCATAATTATCAACAGACTCCTCCTTGTAGAGTCGGAAGATCCTTTCTGACGTTGGTGATATTGATCTCAGAATTGAGAAACGGCATCCTTTTAAGGATGCTAGCACAGTCTTGCTTACCCTTTCCGAGGAAAGGGTCTTCTCGTCCAGAGAGGTAACTAAAGCATTGTCAGCTTCGGTCTCCGGAAGCAATCTGTCAAATGATAAGGCGAAGAAGTAGGCTGCAGAATCAGATAATAGACGATATTCACACAACATAAGTATAATTTAGACAGGAGTGATTGTATGAATGGATTTGTCAGGTCATTGCAAGCATATCACAAAAAGTGGGCATTCAAGAACAAGCATGAATTCAAGAAGTTGGACGTATTATAGATCGTAAATAGAAATTGCACTCGAAGAGCTTGAATCCATCCTCGCAGAGGAATGTAAGAATCTTGCTGAGCTCTTTAATAATCTAGGGGTCGAGGTTATTCGCCTTAGCAACTATCTTAATGGTGATAGTACGGGGATGGTCGCCCTGGAGTGGAATTGTCAGCGATGAGGGAAGAAGAACTGTGATGAAAAGTAGATAGATTGCTCACATAAAATGTGTAGAGAGCACCGAAACCTGCTTAAAATGATTATCAGTTGTCTACTAGACAATGGATGTGGTGGTGAAGGTTTGTTGTCCAGGAGGTAGAAGTCGATAGACAGATAGATAGCTTCAGCTGAGCATAGTCATGTGCAGTATAATTTCTTTTTTAAATATTGAAATCCTTTTTCTATAGGCTTAACATATGCAATAATATTCCTATCTTAAATGGCGTTTCAGACAGCTTTAATATAATCATTTTGATTATCAAAACAGTGATTTGAATTATAGTGTATAACCCATACACGTCAGGTAACTTCCTGTCCTACAAGAATCCTTAGTGATATTGATATAGGCGAAATTTGTAGCACCCTGCCAACAAGAAGACGAGTAATTCCATGGAAGCAGTGTTTCTGCCTCCGAAACCCCCAAGGTCCCCCTTATCCCGACTAGGCATCGACATTCTTGCTCTCCACAACCCAGTCTTGGCTCTACAGAATTTTCTTCCATCATTGTCGGCATATATGCACAATACCTGTGTCGGGCAGCAAACAAGTCTGTAGTGATTGTATTGATGTACACACAGCCCTGATATGTGTACTGTGCTTGTATCATGTAGCCATTTGTACCTCTTTCATCCACTGGTATGGTGTACTATGTAAGAACCTTCAGCCCTATAAGGCAGATGACCCACTTGGGAACCCCATCAGGAGGGTGTTGCATTGTTGCCAGCCGGACTCTTCCCGAGGGTTATTTCGCTTTCCTGCATTAATGCATGCTAGGCCAACTCCTTCACAAGGATCCGATTTGTAAAACCCCGGTCTACCAAATCCATGACTTGAGCTGTAAGGATATCTGAAAGGGCATGAGTAATATGCGGGATGGGAAGTGAGCCGTATTTTCTACTTTTAGGCAGTCGCTTATGGGGGGAGGGCATTACACTTCAGCGAATGAAATCCACTACACCCCAGAATGTCTGGGTGCCATGAAAAACCAAGTCGGATCATCGGCATTGAATGCAACCATGCTTCATAGGGCTGCCCGGATTTCCTCTATTTTCCCTGCTAGCCTTTTCCTCGAGCCCTCAATCTCTCTTTCTCCTTTTACCCCCTTGATATAGAAATTTGTTAGTGCCTGTCATACACATCTTTTCTCAAATGACTTTGTTGAATGTTCAGCATTTTTACAGGAGAGCATCTGTCAGATCAACTTCTATCCAAAGCAAATCTACTTCGATGCTTGTCGATCTTCCATGGGTTAACTTCTCTTCAATCTCGCTGTTGTCCCCAGCTGTACCGGGCCAGACAGAGATCCCCCAAATGATTGTCAGGGTGTGAATAAAACGTTTCCAAAAGAACAACGCCATCAAGTTGTGAGAATGCATTCGGAAAAAGAAATTCCCCGATTCAGCTATTTCTCTTCGCCGTCGCAGAAGGTCGTTTCTACTTCTAATTGGGAGGAAATCTTCTCCAGTCAATTTAAAGACTACCTTCAGGAGAGTAAAAGAACTGATGGGGATGTGTGGTGGCTTGACATCCGCGATGCCACCGAGCAAGATGTCGATATCGTATCGCAGGCGTTGTCCATTCATCCTTTAACGGAGGAAGACATCGTCACTCGTGAGCCAAGAGAAAAGGTCGAAGTGCTCCGAAATTACTACCTGATCTCTTTCCAGACATTGGTAACTTTCGACGATGACGATGCTGATGAAGACGGGGCTAGACCCAGATCTGCGGCGAGCATCTTCTCGACCACCCCTTCCTCCGCAGGATGCTATATTCTCGTCTTCAAGAACGGGGCGGTGACCTTCTCACCTACCGGTTGTGGCCACATCAATCGAGTCCTAGATCGAATTCGCCGCCTGCCCGACCCGGCTATCTTGTCGAGTGATTGGATCTGTTATGCCATGATGTGAGCTATCCCTTGTCCCCATCAAAACCGACACACATCTAACATCATCGCAAAGAGACGACATCGTGGATAGCTTTGAACCATACATGCAAGCCGTGGAACAGGAGTCAGAAGCAATCGAGGACCAAGTCTTTATCGCTCGCGTTGACGACGTCAGATCTCTTATCCCCCGCATCAGCAACCTTCGCAAGAAGATCACTCACCTTATCCGATGTCTTAGTGGCAAAGTAGACGTCTTGAACGGCTTCGTCAAGCGGTGCCAGGCAAAGGACAAACAAGCTATCTTCCCAGATGGTGATCTACTCACCTATCTGGGTGATGTGCAGGATCATCTGGTTACCACAATGTCGAGTCTTGGGCATTTTGATGAGATCGTTGGTCGATCGCAGTCTAACTGCTTGGCGCAACTGAGTGCAAACAACCTGCGCTTGAGTCTGAATATCAATGAGGTTCTTAGTAAGGTGACCGTTTTGGCGACAATCTTCGTCCCACTGCATATGGTGACTGGTCTTTTCGGGATGAACGTGGAGGTTCCCGGGCAGGATGTGCATGGGTTGGGTTGGTTCTTTGGCATTGTCGGGTTTTTTATTTTATTTATGGTTTTGTCTTGCTTGATGGCTGCCCGGTATAAGCTCCTGTGAGTATTAGTATTCTAGGGAGGTGCATCGCTACTTGTTTCGATGGGGAGGGAAAGTATTCAAGTTATGTCTTTCTTCGAGAGTATGGCCATTAAAAGCAATGGTCGCTACCCGCATGATTCTATCATGTACTATAAATTAAATAGACATCGAGAGTCACTATATTGCGTAGCCAAATTATATTATTCTTTATCTGTTTATTTTTCTTCTTCTTTTTGCAAAGTCAAGGACAGTTTGTTAGGCGTGTGAAAGTGATATGATTTGTCTCCCTCGGTCTTTGTTACTTGGCCGGTATCTAAGCTAACCTCGGCAAATGTATGCGCGCATCATCCAAACCATTAGTTCTCCGCATACATCTACATATTTCAAAGCAATCCCAGCTCCAACCCCAGACAAATCGATTCCACATCTATAGAGATAAACTTTGCAGAAGTATTCTGCTTGTAACCAATCTACTACACAAGGACATCACCCAAACTAAAAAGCGCCACGATGACAGAGAGCAACACCAGGCCCAAGGGCCTCCTTTTCGACATCGGCGGAGTGTGTGTACGACAAAACCAACCCCCAGCACCTACAATGACCAAGAATACCCATTGCTAACAAGCTATCCCAGGTCCTGTCTCCATTCCAAGCCATTCTAGACTACGAAAAAGCCAACAAAATCCCCCCAGGATGGGTAAACTTCAGTATCTCCCGGACTTCCCCAAACGGTAGCTGGCACCGTCTCGAGCGCGGCGACATCAAATTGGACGCCGACTTCTTCAGAGAATTCAACAAGGATCTAAGCAATTCAGAGCTATGGAGAGCATTCCATGAAAGACTACAAGCTGCGTCGTCGTCACTACCCCCATTACCCCAGCTTGACGCGGAGTTCCTGTTCTGGGAAATGATGCGGGTATCCCGGACGCCGGACCCTTACATGGCGCCTGCTCTGAAGAAATTGAAGGCCTCTGGGCAGTTTATTCTGGGGGCATTGTCAAATACGGTGGTGTTTCCTGAGGGTCATCCATATAATGTTGATGAGAGTGGCGTTAAGGGGAACTTTGACTTTTTTATTTCATCTGCACATACGGGGTTGAGGAAGCCGGATCCGAAGATCTATCAATATGCGATCCGGGAGATGAATCGGTTGACGAAGGAGAAGGGGTTGAAGGGGGAGGTGGGTGCGTCAGATATTGTTTTCTTTGATGATATTGGGGAGAATTTGAAGTCTGCTAAGAATGAGGGGATGAGGACGGTTAAAGTGAATCTTGGACGAACACAAGATGCTGTTCAAGAATTAGAGAAGATCACTGGTCTTTCACTGTTGGAGGGATCGGACCGGGCGAGGCTGTAGGCATTACGACTGAGTATGATTTATTTTTGTAGTACTGTCGATATAGATTTCTTTTTTCCTAAAAAAGCATGATTATTATACAATTTTACTGAACATGTTAAAATTTCTTTTGCGATCATTTCAGAAGTGAGAAATAAGATTCTCGTCTATAACTGATTGATGTGGTCGTACCCGAACAATGTACCTGACCGTCCTTAAGTCGTTGGTCGTGGCCAACCTCAGTTCCGCGTCGGGATGCAGACGGCGCTAAGCGAAAGTCTTCCACAAAAGACATCCCACCAACTTTCTTCTTCTTCTTCTTCTTTCAGCCAACGTCGACAAACTCGGGTCTTACGGCAAATCAGTCAAAATGGTGAGTGTTGCTGTTATATCAGACGGATGATTGCATTCATTATGTTGTCCCGTATCTCTTTGCAAAAACTATCTTAAATTCTTGTTCCATTGTGGGCAGAATTTGTGGCAAAAAATAAAAACAAAAAAAAAAGGGGTCTTTGCAAGATGCTTCGGGACACACTATTTCTGAAGCGCAAATTGCTGACTCGAGTGTCTGTTTCTGTAGCCTTTCCACAAGCAGGTTAAGAACAGCGCGTACTACAGGTGAGTCTTTTTCATTTTATCTCTGGTCCTTCTAATCGTGGGGAAATATACTAATATCTCTCACAGTCGCTACCAGACCAAGTACCGTCGTCGCAGAGAGGGCAAGACCGATTACTATGCCCGTAAGCGCCTGATCACCCAGGCCAAGAACAAGTACAACGCTCCCAAGTACCGTCTCGTCGTCCGTTTCACCAACCGCGACATCATCACCCAGATCGTCTACTCTGAGATCTCCGGTGACAAGGTCTTCGCCGCCGCTTACTCTCACGAGCTTAAGCGTTATGGCATCACCAACGGTCTGACCAACTGGGCTGCCGCCTACGCCACCGGTCTCCTCCTTGCCCGCCGTACCCTCAAGAAGCTCGGCATTGACGAGCAGTTCCCCGGTGTTGAGGAGGCTGATGGTGAGTACACTCTCACCGAGGCCGCCGAGACCGACGAGGGCTCCCGCCGCCCCTTCAAGGCTTTCCTTGATGTCGGTCTTGCCCGTACCTCCACTGGTGCTCGTGTCTTCGGTGCCATGAAGGGTGCCTCCGACGGTGGTATCCTCATCCCTCACTCCGAGTCCCGCTTCCCCGGTTACGACATTGAAGGTGAGGAGCTCGACGCCGAGACTCTCCGCAACTACATCTTCGGTGGCCACGTCGCTGAGTACATGGAGGGCCTTGCCGACGACGACGAGGAGCGTTACCGCGGCCAGTTCGTCAAGTACATTGAGAACGAGATCGACGCCGGTGACATTGAGGACCTCTACACCGAGGCCCACAAGGCCATCCGTGAGGACCCCTTCAAGAAGGATGAGGATGAGGAGCCCAAGAAGACCAAGGAGGAGTGGAAGGCCGAGAGCAAGAAATTCCAGAAGAAGAAGCTCTCCTACGAGGAGAGGAAGGCTCGTGTTGAGCAGAAGATCCGTGAGCTTGCTGCTTAAGTGTCATGCTTAATGTGATAGTCCGCATCAACCAAAAAGTTTACTTCTCAGACAAATAATAGGGGGACTTAAGGTTTTCTTGCCAACCTGGCATTTCTTCTGGTTTACTGTAGTTTCATGATTGTCACGACCTCGTTTTATGTTAGGGTTTTTCGGAGCAATACCCAGGGAATTTCATTGATCGTTCAATATACTCTGGTGGACCAGGTTCGTAGACGTAGCAGATGTTGGTAGTCCGGGTTATAAAGTAGACTGATTGCACTGCTTGACCGCTTGCGACTGGCTATTTTGCTTCGGAGATCGTGATATTGACAGCATTCTCTTCCAACATAAGGGTTGAAATATTAATATGCAATCCCGACTCTTCAACGTCAATACATATGTTGAAAAATGTCCTGTACCTACGACGTAACGAAAATCACCAATTGGCGGTTGGTTTAGCCTTATACTAGAATATTCAACAATGTAAAGGTGGTCAGTAGCTGTGTTCACAAACGTGCCTCTGGTTTGCGAAGCTTTAGCTAAGCAATCTAATAATATATACGTACGTGCAGGTATATTTTGTTCAATTTCCAACAGAACACAAGTGTACTAACTACTATTGTGCAATAAATTCCCCTCTATCTTGACGATACGACTAATGCAATGAGAATTATTTAGATCAAGGTATAGGTAGCTGACATGTGATGCCCAAAAAGTCTTTTGCTATTAATTTCATCGAGAGAATGGATCGCGATTAACATGGTCAATTTCTGGTATCCCGTAGACTGGCACAAAACGTGAAGCTTTATGCGTGACTTATTCACTATCCAGAAAATTAATTCCTGGACGTTCGCCTTTGGCAGAAAAATCTCCGCATAGGCGGTGAGGGTGTTGACCAATTGGGCCCATCCAATCGAGCAAGCTAAAATGATCACTCTATAGGGCCAGTCTAAGGGATGACCTACTACTAGTAGTGACCTTCCGATGCGTAATTTCGCTGGGAAATTGTACCATGCGACAGTGCACATACAACTGCATCCAAGGACTATATATTACATCGAATGATTCTATATTGATGTCCGAGCTAGTTGAATCTTCTCCGGTGGAACGTTTTCAAATAGCATAAGACCATGAGGTCACCTCGTTGAACAACAGAACCAGGCTAAAAAACTATAAATCTTCACGGGTAGGGCATTGATCATATATCCATCGTTCCATAACCAACATACTCTTGGTCGGATTATGAATAAGATCATGCACTTCGATACTGGCGCGGTTGAGAGTCTGGACGGAATGAGAGTCCAGCGCAATCCCGTCAACCGGACTCGTACCGGTGAAGAGCTGACTGCTGGGTTGAGTGTATATGCTGGATGTGCATAGTTTGACTTGCCGACAGACATCATTTAATGTGTTGATGGCTGTTTCAACGGGTCTGAGTTCTTCGCGCTCAGTTGTCCACTCGACGAGCATTGCGCCGAACCAGACGGTGAGGGACATATCATGAGCGATCGCAGCTGGCTCATCTGTTTCCAAAATATTCGTGAATATAGTGAGTATGGATACGATGGAGTAGAACGAGAAGTAGCTAGAGAAAACGAAGAACTAGTAAGCTAAGAGGCACCGCAGATATGCTTTTCACGGCGACGACCTACTAGATTGGCCAGTAAGAGCGGTTCGAGTCAACAGCAGTCACTTGCTTCATGGCTTCAATAGATCTCCTTGCTGCCTTGAGTGACTGCATTCTGGATATCTGACTGTTTGATGCTGACCTTGCTCGGTTGAGCAGAATGATGGTTGCACAAGCGTTCTGGATTAATTCGTCGTAAAACAAGACGCCGATGTCATCCTTTTCTGCTTCGAACGCTTCATTCTGAAGTGTGTGAATGTAAGTGCGGTTTCAAGACAAATGTGTTGTAGCATGGGACTAACCACGTTCCAGTCGGTGAGTGCTGTCTTGGTCTCCTGGATCAAATCTTCTATCAACGTGTCACATGGTCTTGAGTCTTCTTGCTGCTTGCCGTCCATCAATTCGAAATACCGCAGTTTCACAAAAGCAAGGCGTATGATGACCAGGAAGCTGATTTGAACTGACCGATTCAGCCCTTCGTGAGGGTTCCATGTAGACAATTCTGGAAATTTCACGACCAGCATGCGAGGGTCGACAAGGCCAGGTTTCCCTAGATGGAGACGAAAAATGCAGTCGGTGTGTACCAACTGCCAAACACAGAACCGCATCTGGTCTTTTTGAATCAACTGATCAGGGAGCGATTGGTCGCTGTTATTGACGTCCGCGTCCAGCACGAAACAGCCTAGGTCACACGCTATCTGGTACGCAGAGCAATGGAACCTCCACGAGAGTTCTCTGTCAAAGAACCAGATTGATGCATTGATCTTTAGCCAGGTTAAAACTGTACTGAGTGGGAGGAATGTTCTTTTTACGGCAACGCGACGTACCATGAGGATTGCGGCGTAAAGGTCTGTGAAGGTAGGTTGAGTCTTTGGGTTCCAATCTTTGACCTGCCTCAACATTTTCCTATACAGATAAGAACAGTAATGTTTCCTGCTTGACCCGAGCTCTCTATCCATAAATAGTCCGTGCAAAAGAATGCTGTAATACACAAGGAGCGCCGAATTATCGACCTGAACGTGTGGCAAGTCGAACAAGTTAGGCAGGCAAAGAAAGAAATCCTTGCCCAAGGGCAGCTGAGGTCCCCATGATAAACAATAGAAATCTTTGAAGGTGAGATGAGTGCACGGATGCTCAGATTATGGATTAGAAGACGTACTGTTTACCCAATTTGTAGCCATGCTTTTGGTGATAGAGGTATCGTCCCAAACGAATTTACCAGCAACCGTATCTGCTCTGAGGACTGAGAGATTCGGCGAAGCTTGGTCGGCACCATGAGAAGGAAGGCACCCTTGAACTATACATGTCGCAAAGTCGTAATTATCAAGATTGGTAAGATCTGGAAGAACTTATAGCATTTTGTTCAACCCTAGGACAATCTAGGTGTGCCTACCGTTATTCTGATGTGGTTCCAAGATTGATGGGCTAGATTGGTAAGGGCTATATCTCGCAACATCCGCAGGTGACTGGCAAGCTGCTACTGTAACAGAATGCTCCAAGGAAGCTAAACGTCTAAGAATATCGGAATACGTATCATTTGAAGAGCCGTCGGTCTGGGTTGCAGGGATTGCAGCCCTATCAACGTCAGCATTCTTTATCCTAGCATATAGAAGAAATGTCAAAGGTTAACCTTGGTCGTCTGTGCTTCCGACGCCGTGATGTCGGATAGATACAGCTAGTGTTGGATGCAATACATCGATTACAACGTGGAAGCGCCTTATTACAACCGATCTGTCCGATGAAAAAGGGGTTGAAGGTAAATCACGATCGTTTCTGATAGATAATTGTAAGGTGTACGTACCTTTTTCTTCCTACACCGTTCGCACTACCGTGCCCTTTAGTCCGCGAGGCAACATTTTAAGGCTAGGCATGAGGCTTACCGAAAGGTGTTGGCCAGCCAAAGACATTGGAGTCGACAGTGGTGCTAGGCTGCTGGCATAGGTCAAGATACGAGAGGGGGGCTTGATGATATCGATACTAGCCCACGGAGAATTCTCTATAGTCCGAGAGTCCGAAGGGCTCCACAGGAGTTTAACTCTCTAATATGGGTTTATAAGCTACTAGCCTTGAGTGGTATATAATCTGACCTGGAACTATAGAAGTGTGCTGTGGAGTCGGGGGCCGCGGACTCCGGGAGGATGCTTCTTAGGGCTTTCCTTTCCCGCCACCGAAAGCAACCATCCAGTGATTCAGACTGATCACGCTGGGCAAAGTCTGGTTTTTCTTGACTCAAGCCACTTTCATCCAGATGTGACTCGTCGTCCATAAGTACATACCAAGAGTCGAGGCCCCCCACCGGGTCCACAGACACTATGCCAAGCTCTGTCGCCCTCAACACCAAAAGGGATATACGAAATAGGCACTCCATATACATATATTCTCTATGTGCTGGCTGACCCACTAACCGCACTGCGTGAGCCAAGAATCCTAGTCCGAAACTTCGGACTCCGCGCGTAGGTATGCCTATTGCCAAGAGGTTATCCACAAGTTCAACGCGAAGTTTTGACTCAAGAGTCAAAACGTTTTAATTTTGGTGTAGCACAATCAGCCCCTTATACATATAAAGTACTCTTCCCCAACGCTTGATCTACCTAGCTTTAGTTTGTAAATCAACTAGGACTGCTCATGTATTCATGACACGGGCAAAGCCTTAATCACATCTACCTCCTATCCTTAGGCGGCAATCACCTTTGGAGTCCTCGCGTATATATCTCTCATCTTTTTGCCTGTCTCCTTTATACCGCTACCTGTATATGCTGGAGCTACCAATGTCATCCACCGGAGCGAATGGCTTGATGCCTCCGTCTTCCTCAGATAGCGCCCTTCACACGGACGGAGGAACTAGTTCAGGAGCACAAACCTACGCAAACAGTGAAGAGTCGGATCTCGAACAGAAAGACGAAATTGAGAACAGTCGAGCGGATATCGATGAGCAATTGACAGATCTAGCGCGCAAGCTGACCACGCGATCCGAAAAGTTCCATCATCAGTCACCTTTCGAAGCGAGCGAAGGCGGCAGATTGGACCCAAACAGCCCTCAATTCAGGGCTAGAGACTGGGCAAAGGCTTTCTACAATGCTAGGTACAATACTGATGAGGGTCGCCTACCACGAGCTGCCGGTATTGCGTTCAAGAATCTGAATGTGTCCGGTTACGGTAGTCCAGTGGACTATCAAATGAGTGTTGGAAATGCCCTGATGAAGCTGCCGGCAATGATCTACCAGTTGATCGCTGGTAAGAAGCGGAAAATCAACATTCTTCAAGGCCTCGATGGACTTGTTCTTCCTGGCGAACAGCTATGTGTCCTGGGTCCTCCTGGATCAGGCTGCACCACATTTCTCAAAACTATTGCCGGCGAAACCCACGGCTTCCAGGTAGATCCTTCAGCGTATATCAACTACCATGGAATAACCCCGAAGCGTATGTCAGCTGATTTCCGGGGTGAAGCTATTTATACTGCCGAAGTTGATGCACACTACCCAATGCTTTCGGTTGGTGATACGTTGTACTTTGCAGCTCTTGCCCGCGCACCGCGTCACCTTCCGGGCGGAATCAGTTCCAAAGAGTACGCTACTCATCTGCGGGATGTCATCATGGCGATGTTCGGTATCAGCCATACAATCAATACTCGAGTGGGTAATGACTTTGTTCGCGGTGTTAGCGGGGGTGAGAGAAAACGAGTTACTATTGCAGAGGCTGCATTAAGCTACGCCCCGTTACAGTGCTGGGATAACAGCACTAGGGGTTTGGATAGTGCCAATGCAGTGGAGTTCTGCAGGACCCTCCGGACGCAGAGCGATGTTTTCGGCATGACTTCGTGTGTCGCAATCTACCAGGCTCCCCAGGCTGCATACAATGTAAGTTCAGGATGTTGGTTAGGTACTCTGGACTCGGCTAACCGGGAAACCAGCTTTTCGACAAAGTAATCGTCCTATATGACGGTTATCAGATATACTTTGGTGCGGCACAAGGTGCTAAACGTTACTTCGAAAGAATCGGTTTTCTTTGTCCGGAGTCTCAGACAACTGCTGATTTTCTCACGTCAATGTCCAGTCCCACCGAACGTATCGTCAGACCAGGTTTCGAGAAGCTGGCTCCAAGGACTCCCGAAGAATTTGCTAAGAAGTGGAAAGAGAGCCCTGAGTGTCAGGCTCTATTGCACCAAATTGATCAGTACGCCAATGAACACCCCTTTGACGGAGCCGACCTTGACCGATTTGCCTTGTCTCGAAAGACAGAGAAGTCCAAGAGTCAACGACAAAAATCACCATACACTCTGTCGTACTGGGGGCAAATTCGCCTCTGCATGTGGAGAGAATGGCAGCGACTCAAGAATGATCCAAGTGTTACCCTTGCCATGCTTATTGGTAACTTCTTTGAGGCATTGATAATTGCTAGTATCTTCTACAATCTCGCCGGGACCACTGCATCATTCTTCTCCCGTGGGGCACTCTTATTTATGATGATCCTTTTGAATGCTTTTGGAAGCATGCTCGAGATTCTGAGCTTATATGCGAAGCGAACAATCGTGGAAAAACACAATCGATATGCACTTTACCACCCGAGTGCTGAAGCGATCTCTTCGATGATCATGGATATGCCATACAAAATCATGAACTCGATACTGGTGAACGCAACACTATACTTCATGGCAAACCTTCGTCGAGAACCTGGGCCCTTCTTTTTTAACTATCTAATCTCTTTCATGATGGTGATGAGCATGTCAATGTTTTTTCGCCTCTTCGCATCGCTTACGAAAACCATCCAGCAGGCACTTGCTCCATCATCCATCATCCTTATGGCCCTGGTTCTATATACTGGTTTCGCCATTCCAATCAGCTATATGCGTGGATGGGCTTCATGGATTCGGCACTTGAACCCTGTTGCCTATGGGTTTGAAGCTATTATGGTCAATGAGTTTCACGGACGGGAATTTCCTTGTGTGTCATTCGTGCCTTCTGGACCGGGATATGAGAACGTCTCCAACGATCATCGCGTCTGTTCGACTGTTGGGGCCGTCCCTGGCTCAGATGTCGTTGGGGGCACGGCCTTTGTTAAATCTACATATAGATATGACAACAGCCACCGCTGGAGAAACTTCGGTATCATTCTCGCAATCACGATCTTCCTCGCACTCTGCCAACTTATCGCGTCCGAGCTCGTTGCTTCTGAACGATCGAAAGGCGAAGTCCTAGTGTTCCGTCGCGGTAGTGCTCAGAAAGCCAGGGAAAAGCAATCCCAGGGCGATGAGGAACGAACACAAGCACCTGTCGTCCAACACGAGAAGCATAGCGAGGGCCCTAGCTCATATACGGGTGTGGAGAAACAGGCTTCTATCTTCCATTGGGAAAATGTCTGCTACGACGTCAAAATCAAAACTGAAACCCGACGGATCCTGGACCATGTTGACGGCTGGATCAAGCCCGGCACGTTGACTGCATTAATGGTAAGCTGGTTCCATTAAGGTGTTCGCGATTCTCAAAGGCTTACAAGTGACTTATAGGGTAGCTCCGGTGCTGGAAAGACCACTCTACTTGATGTGCTGGCGAACCGCACCACAGTTGGGGTCGTCGGGGGTGATATGCTTGTGGACGGTCGACAGCGGGATAGTTCTTTCCAACGCAAAACAGGCTATGTGCAACAACAGGATCTCCATCTTCATACCTCTACCGTGCGCGAGGCTCTGAAGTTTAGCGCATTGCTCAGACAGCCGCCTCAATACACCCGGAAAGAAAAGTTGGACTATGTCGAGAACGTACTTGATCTTCTGAATATGAGAGAGTACGCTGACGCTATCGTTGGAATACCCGGAGAGGGCCTCAATGTGGAACAGAGAAAACGTCTTACAATTGGTGTCGAGCTTGCTGCACGCCCGAAGTTGCTTCTCTTCTTGGATGAGCCTACTTCTGGTCTGGATAGTCAGACGTCATGGTCGATTTGCAACCTGATGGAGACACTGACCAAGAACGGACAAGCCGTCCTATGCACCATCCACCAGCCATCCGCCATGCTATTCCAGCGTTTCGATAGACTACTTCTCTTGGCAAAAGGGGGTAAAACCGTTTATTTTGGCGAGATCGGCCGTGAATCCAAGACATTGGTAGACTATTTTACTCGCAATGGTGGTCCAGCTCCGCCACCTGGCAGCAATCCAGCAGAGCACATGCTCGACGTGATCGGCGCTGCTCCTGGGGCTAGAACTGAGATTGACTGGCCATCTGTATGGCGGAATAGTCCTGAATACCAGGACGTGCGCAAAGAACTATCAAGTTTGAGAGAGTTGGCAAATAAACCTTCACCTGCTTCAGATCCGAACGACAACTCTAGCCATGCTGAATTCGCAGCTCCATTCTCGACACAGTTTGTACAAGTTGGACTTCGAGTATCGCAACAGTACTGGCGTACACCGGCCTACATCTACTCCAAGGCTTTGCTTAGTGTCGGTTGCGTGAGTATCTCATTAACTAACCAATGAAGTACTACCGATCCCTAACCATGTTTTACAGGCGATGTTCATAGGATTCTCTTTCTTCAAAGCCGATAATACTAGCCAAGGGCTGCAGAATCAGATGTTTGGTGTTTTCTGCCTGCTCTTCGTCGTCATTCAGTTGATCATGCAAATCATCCCATCGTTCGTCACGCAACGGACCCTTTACGAAGCTCGGGAGCGACAATCTAAGACCTATTCGTGGCAAGCTTTTGTTCTCACCAGTATAGGAATCGAGTTCGTGTGGAATTCGGTGGGTTTCACTCAACCTTCATAGCCTCTCTTCCAGCTATGGTTCTCAACCTGATGCTAATCCGTCTTAGGTTATGGCAATCTTCTGCTTTTTAGCATTCTTTTATCCGGTTAGCCTGTTTCGGAACGGCCAGGCTAGCGGCACGCAGCATTCCCAGAGTACCCTCGTCTTCCTTTTACTCTGGGTGACTTTCCTCTTCGCCAGCTCATTCGCGCACATGCTGATTGCTGGCATTGAAAGTGCCGAGATAGCCTCGAGTCTATCTAACATACTGTCTATCATGATGTATGCGTTTTGCGGAATCCTTGCCGGCCCGAAGGCCCTTCCTGGCTTCTGGATTTTCATGTACAGAGTCAACCCATTCACATACCTGGTTTCCGGTTTGTTAGCAACAAGTGTTGGTAATGCGCCGATGCACTGCGCCGAAAATGAGTACTTGTCTTTTGCCGCTCCAGCGAACGCGACTTGCGGCGAGTACATGCAAGACTACATATCCGCCAACGGTGGCTACCTACTCAATCCAGGAGCCAAAGGGGGGGATGACTGTCATTTTTGCACCATGGACAATACCAATGCGTTCCTGCAGAATGTTAATATTGAATACTCGACCAGGTGGAGAAACTTTGGCTTGATGTGGGTGTATGTGGTGTTCAATATTGCTGCGGCCATATTTCTATACTGGCTTTGCCGAGTGCCGAAGAGAAAGAAGAAGCAATGAAGGGCTTCTGTCTCACTTCCAACTACACCGTTCTCTTGAATGGGAGGTCTCGTACCGTTCCTTTGCAGGAGTGTTTGATATATTGCTTTCTTTTCTTTTCTTTCTTTATTGGCTTCTACGCCCTGTTGGAAAATCTGGATATGTATCTTAACAATATCCGCCAAACACGGGCGTATATAGAGTATAACACGATGTATTTAGATCTAGAAGATAGCATGCTAATAACAATGACGTAGAGTATACCAAGGCATACAATGACTAACCCCTGTCACTTCACAACCCGATGCTCAATACATAGAGAGAAACCAGCTCACTCAATATACGCCCAAAGAAACCCTTAAACAACAGCAATAAAGTCCGCCTGAATATCCACCCCAGCAGGCAGTTCCGATACCTCCACCATAGACCGCGCCGGCCGATACGGGAAGGGAGGATCATACGCCGAAGCAAAATCAGGCATAATACCAGCGTCCTTACCATAAACCTACGACACCGAGCGAGATTAAGTGGCGCCATCAGTAAATGACAAGGGGAAGGGTACGTACCACCACTTTGACGACCTTGTCTAGTCAAGAACCGGCCTTGTTAAGAATGGCCTCCGTGTTCTGGATGATGGCTCTAGTCTTCTCGACGGTCGAGCCTTTGATTAGGTTACCTTGGGCATCTGCTGGGATCTGGCCGGAAAGCCAATGTGACCGCTGGCTTTGATTGCTTGGACCTGTGTTTCATCTACAGTAAGCTTAGGGTTATTGCTAGGAGGCAAGCTCAGCGCACGTAATGTGCGAATGCTGTGGGGTGAGTTAGTGATTAGATTGTTAAATAGATTCTGGGTGGTTTTGGAGAAGAGTATCCTTACGGGCATATGCTCGATCAGTGTGCACGCTCGTCACTGGGGTGAGTTTGTGGGCTGTGGAGGACATGGTCCGTACTCTGGTTGGTTGAGTCGGAAGGGTTATGCGTATAGAACGACTGATAGTGAAGATACTACGGAAGTTGCGAGGGCAAAACATGGCTTTGCGGCCAGGTGATGAAATTAAAGAGAATGGGATGAGTTAAGATGAACTTTCGGGTTGTCTTGAAGGTCCCCTTATCTATCTACCCTTGTGCTGCACGCAAGTATGTACATATACATACGTCGGCGTCGGAAAGTGATCGGTAAAGGAGGCCGAGGCAGTCGGAAGGTGCTTCCGACGGCATCTCTTTTTTAACAACCAACGCCACCACACATATCCTATCGCAACACAGCCCATTCAACTTTTAGAATTAGAAACAATCACTAGTAATGATACGCACAAGAATTGTCGGACGGTTCCTGTCCACACTGTAAGCTCGGCCCCATTCAAAGACGAAATACCCCCAAACTAAAACCTCCAGTTCAACCCCCACCTGCACCAATATCAATTACCAAGGAGCACTAAGAACCCTCCGACAAAGCTCCTCAACAGCAACCGCAACAAAAGAAAACACAATGCCATCACCCGAAAAAGATACTTCCACAACAACAGCAGAAAAAACATACAGAATCATCCAAGACGTATCCAACTTCTCCGAAATCGAGTCGTCCCGCCCCGACTTCAACCACACCAAACCAATCTCAGTAACAAAATCACCCTACCCAACCTGGACCTACGGCGGCGGGGTCCCAAACAGCGCCACCAAGCTCACAAAACTCCACCACGAAATCGACCCCTACGCCCCCGACAGACCAATGGTAAACAACTACCGCCTCCTCGTCTCCGGGATCGCGCCCCGACCCATCGGCTTCCTCAGCACAATCAACAAGAAAGGCAAAAAGAATCTCTCACCCTTCAGCTACTTCCAAGTCATCGACCACGACCCGCCGATGTTCATCGTGGGATTCTCGTCCCGCCCCGGCCGAGTCAAGGACACGTACCGGAACCTCAAGGAGACGGGCGAATGTGTGATTAACACCGTCTCGGAGGATATGATCGAGGCTGTTAATGCGACATCCATCGATGCGCCTTATGGGGTGTCTGAGTGGGAGGTTTCGGGGCTTACAGAGGCGGAATCGAGTACGGTTGCTCCCGGGAGAGTTAAGGAGTCGGTGTTTAGTGTTGAGGGGAAGGTGATTGATATTAAGGAGTTTAAGGATCATCAAAAGCCGGGGATGAGTATTGCTGCTACGGTGTTGATTAAGGCTACGAGGTTTTGGGTGAGGGAGGGGGCTGCTGATGAGGATTTTAGTCATATTGATCTTGAGGAGTTGAGGCCTGTTGGACAGTTGGGGGGTGTTTCTTATGGGAGGGTTGTGGAGACTTTTGAGCGGCCGAGACGGAGGTGGAGTGAGGAGGTGGGGAAGAGCGAGGTTTTGGGGAGGTTGGACGCTACTGCTGGGAAGGGGGATGATGCGTAGATATTGCTATTGTTTGATAGATTTTGTTGCATCTAGATTGGCGATGTTGATACTGTCGTTTCGCGCTTTTCGGGTTAGAACTAGACCTTTTTGTAGTAAATATACATTATCACTGAGCTACAGGGGCCCTTTTGAAGCATAATCACTAGTGTACAGTTTCTTACGATGTACAGCATAAAACGAAGGGGATAATGTACCCTCGCCGATAACCCTAATTAGCCCGCTAGGACTTCACTTCAAATGGCAAGACTCAATAATATATTGCATGAAATCGGTTACCAGATCCTAATCTGAACAGAACTATGTATCGTATCGCTCACCCCCTTCACTCCCTTCATCCCCTTCTCCTTCTCACATCACTTTCACCAGTACCCCATAGATCATCCCCCTTCCTCTACCACCAATACAAAAACAAGCAGTTAGCCCCTATAAACAACAAAACCCACCCTCAGTAAATCCTCTCCCTAAAAGCAGGAATATACTAAACAGCAACCACCTCATTAACATCACACACCACACATCCTCTCCACCCACAGGGGAATGAGGAGGGAGACAGAAAACTCACCGGCAAAATGCTCACTCTCTCCAAATCCCAAACCCCACTAGTAGCATAAACATCCTTCTCAATAAACCCATGAACCTCCTCTTCATGCTCAGCCGTGTAAACAATCATACTACCTATGATCTGAGCATCCTTAGCGTGAGAGTCAAGAATGACGCCTTGTAAAATGGTAACAAACAGTACATCAGTACAATCAGAGCTCTGCTCTTGACTAAGTAAAATATTGTACAGACACAGTCTGTCAATTCACATTTTGTAACGAAAGAAAAGGAAACTAACCACCGTCGACAAGCTTCCCAGCCTCACCTAACGGTTTTACAGCGTTGTAGTGTGTTCTGTGTTTTATATTTTTAGTGAGATTTGGTTTGATGGATGGGGCAGGAGCGGGGGGGATATCACCCTTTGACTTGCTTTCGTAGGGCCAGGATATTTGGTTTATCAGGCAATATGCATAGAAATTCTTTTTGTTTGCTTGGTATTGGTGTTATCTTTGTTGCCGTGAATCTTGGGCCGACGGGGCTGCTAGTAGGCGAGTGGACATTTTGGATGGGTTTAGTTGTGAATATTAGTGGTTTGTTAATTTGTCTAGGTTTAAAATTGAGGAAGATTTATCTTTGTAACTGTACATTGTGTTGTTGTTGTATACTTGTCGGCATCGAGTCCCGATGTCAAGTCGACCTACTCAGACAGCGCGTCCGACGGGTTGTCTAAGCAAAAACTGGGGTGGAGAAAGGACCTGGTGCTTCTCCACCATCTAGGTGTTAAGTAAAGTTTCTTGAACGATGAATAAATAATGTAGAGATATGATGCCCGTCGGCTTGAAGAACCGGGCAAATCGTCACACGTTTCATGAAATGTACTGTACAAACTGACATCTACCATGCAGGATGTTACCAGAGCAGGAGGAGTAAAAAAAAACTAAGATTAGAATACATCCGAAACCAAGCTCGCTCGCAGTAAACGACAGTATGGGACATATATAGTGGGGGAAAAGGTCGGGAAGCAGCGAGAAAATAGTCGCTGCGGTAGGATGTATGTATCCCACGTTCAGAACGAAGACTACCGTTTTAGCTCAGCCCTGGCTGCCAGCGCCGGTCCTCGATGATGCGGTTCTCTTTCCGCTATTAATCTGAGCCGCAATCTGACTCTGTTTGAATTTCTCGAAGGCCTCGGTGTCCTGTTTGTGAGTGGCCCACAGCTCTTCTACGGTCGAGCCCAGATCTTCGAACGCTTTGTCCGCATCTACGCTGTCAAAACGGGACCGTGTCTGTTCCTCCTGCAGACGTTCGAGTTTGTCGCGAAGGGCGGCAATGTGGGCATCATCAAACGAGAGAGATGGATCATCATCCGTCTGGTCGAACGAAGGATTGAGGAAATCGCGGCGAAGATTTTGGCCAAGACGGTGAACATGACCTTCTTCCGAGGTCATTGCACGTGAATGTAGAGACGTCATCGAGCTCGTTCGTGATATGCCCACAGCGTAATGATCGGCATCTTCATCATCAATAGCACACTCGTCGGTGTGATCGGTACACGGCTGAGTACCAAAAGTATGTGCGCCATTCGCATCGTCCCCAGAATTCTGAGAGCTGGCATCTGGGGCGACGGAGAAGACCGGTGGTGGTACGATGCGCGTCTCTGGGTATACGTCTTCGAATCGTTGAATCATCCTTTGCAAGGTAAAATCCAGGAATTGAAGACGCCCTAACGAAAAAGAAAAGAAGAAGTTAGTACCAACATCAGCCGTTTGAGATCATTTTGATACATACTGTAGTTGTTGTCGTTTCCGGCTCTGTCCTCACGGACAAGAGCCGACTGAATCCGCATCCGGATATTACGGGCCGATTCAAGTAGGTTTTTCGACATATCACGAGGCTTTTTGGTAGCCACATAAGATCGAGACTTCCTGTGTCGAGGAGTTGTTGTACCACTAGGCGGACCAGATTGATCCCCTGGCATATGGCTATCCAGGTTACCAAGACAGACCCCCAAAGCTTTAACGACCCCTGTGCCCCCAATGACGTAGTCCTCATCAGGAGCAGGCTCATCATCGTCTTCGCCAAATTCCTCTCCGCCACCAGGACCAACAATATGCTGCAGAATCTCAGGCACAGGGACAGCTGCACGTGCAGAAGTCGGGTCTCCCGGTACGGACAAATCTCCTTCCATAGCACCTCGTTCGAGGTTCTGAAGAGAATAAGCAACGATCTGGGAAGCGAGAGCCTTCACAACTTCATTGTTTTCCGCGCTTGGAACTTCAATTTCCATTGCTATGATTGTCCGCGACACGCGCACTGCTGCCATCAAAGATGCATATACAGCGCAAGCTTCTTCTTGATTGCCCGGCTCAGTTGCCGCGGCCAGCGCACTAATAGAGGGGTTTTCCAAGATGCTCAAATGGCACAAACTGGGACATTCGGGAAGGATTTCAGCAAGAGCGATGACATGGTCAGCCGACAGATTCACATCGGCCAGATGAATGCGCTTCAAAGAGGGCATCTTAGGAAGAAAGCGCCTGAAGGTTGCTAGTGCATCGGGTTGGCTAGAGAAAAGGTCTGGGTTATGAGAGAAGTCGATGAAAAGGAGGTTCCGAAGGCGAGTCAATGCTTGAAGCAAAGGATAGATTGTCGTCGGGTCAAGAGCGCAATCAGCAAGACTCAATGCGTAAAGCGGGTTCTTCTTTTCGATGGTCGAAATGACCAAATCCAGATGGTCTCGGATGGGATTTCCACCAAGGTCGAGTCCCTCGCATTTGCCCGAATTCAGATAACGAACAACATGCTCCAAGCCCTCTCTGGTCAGCTCATTATTGGCAAATCCAAGCCTCCTCAAACCAAGAGTTACAGCTGCATCGCATATCTTTTTAACCTCCTCTGTCGTAGGTGTGCACTCGCTCATTAGGAGTTCTTCTAGATGATCACCGCCGAAGCGTCGAGAAAGGGAATTGGCGAATACAGTTGCAACATCCACTGTAGAACCCGTAGCATATGAAGGTTTTGGAGGGAAGCCATTCGGGTCAGTTGTCGTAATAGGCGTCTTCGGTAGTGGTATGCCTGACAAGTCAATGGCCTTTAAGGATTTCGAAAGGTGGACAAACAGGCATATGTGACGCCATCCCTCTTTGCCAATCTTTGGGTTATCTTTCAAAGATAACTTTTCTACAACGCTATTCCTCTCTTGCTTTTCTGATGTGGGGGAGTTGGATTTCCCGGTCCTCCTACGCCTCTGCCTCATCTGCTCTACTGTCTTCGTTGAAAGCAGAGCAGCAAGAATTGAGCGCACCGAATCATCTGTCAAAGCACACTTTTCAAGAATGATTTTTCGGACCGGGACTACAGCCAGCCAGTCACTGAAAGTGGCAAGGTCTTGAGCGGTCATGGGAAAATTGGTAAGATCGAGCACGCCAACGGTTCCCGGGGCTTCCGCCAGAATAGAGGAAGGCGAGGAGATTTCATCAACTATTCTTTTGAGCACGGGCGTCTCTCGTAACTGGCAGCAGCGCCTATATATTCGTACAGGGTCTGTCGTCGGATGGCTTTGTGTTCTAGAGCGTGGATTGCCGGAGGTGGGCGGTTGGACATCATCATGATCTTCGGCCGTTAGTTGCAAAGGAATGGACCCATTTGCCTCTGCTTGTCTCCGCCTTCGCTCTCGACGTTCCCGCCTCTCTTCTTCCGATCTTTTCTTCTTTTCCTGTTTCCGAGTAGGCTCCTTGACTCCGCCGTTCGCTTTGGCATCATTGGATGGAGCTTCCTGTTGTTCGGTTTCCTTTCCAGGGGTGACATTTTCCTGGTTACGTTTGTCCTTGTCCGCCAACACCGCCTGTGGATGCTTCAATGCAGAGCCTTCATCTTTATCTTTCGATTTGGAACTCGGCTTTTTCACTTTTCCGTTCAGGTCCGGGACAGCCCGCGGCTTACATGCGGAGGGGCTCTCCTCATCAGACTCTCGGCGAGATATGCCAGCTATCTCAACATCTACACAGAACGCAACGCGTCGTAGTTTTGCCTGGTCTAGATCCGGAATCTTGCACCGATCGCGGCCCGGGTCAATGTTCATCACGCGACGTTCACAGATAGCGCCATTCGTAGCCAACTTGCCCGCTCCGTTCGATCCAGACGAAGAGAGTTTCCGGAAAGCGCTCTGTAGGAAGGAAGGCCCCTTCGGGGATGTGGACGCAAACGGGGTGGGTTCGTCTCTCTTCTCATCTTCCTTATCCTTGGGAGAATAGGCTGCTCCAAACGGATTGTGGGAGTCGAGCTTTGAAACAGGCGAAGTTGCCTTCACGACCGGTTGACTCTTCAAGCTGGACTGCGATGGTGGTGTGGATCCCGAAGAGAACTTGGAGCTTAGAGTCGAAATCCACGAGTTTCTCCTCCCGATTGGTTTTGGCGAACTTTTCGAAGAATTTGGAGATAATCCAGTCAACTTGCCATCTGTCGTCTTGTCATCCGATCTCACTTCTTTCTCAGCCCGAGAGGTGTTGTTTTGTGATTCTGCTTTCGGTTCGGGGGTAGGACCGGAGGGTTCATAAGCTGGTGGCGGGGAGGTTCTTTCGATGGAGATTGGTTTCGTCTGTGGTGCGACTGTGGTATTTGTTTCCATGTTCGACTTGTCACTTTGCGTAGATGATGTAGACTTGCATCGCGAGAGATGATCTGATAAGAGTTAGGAGGCAAACCCAAACGGAACATGAATCCACCAGGACACCGGCGTCCTAGATAGAACATATGGGAAATCGCACCTTTCTGGGTGTGATGAAGCCAGCTGACATCCACTGTCTCAACTCCCTCCATTTTGTAATCGAATAATTTCCGATAATTCACCAACTTTGTTTCCCGAGCAATCTAGATGTACGGATGAATAAGGGATCAGCGCATACTCCGGCTTCGAAGTTCAGCCACAGATCAAAAGTCGGAGCAGTTCAACAGTCGGTAGTATAGATCGTGGAATACTTTATCGGGTTCATAAGACGCTATCGATTCCAAAATGATCCATTAAAAGCGCAGACGGTGGGCAGATACCATCATGACATAACGACAAGGCATGGCGATCATGATGGGTGCGGAGAAATAGATTCGTGTCGACGCTGGGGGGTAAGGAAAGGGTGGCGAACTATTCCATGAGGCAACGATACTGAGACCCTCGCAGGAAATAGAGTAGGGAATAGGAGAACGATGTGAAAAAAAGGAGAAAGAGAAAGGAGGAAAAAGGGCCAGTGCGGAATGAGGCAATTTGGGATGACTTGGTTTGGTGGATGGTACTTCACCTACTTAAAGTAGAGCAACTAAACCGGACTAGTGGGCACCATCGAACGCTGAAGGAATTCTTTGCGGAGTCTGGGAAGAGATGCCTTACCTAATCCATCTAGCACCATACCGAATCGTACAGAAGAATACCAGAGGAATACGTAAATACTTACCGGTGACGTCCATGGATGGAATATAATGGCGCAAGTGTTGAAGTCGCATGTAGATTGTGCATACTGCCTTATCCCTAGCCTAACAAGTGGGCTTTCTATTATCCACTCAGTCTTTGGATGTTCTCCTCACTTCCGAACAAATCTGATGAGCCACCACCGAATCGCCTGCCACTGCCATTTCCGTCAATTTTCTGCCTCTGTCATTCGGATTGGCCCTCACACGACACACTGCCAAGAACACTGTATTGATACCGATCAATTACATATGGCCTAGAAAATTAGGGTCAATTAGAGAGCCCACGAGGGCCCACGTACCATATACCGTGCCCCATGATTTTCTCGGTAGGGTGGGATCGGGAAGAATCATTTGAGTTGAGATCAACACTTTGCTAATACGGTTTGGTAACTACATACCTACCAATCTATGTCCATACATACTGTACATGTTTGGACCTGGACCTGGACCTGGGCCTCGCATGGATCCCTGTCGCGCGAGCATTCTCGGTGTTGCGACATACTTCCCCGTTCGACATGCATGAAGCTTGTTCAATTTTTTTTTCCTGCTCTTTTCTAGGATACGAAAAAAGGTAATGATCATATTCATTAGACAACCACTCATTGTTCTAGTCACAAAACCAAATGAAAGTCACAATATCAGTACATGGAAGTTACATATGACGTATCCAAATTGATATCATTATCACCCATTGCATGATCTCACGGGTTTTTGTAGATCTGAAGACCATCTCAGATCGTAGTTTGGGTGACAAGGCCTGAAAATTGGGCAGCGACGAGGGGGATATCAAGAGTGAGAAAGCCCTATCAACACCCAGACTGGTTTTGTACCGTCCATTTCCTGGGGTCATGATTGACTTGAGTTTAAAGTATGACGATCCGAGCCTTTTACTACAGGAGATTTCTCTGAGATAACCTTCAGTCTCATTTGCTCGCTTGTCTTAGACGTACTTTTTCTTTTCTCTTTTTTTTTTTCTTTTTTCTTTTTTCTTTTCTCTTCTATTTCTTTTCTTTTTTCTTTTTTCTTTTCTCTTCTATTTCTTTTCTTTGGTCCCTTTCTTTCACCCCTCTTTTACTATTTGTAGTTAGTTGTCTATGACTGGTCTGCAGGGAGATGGATCTGGAAACGGAAGTGGGCAGAAAATGGAAAATGTTTCCTCTATGACTTTTCAGATGTCTTCTTTACCGTTCTGTACTTGTATTTCCTTGGCCGCTATAAACTACCGACTCCAGTAACACCACCACCAATCCACCCGAACAGCACAACAGGTGGTTCCAGTTCCAGCGCTGCGGAACAGTCTATGGCGTAATAGTCGAGTATCAATGTAGATCTTTCGCAACGGGGGTGGATCAGGTGATCGGTGGGCCAGATATTGCTATATTCGGTTAGACTAGCTCCAGGAAAGGAGAACCAATTAGCACACGTGAAGTGCCCATCCTGGTCATTGAAGCTAATCATCGGTATTGAGTTCACTCAAACAGCGTTGCCAAGGATGATATAATAATCTTGACATGGAAGTATACCGATCACCACATCATTGCATGGTTAGTCTGCAACCGCAAATTTGCTACGTGCTCTCAATTTGGCACCGTACAGGTAGAGGAAAATCATCCCGAAAATACCCCCAACCGACAAACCCGCCAACACCGTGACCCCTTTCCCAATGCCTAGGTCGAGGTACATGTATCGGGTAAACATGACGAACCCCGCAGCGGCGATTGAGCGGGTAAAGTCGTTTGAAGCGAAGAGAGACGCTACATACTGCGGATATGAAAGCGGTACGTAGACGATGAGAGCCTGGAACACGATAAAGGACGATCCAGCATAGATGGCGACGCCGATAGTGGGTACAATCCAGTGAATTGAGGGACGAACTGTCCACGCAAAGAGGAAAAGGCCGGCTGCGAGGAAAAAGACCGCCGGGAGCGCCGGGATCAGACGGTCTTCCTGGCTGGGGTTTCTATTGTAGTAGCGAGGGACGAAAATGTATTTCACGTACGCTGCATATATCACTGCAGCCAGCACACAACCAACAAAAAGGGCGAGGAATATTAAGCTCTGGGAGCCACGGGACATTTGATACACCTCACCGTACGCAATTGGGAAGGCCTCGAAGAACGAGTAATATATAGCGTATACTAGCGCCGAGTAAAGACAGATGTACGCGATAGCCGGATCTTTGATGACAATTTCAATTGGCTTGATGAGTGCATCGATAAAAATGGTCTTGACGTTAAGCTTTCTGGTCTCGCTGGGAGCCAAGACCGCAGGGTGGAAACGACGGAGGCGTTGTGCCCGGCGAAGTAATATCGTCGCATGCGACGTTTCGGGCAGTAAGCATATCAAAACTATGAGAAATGGGGCACCCATGATGACAATCTCCCAAAGAGGCCAGCGCCAGTTGGAGGCTACCGCATAGGCCCCTAATAATGGACCAAGGGATGGGCCGCAATAGAAGCCCGCCACCCAGCAGATGAAGCCATAAGGGGAGTGAGCAAAGGAATAAATATCTTGGATAGAGGCGCCTCCGCTGGCTAAACATGGACTACCAAAGAATCCCTGGAGGAAACGAAGCACGATAATGGCTGGGAAACTATCCACGACGGCGATGATGATGGACACGACCACAAATAGCGCAAAGGAAAAGACATAGGGAGGATTGCGACCGATGTAGGCAATTTCACTCAACGGTGAGAAGATCAGAGGACCGACAGCATCTGCTTCAAGTTAGTGCCTCAATGTATGATTGAAACGAAGCAAATGAGCAGAGAAAAGACTCACATCCAGCGACATAGATGGCTAAGGCTAGAGAGACGACTTCCAGGGAAACACCGTATCGTTTCATCATGAACTCATAACTGGGAACGAATATGGACGAGCCGCAGTATACAATGAATGAATAGACCCTGATAACTGTGAGTCGATGATCAAGTTTTGAAGCGAGACTCGCCTTACGAAATGAGTGTTGTCACCCATGCCTTGCATCCCGAAGACCAATTCAAGGGGTTTTCAGGATCCTCAGGTGTATACCAATCGATGATCACTTTTCCTTCATCGTGAGACACGGCGGTCAGTTTCTCCTCTCCTTGAGGCGTGGTTGGGCCGCTCTCTAAATCTCCATGAAGAGGCTCGTTCGGCCTGGCGTATGAAGTATGTTTTGCCGGACGAAAATTAAAAGAAGCATCATCCTCAGGATAACTCAAATATCGGGTACCCAGTACAAGTCGAAGGACATCACCTAGTACGGTACCTCGTATCCGGCTATTCATGATGCCGGGCAGATGCGTTGTCAATTCGAAAACAAAAGGATGAAGTAAGCACCACAGTAGCTTTGCTCACTCCTACTTTGGTGCTAAGGGGCTCATGAAAAATACTACCTAAACATATAGTCGCGACGTGCATGGGAGGGTTGATGTATATAGCGGATACCAATCTCAATAGCAAAGATTATGCCGGCAGTGACGACAGAAGCCAATCTTTTGGTAGCTAAGCTTGCGAACTTTATAATACGATACATATGTGGCCACCATGACCGAATTTGAAGAGTAACTGGCCAAGCAAGAATTGTCCGACAAGTTTGAACATGGCGAGCCGGTCAAACGTCAGTCGGGTTGATTGGCAGCTTTCCACCAAAAACAAGGTAGGCTCAAGGTATAAGTGATGAAAAACCTGACTTTAGAGCCATCGGAACCAGCAAATAAGACAGGTCTGTCCACGCAATCGAAAGTCCTCCACTAGATGAGTCAATTATCAAGCAAACAGAATAGGACATGCATTAAATCGATCCTAGCAAAAATGGAGCGTGAAACATTCTTGATTCGAAATGAAGCTCTCTCCAAGACAAACCTCTCATCTTCAAATCTAATCCAGTTTCTATGCCTCTATGGGTGAACACTAGGGCCCGGATCTTCGAGGCTCGGTTGAACTCAATACGCGGCCATTCGTCTGCAACATGAATTAAACCTTCTTTGAAATGAAATCAAACTGGGTCCAATGGGTACGAATTCTCCCGCAATATCTTCTGATATAGTAGTTTAGTTAATTCTGCGACGGCCCTTATTGATTTCTGATAGGAAGCCTTGCTCCATGGCATCAATCATCCATGCAGATGTGCTGTATTTTCATGCGCGTCCATGCTCTTTGAGGTCTATGGCGTGGAGAAGATATGTTGATCGCCTGCCAGCAAGAAGGGTGTAGTAAGCTAGTTATCATCAGGGTCATAACAGCGTGTAATCCGTAGTCCACACCAAGTTAACTACTCAGCCACCTATTGAGTGTATAATACTTTCCACGTCCAATTGATCCGCTAAATCCAGTAGCTCTCTCGGCGGTAGGCTTACAGAGTGGTTGAGCGCCAACAAATCCCACTCAACTTCATCTCCCATATCCACCTGATTCAAAGCGTATGTGTCGTCGCCGTGATCTCGAATCTCATCCGAGGTCAGAGGAAGTACCGCATGGTTTCCAGATTTTGGCGTTAATGGTGCCAGCATAAGATCCAACTGTTTTAATTCTAGTCTGCGAAGTGGTGCCGCCACGTTACCTTTTGAGATGAGCTTATCTAGCACACAGTCAAGATCATCACTCCAAGTTTCATTTGGAATGAGCGATGGTGCAATTGAACGAATCAAGTACAAAACAAAAGCGGATGAAGAAGCATCCTCAATTTGAAAGGGCAGGAATGCATCTGTTGTAAATCTTGTCAGGGTCGAAGTCGAATCACGGGAGGGGGATTGAGTATCCGTACCCATCAAGTCATCATCAGTTAATGACCGAAGAGTTTGAAGAATAGTTTGGGCAGAATCGGCACAGCATTGCAAAAGAGATGCCACTGGTGGCGATAGAGAGATGCTTTGCGAGGATTGTCTTTCTGCACTGTCTATGTGCAAGTGAAGAGCACACATGACCAAGGGCCTTGTTGTCAAAACCACGCACTTGGAATCGTTTAGCTTTAGCAATAACAATGTAAAATATACCTGGAATACTCACATGGTGTTGAGCTAGCATCAGTCTGACCGACATCTTTGAGCCTCTGCTAACCATTCCGTGGAAATTACTATCTAGAAATGCCGTAATATCACGGGAGAGGTCCGCTAGCGCATGAAGTATAGATTGAGTATCCCTAATCAGGGCTCCGTTGGATGCGCTGTCCACTCCATACACGGCTTTATTACACACGTCAGATAATCGATGTGAAGTCACAAGCCCGGTCATTGAGAAGCTTACTTGTCAGGATATGCGCCATGAGGCGGGAAAGCCGCACATGCAGCGTAAGGTTAGTAGCATCCACGGATGTCGTCACCTCTGCAGGTAACCTAACTGTGATATCCTCGTCACGAATCGAGCTTGGGCCCCCTATTAGTGCAGAGAACTCTCTATCTAGCATGTATACTGCCCAGAAGATAGTCTGACAACGCCGAGAAAGTTCTGGCCCACCCAGTTCTTCCGGCACATGTCTATGTATCCCTTCAATAATGCAACAGCGTAAGGCCTGCCCGATCTATTTGATATTAGAACAATAAGCGAGGCATCCTCTTCCGACATCCGACATGGAAACTCACGTGCTGATATGCTGCCTTTCTCATGTCAATTGATTGAAAATACAACGCTGCTAAGCTCAAAGCCTGGATCGAGGTCAATGGATCATCATGCATGCCTGAAAGATCCGGTAGTAGAGCTATAGCCCTTGACGCATACTGGTGGCCAGCTGGAGACCCAGACGGATTTGTGTGGGTGATGAAAGCTTTCCCAAATGCGAGCACAAGTAGGTACTGAGCGTACCATGACCTAGATGAGGTAGCTTTCGACGTTGGATCCCTGTAGAATTCGTGAAGGTCTGCAAGGTATGCCCCTTCGTCAATCAAGAAGGACAATGATCCAAGATAGTACTTGGCTGCATTATAAAGAAATAGTGCATAATTTAGTGGTGGTAGATTGGTGACATCTGGCGGCTTGTCGGCAGGTGATTGTTTCCATTGCAGCTTGAATGCCATGCCATCCAGATGCCATGGATCTGGGGGAGAGTTCAATTCCGGAACCCGCTTTCCTAGAAGAGCCAGGACACGACGGCAAAAGGACCACGAGGACGATGGACCCATATACCCTGGTTGGTATCAATAAACGATATCTTGAAGTAAATAATTGCTTTTACCACTCACAATATCGGCCGTCTGGCGTTGCAGCAAATGTCCATTCCTTTTTGTCGACAAGTGGATTTTGCGAGAACTGTAGGTCATGACAATATTGCCTATTCATGGTATCATCTCTTACACCAAGATCCCGTAGAGGAGAATCTGCCAAGCAAAAGTCAGACTTAAGGAACGAAATAAAATGCTAGAAGCAAAGGGCTATCAAGAAGACACTGGACAACGCAGAACAACATCAGCTTACCGTCGACCACTGTCCGCCATCCTGCTCTTGGCTGGTCATCTGGTGGCAGATAGGATGTTGCAATGGGGGTGGATGATAAGCCAGTGGTTTCTCTTCCCACTTGTGGAGGTTGTGCCTGGTCCCCCGGTTGCGTATGCCGTACGGCAGTTGCACTTCTGGTGATTTGCGCCTCCAACTCTCGAAGGTATCTAACAATTATGGCAGGATACTGTCAGCTTAGAGATAGCTACAGACTCTATTAGCTCTCGTACCGTTCGGAAATTGAAACTCGGGCGTCTTCCACGGGGAAGTGGCAAGATCTATTGCTGCGAGTACATCGAGAGCAGGGATGCGATCCTGAACACTTGACTTTCATGGACCGACATCGTTCACATCTGGTATGTATCTAATTAGTCGTCTTTTACCTCTACATATGGGCGGAAGGAGACACTTACGCTCGAATGCTTTTTTTCTTAGGCCGATCGGTTGGGGGCATGTCGGAGTCAGACGCCGATATGTCTATGAAGTAATGGAAGATATGAGACTTTTCAAGGCAGTCGGCATCGGACGCCGACCATAAGTTGGAAATCGGGGTTTAGGTGCGGGGTTTCCTTATAAAGTAAGAACCGGGACGAGCTCTTTTCCCATTGGTCATTACCCTAACGGATTCTAAAGGTTCATCTCTTGAGAAGATACGTGACATGTTATACCCTAAAAGCCTTTACGACTCATTTGAAGGGTCAAAAATTGTACGTCCCTTTCCACTATGACCAAAAACGGGGCTCTGAAAGTTCGTAGCAAATCATAAGAAGTTGACCTAATTCACCCAAGAAATCTCCTCCGTAGCTCTTGCTGTATTGCAGCCACCATATGCTGAGTTCACTCCACAGCGCCTCGGTTCTCAATCGCCAACGATGTAGATACCCCATACACTCCGCCACAGAGCCCCACGTCAAGCACTTGAAAGTCAACCGGTACCTTTGCAGCAGATGACCTATCCATAGCACTTTCATACTCCTGCAACAGTTCACAAATCAGCTCATCCGCCATGCCCTGAATCTGCCCGCACTCAAGTGTAACAGTGGGCTGTCCATTCAGTAACCGGGCCCGATGCGTAGTGATAGCCTTCGCCGTACTAGCAGCATTGTGGGTAGCAAGGAAGAGGGCAGCAGATGAAAACTGCAGGTGCTTGACTTCAGCCGGTAGCCGTTGACAAAGCAGTGCGTCTGCAATCAAGTCGCACGACTGGTCTATTTCCTTAGTATCATGGATCATAGCGCGGATCTCATGTTCGATATAAGCTCCTCGCACCAGCTTGATACCCAATGACCAGCCCTCCTGTGCTGCCAGCGCGATGTGAAGGTCGACATTCGCCTTTGGTTCCTTGAGGTAACTCTGATTTGTGTTGTAGGCGACCGGTTTCTCCGGCCGATTGTGCTTACGCATCATTTCGATGGCCCATTTGTCCAGCCCCGGCTGCAGAACTTGTAACTCTGCATCGAGCCGAAGACGTGAGCTTTGCTGTGCGGTCGTGATGCAGATAGCGTCCACGGCCTTTTGCACAGACTCCGGCATTGGTTGGCGCGCTGCCATGGCATCTACCGCGATTGGGCCAGCACCCGTCAGTCTGAATGGATTGGTTTAGCACGTTGAGCGATAGAGACCGGTAATAATGCAAGTATACTTAGTTTAAAGCAACAAAATCTCTAGGCTCAAGCATGTGTAAGGTTTTCAATTTCCCTTCCTTCTACTCTTCAACCTTTTCATAGCATCGGCCGCTGTACTTCGTGGAGTGGGTTGACGAGTGGTCATTAGTGTGCAATACAATCTCCTTGGAATATCCTAGAATGACTCCCTGATATCCAACACGCTTGGTATCGGCTATCACTCTTGAGACCTCTGCATGGTTGGTACCCGCGCGGAAGTGGTCGTTGACTGTGCATCGAAGAATCTTCTTCAATATACCATTTCGATCTGCGTTCAGGATAGGGGATTTTGAGGTAGCGAGGAGGTTTAACATGAATAAGGCAGGTCGCATGAGTCTCTTGATGACATTAAAGAAGCCAAGATCCAGGGCCGCAGTAAGACTTTCGTTGGTAATCTTGCCATTGGTGGAATTGGCCGAGATGGCTTCACATCTAGTGTAGTGACTGGGTCATAATAATGGCTCTTATAACGGTGGGGTAGTAGGGGCGAGGCGCTCCTTACAGGTGAGAGTCGGGGGCACATTGAGCAAATAGACTGGATGGACATGGTGCGTCTGCACTGGGGGTAAGCAACAAAATAGCAAAGTGTCCCGAGTCTTTCGCCGTTGGGTCTGAAAGGGTTGGGTAATAACGTCTGCTGGACTCGGACTAACTTGCAAGATATATAATCCAGCTTTAGAATCCAAGCTCGCTCTGCCTCTGCCAATCTGTATCCATTCCGAAATATGTTATCTCAGTGTCGGCTGCACCAGTGGGGATGGCCCTCCGAGGACGTGGACCGACACCAACTAGGGTGGCCAACGCATCATGGAGGTCCAGTTAGTTTTCATTATCAACCGAAAATGTCAAGAGATTCTGATTTTCATTATGTGTAAACTCTAATCTCTGGAAAATTACATGTCGATGTTTAGTCTAAAGATGGTGTTGCACGTCTAGTCAACTAGTGATATGACCGCTGACACTGGGTTGCGACTGTATATGTTCAAATTCCAAAATTGCAGATACAGAAACCATCATATTTGTACGCGACCAGCTACGCTATGCAACGCTAATATTCAAACCTCGTTAGAAGGATAGTTGACCTTCTCTAATGGGACAAAGTCCTCCTTGATGGTGCGAGTTCTGACGAAACTTTGCAAATGGGCCATGGTTCCACTCTTGTCATTGCCTCCAGAGTCACGGCTACCACCAAACGGCTGCCGAGCCACTGTAGAGCCAGTGCATTTGCTGTTCAGGTAGAGCATACCAGCAGCGTGCTTCAGAGCAATTTTGAGCCTGACGGCTCGCATATGGATCCTTCGCATAGATACTACCATATCTATAGGTTGTGTCAATCAACACCAAAGACTGCTCCCACTCGGCGTCAGGGTACACATAAATACCAAGAATCGGCCCGAACAGCTCTCGGCTCATGATTTCGTGGCGTGGATTCGATGTCCTGTAGATGGTGGGCTGTACATAGTATCCTTCTTCCTTAGAGGTCTTGCCGCCCGTTACTAGTTCGAGCTCTGGGTCAGATCTTGCATCATCAATAAATATGCTCAATTTGTCGAACGAGCGCTCATGAATTACGGGTTTGATGAAGTTTCTATAATCTTCGACGTTTCCAACTTTCAACGCCTCTGTTTCATCCTTCAAGTAACGCCGGAATTCAGGCCAAATTGACTCAGCAAGATAAACTCGGGAGTTGGCGGAGCATTTTTGGCCTTGGTACTCGAAAGCAGCGCAGATCGTATTCAGAGCTGCGCTCTGACATCTGCAGATGGATGAACCACTCCTCATTTTTTACCACCGGTCTCACCCATCACACGTGGGTATGAATTGTAGATGCCCTGACCAATACCATCTCCAATCTTCTTTTGAATACCCTTGAACGTGGCAGTAGATCCGATAAAAGTCAGAGCACCAAACTCGGGCTTTTTGAGAATGGTATTGGTGACTTCCTCGGCATCACCAGGTAGAAACTGAATCACATCCTTGGGGAGACCGGCTTCAGCAAGATTATATGAAGCCAGCTAGCGTGAAGAGCCGAGTCTGATGGTTTCTAGATGGCCACATTTCCAAGCAAGGCAGCTGGACCAATAAGTGTGGCGCCAAGAGCAGTAAAGTTGAAAGGAGCAATTGCATATGTAAAGCCTTCAAATGGGCGATATTCGAGTTTGTTCCAGTTTCCGTCGAGATGAAAAAAGAGCCCAAGCTTCATGGATATAATAACGGAAGAAATCAACCGTCTCCGCTAGAGCGTCGATTTCTGCTTGCCAAATATTTTTACCTTGACCAAGCATTGTCGCAGCTACCATCTCAGAGCGATACTTGCCGGTAATAAGCTCACAAGCACGCAGAAAGATAGCAGCTCTTCCTTCAAAGGGGGTAGCTTCCCAAGCAGGCTTTGCTTTAAGAGCTGCATCAACAGCAGCATTTACTTGATCAGGGGTGGCCACCGCATAGTTTGCCACAATGTCTCTGTGCCGAGAAGGATTCACTTGGGAGCGTAATTGCTTTGTTTCAGCCTATACCCACAGCGAGTCTAGGTAAGCGGCCAAGTCTACTTGCTGACATACCTCTGGCCCATTAATCTTTATTGGAATTGTAACAGGGAATTCACCATTCATCTTCAAGATTGCCTTGGTCAATTCCTCTCTCTCTCTGGAGATCCTTTGGCATAGCTGAGCTGTGATGTTGTAATCTATATTCCGTTCAAGCTAACCCTATCTAAGCTTACCAGCTTTTCGTTTTCGAACTTCGGAGGATGCAGGATAGCCATGCTTCTACGTGCAGCTGCATTGAGGCAATGAGCCCTAGGGCGGTTCAGGCTAGTAGCGCGTAGTAGGGTAAGGGGCCGCATCGCGACAGGTACAAACAAGGAAAGAGGCTCTCGGATCTCTCAAAGCAAGATTTCTCTCGAGCACTCAATATGAAGAAAACTGCAGTTACGAGAACACCAGTCAATAGCTTAAGTATAGCCACAAGAAGCGGGGAGCTCATCCCGCGTGTCGGGGGAGGATGCCGACTTCTTGATATGCAATGCATTGCCATCCGAAGTTCTTGGCATGCTAGGATCGCCGAATGTTGGGTTGCAGTGGGATCAGCAAATCAGCGAGTAACTCAATTACTCAATCATCGGGGGCTCGTTGAGGAATAGAAGTAGTCTCAAAGCGTTCCTGACGGGCCCGAACTCCTCGCCAAAGTCGGGGCCAGTACATCATAGCCTCGCAGGGGGTGGTACCAGTACCATAATATTTATGAGGTGCAATCAGATCGTTACCGACCGCGAGAGTCAAGTAGAGCATCGGAGGCAACTACCAGTCTCGTGAAGTCCAAAGCATTGTAATACAAGTCCTACCTCAGTCCATATGGTCTCACAAAGATATCCAAGAAGCATGCTTGATGCGGTACTTCGTCGATGAACTAGCACAATGGGTGTGTTTAAAGAAACGAGAGTCGCTGCTTCGCTAACAGTCCCCACAGTTTGATACATGCGATCCCGCTAGACATTTCGCCCCGGTCGTTCCTCAACGGGCAGCGAGTTGTCCGGCGCTCCTATACGTAATCTTCTCCGCTTCCGACAGACACCTCAGTCGACGCCTGTGTCTACGGGCCAATGAGGTACTGTACGTAGGGAAGATGCTGCGTTACCTCGGGGATGATGCGGTCTTAGTGTATCAAAGTTTGCGTATATCAGAGCTTATCAGATTATCTCGGGACCCTGCCGAAGTGGCAGATGAGACCCTGTTGGCTGCAGCGGTAATACTGCGCTTCTATGAGGTAAACTATATGTCCCACTGCCGTTAACGGTCTTATAGCGATGACTACTAACCCAACGGGCTACAGCACCCCTTGTAGGGGTCGATGATGAGACGTATTTGCGAGGAGTGCAAATATTTCTGGATGTTCAGGCTACAGCCGCAGTCAAGGAGGTTGGTCTCCGACTGACTGCCTTCTAGATAGGCGTGCGCCCGGAATTCCACAAACCATTCATCAATCAGCCGAGTCTTTCAATTCGACTTGGGTTGTTGCGGCAATACTCCTTACAGATCCCTTGACCAAGCGGAGGATTCCACTTGGGCTAATCGAGCCATTCTGCACTGTGCCGACACGTTGATTTACTGTTACGGTACAAAGAGCCACATGGTAAGGACGCATGAACAGCTCTGGAATTTTAGCCAGGGGCGGCAACAAATAACTTCCCTATTTTCAACCCGATCTACTGTCGCCAACCGGGTCGGTCGAAGGGTGAAATGTTTCCAGGACTATGGGACCTGAATGATTGCATTGTTATATGTCCACGGTCCTGCACTTGCGGCAACCCAGTTTCCGATACCTCTCACAGTAACTGCCGTACAGCACTGGCATCTTGCAAGGATTCTGCTTACCGCGTTCGAACCCAAGGTGCCCCGTTTGGAGCTAGGTCGCAGGGCGGCAGTCGGACGAAAAGAGGTACGGGGACACGCCGACCCTGCCAGAAGGCATTGACATCGCTTACACCTCCAGGCCGATATCAAAGAGAGCATGTCATACTCTGTGGTATCGCCCTGTCGAATAAGACAGCTCCTGCTCTCATTGCAGCATGCATGCATGGGGGTCGCAATGTGTAATTGCCCTTGCTAGTGAAAACTCACCATACGTAGATCCGTTGCGGACACTTTAAGAAATAGGTGGAGACCGCATTGCAGAGCGCGTGGAGCAAGAATCCTTGCTCAGCATTTTAACCACCTCCGAAGAGACGCATGCCTTATCGACCTCCCAAACACAGGCACAGCTTAAAGAAGCTTGGGGCTCGACTAATGCGAGCGCTCAAATCTCCTGATCACAGTCGCAGAGCATAGTAGCTAGGGTCGAAGACCCGAATCAAGAGATCCAAATCACCATGTTCTGTGTTTCCTTAAATTCCTTCATTAGAACGATTTTCCGAAGTGAAATTGCTCTGGGGTACCAATGCTTCTCATAGATTGATGCGGAGAGGACGAGGTATCCGTCAACAAAATGCCTGGGTAAGCATGATGATACTAGCGTGGACGAGACGAAAAATCGCATGAGGAAGAATTAGTGCGAGTTGTAGATTGAGCACATGATGTGGCGGGTCCCGAAAATCAGGTGTCAGATGCGTCGTAACCGAATCGGGAAAACTGCGAGTCATTCGAATCCAACTCTTGTCAAGCATATACTTACATAAAATAGAGTAAATTATAAATAAGAACGAGAATACTTCTCCATGTTTAAGGACATTTTATAATAAACAAGAAAATAGGTATGGAGAGGAAGAGGTCTATTTACGCACTGTGCCGTATTAATGAACATTCCTCGGCATAGAACTTGTTGGGTTTCCCCAGAAAGTTGGGGGATGATCCATTTCACATGTCATTCCCCCCCCGGGGACTTAATCCATTAATGGACCGTCATCATCTTCGTCTCCCTCCACCTCCCTCCCTCTTTTCCTCTGCCACAAACAAACACAAAACCCACTATACCCTACCAACTAACTATTTTTATCCCATGGCCATGTTATCTTTAGTGGACTCTGGCTAGTTTAATCCCGCCTATTCTACGGACCGCGCGCGACCTCATCCTCCCCCGGCGCGATGGCCGCTCAGTCCAAATTACTACCTCCCGAACGCTCGGTTCGGCGGATCTTCTCCAGTCTAACAACCTTGTACCTTCGTCACCGGACCGGAATCTCTCGCACCGTCTACCTAGCGCTCTTTGCGGCTTTAGCCAAACGCGTACGTAACGCCATCTCCGAACAGAAAGCCGCTTCTCATCAGGTTGAGCTGCGGAGGCGCCCAGGGACCAGTAGTCTGGGTGACGGCGCTGACCGACCGCGGAAGAAGGTTGGGGTAAACCGGGAATTTTTTCGGAGCCTACTTCGCCTGCTGAAGATAGTGATCCCCGGCTGGCGGAGCAAAGAGCTACGGTTGCTGATGGGCCACAGTGTTTTCCTGGTACTGCGGACGTTACTCAGCTTATATGTCGCCGAGCTAGATGGGAAACTGGTCAGCAATTTGGTGAGAGGAAAGGGGAAAGACTTTCTCCTGGGGTTAGTATGGTGGATGATTGTTGCCGTGCCTGCGACTTTTACAAATTCGATGGTATGTCACTGTCCTAGTTTCGATCGACTCCCAAGTGAACCTAATAAACTAACATGTGTTGACCATTGTAGCTTTCCTACCACCAATGTAAACTCGCCCTCAGTTATAGGAAGCGCTTGACGGACCATATCCATGAGAAGTATCTCACCAATATGACATTCTACGCGATCTCCGCCTTGGACGATCGAGTCAAGAACCCCGATCAGCTCATCACTGTCGATGTGTCTCGGTTTTCCGACAGCCTAGCAGAGCTGTATTCGAACTTAGCCAAACCAGTCCTAGACATGGCTATCTACAACTATTCCCTTTCAAAGAGTGTGGGAGGAGAAGGTCTCTTTATCATGAGCCTCTTAGTTCAATTATCAGCGAACGTGATGCGCGCGCTAACGCCGCCATTTGGAAAATACGTCGCCGACGAAGCCCGCTTAGAAGGTGAATTCCGATTCCTTCACTCCAGGTTGATCGACTACAGTGAAGAGGTAGCTCTGTATCACGGTCATGAGGCGGAAAAAGACACTTTAGACAAAGGCTATTTCACATTGATCAAGCATGTGAATCGCATTCTACGAAGACGGCTGTACCATGGTTTCATGGAAGACTTCGTCATAAAGTATTTCTGGGGCGCCTTGGGATTAATCTTGTGCAGCATTCCAGTCTTCTTCAGAATCCCCGGCCAAGTAACTCAGACCATGGGAGATCGTACCGAAAGTAAGTGCCGATGCTAAGTCTAATATCTAGACCAAACTAACACCACTCAAACTAGGCTTCGTCACAAACAGGAGGATGCTACTCTCCTCCTCAGACGCCTTCGGCCGTCTGATGTTCTCCTACAAGGAGATCTCCGAGTTAGCCGGGCACACGGCCCGTGTCTCCTCACTACTAGAGGTCATGGACGACCTATTAGCCGGGCACTTTGAGAAAAAGCTCGTCTCCTCCGCATCAACCGAAGAAAACGCGGCCGTCCTATCCGGCCGAGGCCAAGTCGAAGAAAGCACCTCCATCGAATTCACCGACGTCCCGATCGTCTCCCCCAACGGAGACGTCCTAGTCCGAAAACTCTCATTCACAGTCCACCCCGGCGACCACCTCCTAATCGTCGGCCCCAACGGCTGCGGCAAATCATCTCTATTCCGCATCCTCGGCGGCCTCTGGCCCGTCTACGGCGGCAAAGTCAAGAAGCCCCGTTTCGACGACATCTTCTATATCCCGCAACGCCCATACCTATCGCGCGGCACCCTCCGCCAACAGGTAATCTATCCAGATGGTCTCCGCGAGATGCGCGCAAAGGGCATCACCGACGACGATCTGTACGACATCCTCTCCATCGTCGAAATCGCGTCGGTCGTAGACCGCCCCGGCGGCTGGGACGCAGAAGAGGAATGGCGCGACGTGCTCTCAGGCGGCCTCCAACAGCGCATCGCCATGGCCAGGCTCTTCTACCATCGGCCCAAGTTCGCCATTCTAGACGAGTGCACCTCATCCGTGACTCTTGAGATCGAACGGGTCATGTACGAGACGGCCAAGAAACTAGGCACGACGTTAATGACCGTATCACACCGCCGTAGTCTATGGCAGTATCATAAGAAGATTTTGCAGTTCGATGGTCAAGGAGGCTACGTCTTTACCGGATTGGACTGGGAACGGAGATTGAAACTGGAAGAGTAAGTCGCGCCTTACAGAAGATATCGATTCTATGGCTAACCATCTATCTATAGTGAGAAAGAAGAGCTCGATCTTCACCTCCGGGCTGTTCCAGAACTGGAAAGACGTTTAGCGGAATTGAGTGCTTCTTAAGTCGGCCTTTTTCCAAATTTTATATACTTATATTATCACAAATCGGACAGCAATGTCCGTATCTCCGCCGAATACGTGTTAGGTTATATAAATCATTTTCTTTATGTCGAGCATTTGAGCGAATGCACAGCTGTATTCTTGGTGATGATTGGCATTACTAAGTTGTGGTTTGGTTTCTTCCATAGATACTGGCACTTCTTGCTGGTTTGTTCATTACATAGCAGTGATAATGAGACTATTGAATAGCAAAGAATAACATAGAACTATAGCCATAGTCATCTTGTCCATACTATACGGAGGATGGTGGGGGAGCTTTCCTCTCTCTGAACTCGACATTACGCGTATGTTACTTTTAAGGGCCTAAAAAGATATCGATGATAGCTATCCAGATGCAAAGAGAATGATTGACTCATACGTTGCCTATCTGGGCATGCAGGCAAATAATCAATGAAATAAATATCGACAATTTGCCACAGCTGCTTCAAAGTTTTTCTCTCCTTGTTTAACAATTTTATTGACTCAGTATGAAGAGTAACAATTACAATCATAACATGCTAGACATAAGCTTGGGTGGATTGAATACTAGAGATAGAGATGGACCGAAAGAATAGGAAACCATAACAAGACGAAGAGATGAAAAAAGTTGGGTTTGTCAGGTTAGACCTCATGCAATCAGTCCTTGACAGCAAGAGGTTCTATGTTCCAGATCCCATCCGCATATTCGTTGATCACGCGATCTGTAGAGAAAAAGCCCATGCGTGCAACACTGGTAATGGACTTGACTATCCACTCATCCTGGTTCTTGAATGCCTCATCTACCATGCCCTGAGTTGTGATATACGAATTAAAATCATCGGATACAAGATAGTAGTCGCCATGCTCTTCAATGGATGCAAGAAGCGCAGAGAATTCTCCAGCGTTTCCGAACCTGCCGCCTCTGATGGCATCAAATACCTTCGCAAGGTGTGAGTCGAGTTGGAAGTCGCCGTAGTAGTGTCGGTGACGTAGTTCTTCAACATCTTCGGCTAAGTTGCCAAAGAGGAAAATGTTTTGTTCACCAATCTCCCGAGTGATTTCAATCTGTATAAGGAGCATCAGAGGTCAGGTACAACGATCATTTCAGACCGAGGAATGGGGGCTCAAACATACATTAGCTCCATCACAAGTTCCAATGATAAGACCACCGTTGAGAACAAACTTCATATTGCTCGTACCACTACCTTCCGTGCCAGCAGTCGAGATATGTTCGCTAATATCTGATGCCGGGCAGATGATCTCTGCCTTGCTGACATTGTAGTCCTGGACGAATATTACCTTCAGAAGATCACCAATATCCGGATCATTGTTCACGACAGATGCCACCCTGTTGACAAGATGGATGACCGTTTTAGCCATCCAGTACCCTGGAGCTGCCTTACCACCTATGATGGATACACGCGGCAAGACCTTCGCCCTTTCTTCCGGTGACATGGCTTTGAGGGTGAGATAACGATGTATCACACCAAAGATGTTGAGTTGCTGACGCTTATACTCATGGATGCGCTTCACTTGGATGTCAAACAGGGCATTGGGATTGACACGATAACCGGTAGTTTCTTTAATATGCTTTGCAAGGCGGATTTTATTGGCTGTCTTAATCTCCGCCCATGCCTTTCGGAATGCTCTGTCATCGACAAAGGCTTCCAATTTATCTAAGAGCGTCAAATCTGTCAGGAATTGGTATCCACCAAGCTTAGTAGCAATGAGGTCAGACAATCGCGGGTTGGCCTGGTGTAGCCAGCGACGAGGAGTGATTCCGTTTGTAACGTTAGTAAATTTATCCGGTCCATATATCTGGACGAAGTCTTTGAAGAGAGTTGTCTGTAACAAGTCGGAGTGGAGCTCCGCGACACCATTGACTTTGTGGGATCCGATAATTGCGATATGCGCCATCCGCACCATCTTGACGTGCGATTCTTCGATGATTGATACCCGCGACAGCAATTCCCTATCATTGGGGAACTTTTTCTCCACTGACTGTAGGAAGAATAGGTTTATATCAAAGATAATCTGCATATGTCGGGGAAGAAGGTTTTGCACCAGAGGGACAGACCACTTCTCTAGTGCCTCTGGCAACACAGTATGGTTGGTGTATCCGAACGTTTGTGTCACTATGTTCCACGCTTCATCCCACTTAAGACCTTCCAAGTCAATCAGGATGCGCTGCATCTCTACGATAGCCAGGGTTGGATGCGTGTCATTGAGCTGAATCGCAGTCTGATCCGGAAATTCACTCCACTCTCGTTTCGTTTTTTTGAACCTTCGAACAATATCCTGCAGCGAAGCAGCACACCAGAAATACTGCTGTTTCAGTCTGAGTTCTTTTCCCCTCTCCAAATTATCGTTTGGATAGAGCACTGCCGAGATAGTTTCAGCGCGCTGCTGTTCCGCCACAGCACTTTCATAGTCTCCGGCATTGAACTTCTGGAAATCGAACTCTCCACTACTCGCCTTGCTCGACCATAGTCGGAGATTATTCGTTGTAGAAGTTCCGTAGCCAGGGATCGGTACGTCGTACGCCACTGCTTGGACGGTTTCCCCATCTTGCCACGAATGAACAGTCTTGCCGTTCTCGTCCTGATATTTTCTCACCCAGCCATAGAATTGGATATCAACAGAGATCTCGTGCCGAGGGAATTCCCAGGGATTGAAGTCAAGCCAATAGTCGGGAACTTCGACTTGATAACCATCCACGATCTCTTGTTTGAAAATTCCATATCTGTAACGCAACCCGTAGCCCCAGGCTGGGTAGTTAAGTGTTGCTAAGCTGTCAAGCAGACATGCTGCTAGACGCCCTAAACCTCCGTTTCCGAGGGCAGCATCATGCTCTTGGTCAATGACATCCTCGATTCGAAAGCCTAGATTTTCCAAACCGTCTTGATTACCAGTTAGCATGTTTCGTTTCTCTCAAGCTTTTTCTCGTCGTAGTTTAATCTACCTCTAGCAGCGTCCTTCATGCCAACATTGAGCATAGCGTTATCCAGTGCTCGGCCCATGAGAAATTCGAGAGAGAGATCTACGTGCCGATTAGCGTTGTGTCTGCGAGGTTGTCACTCTCAGAGGCAGATCTCAGGGCACACATACAGTAAACTCTCTTCTGGTCTGCAGACGTTTGCCGCTGTTGGGTCTTATTCCAATCGATGATCAGGCGGTCACGGAAAGCAAGTGCAGTTCCTGAGTAGGCAGCGCTGTCGTGGTTGTTGTTGAGTTATTCAACCTTCGAGTTAAAGGATGCATGGGGCTATAGAACATACAGTTCATCGCAATTGTAGAGCGAGCGAGCCAAGGTGGTCTCAACATGACGCACCAACTCTTTCTATGTAATCGTCAATGAATACTCCGTGAGACCTTGCAGAATCACGCATACTTCAAACTCATCCTTGTTTGTGAAGCCATTGATAGACTATTGCCGGGATGATTCAGTACAGGGCAGCACAAGATCCTCGGTATGTCTGCCTTACATGCTTTCTCCATCTGCGTACCAACTCGAGTCAGCAAACGTCCTTTGATCATTGTATACATGCCACTTACGCTTCCCTCAGCGGTTCAGGGATGCTGGCTTCGACACTCTTGATCTCTGCTGGTGCTAAGCCGGTATAAGTCCGCTTATGCTTTGGGCGACTAAAGCCAGGACCAATGGGGCCCTGGAGCTCTGACACAGGAGCACCGACGGAAGGCTTCCTCTCCCGGCGAGCTTCCGACATTTTTGTTGTCATTTACCTTGAATAAGTAGGGTTCAGAGTGTAGAGAATGAACAAGCAATTGCGAGGAAGGGGACTGGTAGAGGTTTGAAGAAGATGGGGGAGCGTCACAGGCTACTTAAAAAGACGAGAGAGGAGGAAGGAAGGAATCAAAGGATGGAGGGGAAGGTGAAAATCAGACAATTGGTGACAACGAGGACGAGGGAGGGGAAAGAGAGGTCAGAGCTTTTGCACAGGTTTGTAGGACAATATCATTAATTTGAGTTGGAACTGCAACAGCACGGCAGGTTCGCAATGGGGCCATCCATTGGCAACTTGAAAGAGATGATCGTAGAATGAATTAGGAATAGTCATAACAATTAATGCCCGCAATTAACAGATAGGAACCGGTTTCAATCCCTCCCAGATAGCAAGTTACGCCACTCACGGGGCATGTCTAGACCCCTCTAGACTTGAAAAAAAAAAAAAAAAAAAAAAAACGGGTGATGCTGACGGGTTGGCCGGAATGACTAGGTGTCGAACAGTTAGTTCTCTTTAGTACGCTCTGTATCGCCTTCAAACAAGAAATCAACATATTATAATCCTAGATGTACGCGGTACATCTATAGTGAGGACCATCCAATCAATCCAAGGGGGAATGTTTCCTTTTTTCCATTCCGTTTTCAAGTCCATGTATATATTTATAGATAGATAGACACTTTCAAATCAGACAAAAAGGAAGAAGTCATGACGCAAGCACCACCTGATCTTTTTCATTGTTGATTGTTCTGAGACACTGCGGGGAAATCAAACCTCTGGTTCATCGATTGGAAAATTCCTCCCTAAAGGTTAAGAGCAACCCTAATCCTGCCTGTCAACCAACCAACCAACTCTCTTCCACTCCCCCATGAGGTAGATCTGTCAAAGCTCCCCAGTCCGTGCGGTACTCATCAGACCCCTCGGAGCTAGGGAACCCGACGTTTACTCCACCTTTACTAAAAATATCCCTACGGTCCATTGTCCACTACTGATGACCTAACGTGAACCCCACGGGTATAGCGACCGAGTTGATCTCGATACCTATCAGTAACGCTTGCGATTATGTCACCAAATATATAAACCTGATACGATACTATTCACAAAACTCCACCCAATCCTCGGGCGCGTGTGTGCCAGGGTTTCTATTGTACCTGGAGAGTCTACCACCTTTAGCCCATCGCTGCAAATGAGGACGAAGGAAATAATCCTGCCTCGCAGGTTCCGTCCATGTCGCACTGTCCAATGCTGCCAAGTCCATACAACTCGTGATAAGATTATCTGCAATGCTGTATAGACACAGGCTCACACAGATTTCCATAGAGGCAAACATCGGGAGACAGTGTGCTGATACCCAAATATCCAAACCTACTCAACAAAGGAAATGCAGGAAAATGAAAGAGACGAGCGCTGGAAATTGGAATGGTATAAGTCGAAACGACTGCGAGTGAGCCGCCCCATATATCAAGGGACCGCTATTAGATGCGTAAGGTGCCACGGGCCAAAAGGGCCAAACAAAATAAAGAAAAGAAAAGGAAACGTGAGAACGTGTGAGATGTGAGGAAAGAAGAGAAATAGCGGCTCGGAGATGAGAGAGGATATCAAGAACCCTGGCACATATTATATGCAAGTAGTGCTGAGGCCAATAACTTTTCACTTTGAAACAAGATGCTCATAGAAAACCGAGCCAAATGAAAAAGGCCAAGCCAATCAATACTTAAATGATGCAGATAGATAAGCCCCCACAAGGATATACCCTTCTCGTAAAAAGGAAACCAAGAATAACCAAGAAAATCAAAAAAAAAAGACTCCATGCCATAAAGTCCCAATGACTGACCCAACCAAGCGCCTAGCATGTTGAACGGAAACGAAGAGTAGCACCGCAACGCCGATGCCTATCCACTAAACACGAGAGAGTATCAATAGGGGAAATAGACAAAAGGGGAGGGGAAAAGAGATAAGGAGAAAAGGAGAAAAGGAAAAAGAAAGGCGATAGAAATAGCATCATAGCTGTCGGAATCAATAGTGGCTTGCCCAGCCGGAGACCATTCTCAAAGGGAGCACAAGGTCGTACTCCATCTGAGTCAACAAGCCCATGAAAGAGGAATACACGTTTACAAAATGCCCGAATCCTTCAGAGCATTCTGTAGAATCGTCTCCTTTACTGCCGCGAAGACTAAACGGATATTGGTTGTATCGGTGGCTTGTGTCAAACTTTATGTAAGTCAAGAGGTTAGCCGCAAGACACAATACAGGCAAAAGCAATTCGTCTAACAAAGCGTGGAGCTCTTACTGGGGATAGAGGTTCAAATGCGCTCTGTTCACCTGGTTGAACCTCCACAGTAGGTATTTAGCCGCGCGATTCACGTCGTTGCCGCCAGAGTAATCAGGAAAGTAATTACTCAAGGGCGACCGAGGAAGCTTTTGCCGAAAAAGATCCACCTTATTCAAGAATAGGATAATACTTGTTCGCATAAACCACCGGGAGTTGACTACAGAATCGAACAACACCAAGCTTTCCATCATCCGATTCTTCCGACGGAGGTTAATGACGCGGCCAATCAGTTGGTATGCGACGTTGCTTACCTGATTACTCTCCTCTAAAAGTACTTGATCGTACTCGCTCAATGCCACACAAAAAATAATGGAGGTGACGTTCTCAAAACAATGGATCCACTTCTTTCGCTCACTGCGCTGGCCGCCCACATCAAACATGCTATATTGTCCGTTAGTAATGTTGCAGTTATAGACGGAGGCTCATGTCTCATACTGTATGCTCAGCTGGCCCATCGTAAACCTAGTTTCATAGATACCGGTCGTCTTTGTTCGTGCGCGAAGCACATCGTTAACGTTAGGTATAAAATCTGCAGACGCGATTCGCTTTGCTTCCTCAAAGAAACTAGTGGCACGTCGTCAGTGTGCATTCCCTCCAAGCAACCTAGGGATCGCCAATGCTTACTATGGTGCTGAGTCCATCAAATAGAACTCATTCTGATGATCCAAGGCCGTGGAGGTGCATGGGTCGTTCCAGATATATGTTATTGCTTCCCCCACCTTGGGATCCAGTGTCGTGTGCGGGTCGGGGTCGAGGTTATAGTCGGAAATGAATTGAACGTAGTCACGGACTTTTTGGCTCGTGGGCTCGAGTGTGAATTGGTGGTAGGCTCCTACAAGGGACTTGGCGCAATCTAGGAGATTCTTGCAGACTGTCAGGCGATACAAAGCCAATTCCTCCACTGTGTACCCATTCTGATGGATGATCTTCATTTGTTTGACAATTGTAGATTTACCGCTTTCTCCGGACCCTGGTACAGGCAAGAAATAACCGTCAGACAAGGATAAAATATCACGCTAAAAAACTCCCTGAACATACCAAGTAGTAGAATCTTGCACTCTCTCCGTAATCGCTTAGAATCCTCGTCCAGCTTGCGATCGATCGCCTGGCTCCTTTTCTTTTGCTCGTCGCCAGCCGCCGGCTCGGAACTTACACACGAACCCATCTCAAATTACGTTCTGGACAGCGAAAGACTAAACCATGGGCTGCCTGCGGAAGTGAACGGCATCAAAACGTAACAGGGACCCGAAACCTTCGGGTTAGTCGTCACCAACCTGCTCCCCTGTAGCTAAGAAGGAACGCCGATTGAGAAAATGTTGGAGCGACCAAAGATCAACGGAAAGGGGGTGGACGGAGTCAAAGAAATAATAATAATGAAAATAAATAAAAATAAAAAGAGTTGTGGTCTCGAGGTCGGCGCACCGTAGCAGCGGTGCAGCTGGTTTCGGATCAAGGCCTGAGCGACAACTGCGAGATCCCGGGGGCGGAGATCGAATGCTCGTGACGCAGGTGAAACTAGGGCGACGGAGGGAGCCGGTGGACGGGAATAAGAAGTCCAAGCGCCTTTACTGTACTCTGTATATCTGGATTGTTTAACAGGTTGAGTTAGGATGAGGGGCGACTGGATTCAACTGCGGAGCAAGAAGAAGTGTGAGACTGACGAGCCGACGCTAAGAAGGGTAGCAAAGGTCGATCGGGGGGATGATGTGGGAAAGTGGACGGATCTCGAGTGAGATAATGTAAGCAATACCTAAAAGGTAATCACGAAGTCGGTCAGGGAGGCAAAGACAAAAAATAAAAATAAGAATAGTAATTAATAGTAATTGTAATAATAATGGAGAGAATAATAAGGGTCAGCAAAAGCGAATGTATTGGGCAGATATCGTTCAGGTCATGAACAGAGAGAGCAACGAGAGTTATGAAAAAAAAAATCGTAAAGATAAAAGAAACTACAACTGTTTTATGACAATAAACAGTTTGGTGAGTAGGAGTGGTGGTTGAAGGTGCAGATGGTAATTCTCAATGGCCGACGTTCCCTAATCGTCATATAGGTAGACAGGATGGGGAGTGGAGATGGCAGAAAAGAGGAGTCCCAGTATTACCGACTTTACCTTACAAGTACTAGATCGTACCTACCCACGGGAATAAGTGGGTAATTTGGTAAAACGTGGACCGGCGAAGCTTACCGACAAGAGCTGTGAGGTGGTGGGATTGGATATTGGGATTGGAACAAGGCTCACTAGTCTTGGAAGTGTAGGTAAGAAGCGCTGTGACAGTATTATGGGGGACAGGAGCCCGGTATTGACGCTAAGATCCCTTCATTTTCGTTGAGTGGGAGCCCGGAGTAGCTTAAGTAATGATATACAGTACCGTAACTAACTCAGGGTGTTACTAATATCCTCTTCTGGGGGTGATATTTTAGGTCTGTGGGTAGATACTAGTAGTATCGATTTAGCACACACCCCTGTTAGTACACATCGCAAGCATGACTTGTGTTATTAACATCCTCTATATCTAAGGTTTCTGGTGAAAATTCATGTCGTGATGTATTTAGGTGCATATGTACCTACATGCAAAGTATATATTCCTACTACCTCTTCGCACCCTTTTAATATTTTTGCTTTGTTGTTTCTCTTTTACAAGAATTCTTAAACGGCGATTACTGCATTGACAGGGAAGTCAGGCAGGTATTTTTCTGCCCAGGGATTAGCGAACGCCACCTTTCATATTTTCGATTTCGGCTCCCTTTGACACCCCTGGTTATCGATCAAGTCTGATCAAAGGGGAAATATTACCAACAGAATTTATATCGATTTGTGGTCATCTGTAATCCATCATAATTGCATGCTGCATTACTATGAGTAGGCACCACCTTTGCCCAGCAAATGAATCACACAGATATACATAGCCACGGAAGGCGCAGGGGCACTTCTGAAGGAATGTTAAGACTGGGGCTATGTCCCACTCTATGTTGATTGGAGAATTGATATCTAGCCCTGACAAGAGTACAGGTACGGTACTAATTGTATTCAAGGTTCATGGGAGAATTTTCCTACCTAATGTTACCCCGGTACGATGGAGACATTGAGGACAACGGAGCAAAGTAGGACCACAGATCGCTCAGCATGCCTAGCAAGCCACAAAAGGACCTAGTGAGTGTAACACGGAGAGTTCGCGTGTTTTCGGACAAAGAAGGGCCTCTCCTCTTGAAGGAATCGATTTTACCTTTACATACGATAACTTTGTGTGGCATGCGTTATCTTACACCAACAGTAGCGTTAACTTATCTTCGTTATCTCATTTCTAACGACACCCTGCAAGTGGTTAGATTAGATATGTATGGCATCAACAAGGGAGAAAGGACATCCCTAAAGCTAGGAAATCACTTTAGAGAGGAGGGAGAACAGAAAGAGACAAAAATGAATGGTAAACCATTTACACCTATCTCCCATTTGACTTCACATATCACCTTAAGAAGTTGTTCATTGGTTACTTATTATACGAAGGGAAGTCCTGAAGAACGTATCCCGTGAGGGAGGAGTCCATTCCACTTAAGCGCTTTGGCTTTAAAAGATTGGAAGAATATAGCCTCAATAGGTTCCCTCTAATCTGAAAAACGGTTTCCGGAAGGTATTGACCCAATAAGTATAATGGGGAGGAGGTATAACGGAAGATAAATATATACCTCTCCGATCGAGGTAGACGATAACATACTATCAATCTCATCCAAATCCCGATCTACTCCAGAGTACGGAGTAGTGGTACGAAGCTATGCGCAGATTTGCATATAGTGACTGGACGATCAGGTTTGCTTTCCTTTCAGTGTGGGCACATCGACTATTTGTTCCTCTTTATGGAAACTGTACGGCTGGCAAAGTGTGGTTGGAGAGGGCTAGTAGATCCGCTCCCCACTGGCTATGATGACATCGAGACAGCAAATGCTTGCTGTCCTCGCGGGACCAGAGAGGCCTGACGTATTAGTAGGTACCGACCTCACGGCTAACCACTACCTAGTTGGTACTTTGATCCTGAGAAATTGCATGATAACTAATTATTGCTGCCAATCTTCTGTTGCAATTGGCTGGTTGCGCAGAAAAAGATGATCCTCCTTTTTATATCTTCATTTATTTTTTTGGCCTGATGTCTCTGGGTTGCATTTTTCTTTTTCTTTTTCTTTTCCCGTTCGGCTTGACTTCTTCCTCCGCCTTGCCCTCGTCACCCGCTATGACATAATTGATGTGAACATCTAGAATTCGAAGAATGGTTCAACGGGGTTGGCGAATCAACAGTTAGATTATGATCGTTGCAGGTAATTAGATCTTGTTAATTTTATACTATGTAGATTGTAGGTGAAATAGTTCGAAATGTTCCTTTCTCTTTCTTATTAGGCATGTTGCGACGTTTATCGAGAAATGATCTCAATATCACGGACACGTGCGACTACTGCCATGCTTGACCAACGCTGTCATTCTCTGTGATGAATATGCTCCAAAACATATCGAGTATGCCATAGTCCATTGAAGGGTCAAACAGAAAATAGAAGGTCAAGTGGTATAGAAATCACAGTTTCAGAAGAATAAAAAGATCAAAAAAATCAAGAAGAATGAAGAACCCCACGATGATATGAACTTGTGCCCCTCTTGTCCGTGCCTCTCCGGTTAGGTAAGCGTGCCGGGCGAGATTCCCTGAATTTGGAACCATCTTCCGGCCAATGTTAGTTGTTCGCTGGTCCAGACAGGCCGCGTGGAAGGCTGGAAGACATTCGTGGTTAGATGTTGTACTCACACCTCTTAGTCGAGTGCCCACTTCCGACCCTTTTTTTTGCAATACCCTACTTTTTCTTGTCGCGAACGTCATCGGTCTGGCTTAGGTGCGCCGGACAACTCGAAAAGTCAACGGACTAAGAGAGTCTCGTTTTCCCCACATACCTTCTTGGGCGCCACCTACGGTTTCTCTGCTTCCTTCCTCACCACCAAAAAGTATTATTATTCACCTTGTTACTCCAATTTCCAAAAAGAATATCTCCATATTTTGCGCCCTCCGTTTTTTTTCGTGTTTCTTATTCACTCCCTCACACTCCGACTCTCCCTACCATTCTCTCCTAGTAATTCATCTTCTCTGAATTTGATCAACCAAGTCAAGAGAATTACTGTTCCCGATTCGCTTTCCCCGTACGCTGGAGTTCTGTGATTCAAAATGGCGGAATTCGTGCGTGCTCAGATCTTCGGCACCACCTTCGAGATCACAAGCAGGTACGATACCTCTCGAGAAGTCATATTGTGAACACAATGGATCGGCCTTTTTCTAACGGTTTCGCAGGTACACAGAACTGCAGCCCGTGGGTATGGGTGCGTTCGGCCTCGTGTGGTATGTTCCAGAGCCCCTCCTTTTAGATTCGCTGCAACCGCCGACCCCTCATACGAACCACGCGCTGACACGCGAAATTAGCTCGGCCAAGGACCAATTGACCGGACAGCCCGTCGCCGTGAAGAAGATTATGAAGCCTTTCAGCACCCCAGTTTTGTCCAAAAGAACATACCGCGAACTGAAACTGTTGAAGCACTTGCGCCACGAAAATGTCGGTCAATTATCCGGAACAAAGTTCCATCGCGTCATACACTGACTGTGAATAGATCATCAGCTTAAGTGATATTTTCATCTCTCCCCTCGAAGACATGTATGCGCAATTTTCCTCCATTCTAAGATTGACGACTCTTTACTAACTGGTTACCGCAGCTATTTCGTAACAGAACTCCTGGGCACCGACCTTCACAGACTTCTCACATCTAGGCCGTTGGAGAAGCAGTTCATCCAGTATTTCTTATACCAGATTTTGGTGCGTGGCTACGACTGGACCCCCCCGGGTAATATGGATTCGAACGCTAACTCTCTACAGCGAGGACTTAAATATGTGCACTCGGCAGGCGTTGTGCACCGTGATCTTAAGCCAAGCAATATCCTTATCAATGAGAACTGTGACTTGAAAATTTGCGATTTCGGCCTTGCCCGTATCCAAGATCCCCAGATGACAGGCTACGTGTCGACGAGATACTACCGTGCGCCTGAGATTATGCTCACATGGCAGAAGTACGATGTGGAAGTCGATATATGGAGTGCCGCATGTATTTTTGCCGAAATGTTGGAAGGAAAGCCTTTGTTCCCCGGCAAGGACCATGTGAACCAGTTCTCCATCATTACAGAGCTTCTTGGAACTCCACCAGACGACGTGATTCAGACGATTTGCAGTGAAAATGTAAGCACCATGCGACCATCGTCAGGTGGAACTCTATGGAAATATCGCTAATACTGGTCTCAGACCCTGCGATTCGTCAAGTCTCTCCCTAAGCGCGAACGTCAACCTCTTGCCACTAAGTTCAAGAATGCCGACCCAGAGGGTATGTATTTCATTGGATAGAGCGCCTGTGCTGTTGGATGCTAACAGAACACAGCGATTGATCTCCTCGAGAAGATGCTAGTATTTGACCCAAGAAAGAGAATTCGCGCTACCGAGGCCCTGGCGCACGAATACCTTGCCCCTTATCACGATCCTTCCGACGAGCCTGAGGCGGAGGAGAAGTTCGATTGGTCATTTAATGATGCTGATCTACCGGTGGATACATGGAAGATTATGATGTAAGTATCGCTGGACAAAAACAACCTGATCACCATGCTAACTCCTGTGAACCCATAGGTACTCTGAAATCCTCGACTTCCACAATATCGATCAATCCACCGAGGGTGCTAGCCAAGTCCTTGTTGAGGGGGCTACCGATGGTCAACAAAACTTTGTATAAATCGAGTTTATAATTTCGCGGACAAGGCGCAGGCGATAGTGCAACATGTTAATGAGGGTTTTTTATCTTCCTTTGTCTTTGTCTTCCTCGTTTGTTATGTAGACTGGGCATGAAGGCTGTGTTATCTTACATCATGGATACTTTCTCACTGTTAAGTGGTTGTTATCTTTTTTTCTATTCGAGTTCTGAGGCCCATATGCCTTCCGGCCCTGTGGTTTTCTCTCTTGTGACGTTGTTAGAGTCGGAAGATATAGGGATTGAAAACCATCTGTTCTGTGACACTGATTTTTTCTTCTCCGTTATTTTCCCTTTTGGTTGCTTGTCTCCTATACATAAGTTATACACGTGAACAATGAATGATGAACTAGTTGGTTTTGACGCAATGATTTAATTGTGTTGGAGTCGTATTGTATGTAGTCCTAGATGTAGCGACAGGGGCAATCAAAAAGGGGCGAAAGGAAGTAAGGTTGTGTTCATAATCTTCCGAGAGGGCCAGGGCGATGTAATTACTTTGAGAATTAATGGAAAAAATTACGAAAATGTTGTCATGGGCGTGTCTGTTGTTCTTTCAGCAACGTCGTGGTGTTTTGCTCCGCTGGTAGCCCGCGGGATGTCTCAGAATGATAGTCAGCCTTACAGGAAGATAAATCATAGATAGTATGGGGACTCAATCCCACCAGGTGGGGGTTTTACCTCAGTTGGCAATTTTAATCAACCGCCAACTTTCTGTCACCGCCCGTGACCGCGGGACCAATTAGCCCAATTCATTAGCCCCTGGCCCCGATTCCACTATTCTTTAAGCTTCAGATCTTCTTCGAATGACTCTTAGTTGTATCTCTTTCGAGGCTACACGAGTCTCCTTCTAATTGTTCTCTGGAAGGACAATCCCCTTCTCTAAAAGAGAAATTGACTTCGAATTCTCTCTCGTTTTGGTCATCTGCATGTCGCACGGCTTCCGTTCTATACCATGTCTCGTGTTCCAAGCCGCCAGGCCCCCATTGTTATGGTCATAGACTTCCATCATGCAAGGTGAGTGACTGGAGGATGAAGATGGAGAAGTAGCTAGAGAATGTGTGAGCAAGTAAGAAAGGAACAATATGCGCGAGTGTGTAGAAGGACGAACTATGTTTAACCTTATCCTTTAGGTTTTGTTCCTCACGACTTTCTGCATATCATAGCACCTGATGACCACTCTTTTTGACTCGCACTGCTTGGACATACTGGCTAATATATATATCGTTTTGTCTCATACAGGGGCCCGGAAATCGAACTGTGCTTTGGAGACGATGGAACCGATCCCGCGACTGAGAATGACTGGAGTTTGTTACCTTTCATGGCACTATCTGATGGGGCGCACATGTACGAACCGATCCTATAACCCGTCAATCAAATTTCAACATTCCATAAAGGGCGCATTTACCTATTGACGCGATTCTGGCTATTCAGGTCGACTGAGGAGTTCTCTTATTTCACTCTTCGCCGGAAGGAGACCTTCACGGAACCTGCCACGTCCCTCTTCGGCATAGCCTGTGCCAGACAGCTCGATTCGGACTTACTCATAAACCGACCAGCCGATGTGACAAGATCGACGGTACAAAAGGCAGTTGTTGTCATAACAGATAGCCCTCAAAGCCTGGGGCAGTTGAGAGAAAAACTGTCTATAGTAACATCGGCTTGGTTTGCGCAGCGGTATGTTTATCGGTTGGGACTACTTAGGCTATGGGGCTCTTTCCATAGCTTGGTGTGATTCGACGAGCTATGCAACATATGGCGTTGGAGGGTCTATAGCTGACGTGAATGTATGCCAACAGGGACTTCTCGGATATCGATATCTTGAAGGTGTGTTTCGTGTATAGATTTGATCTCGGGTCGTACTGATATTTTGTCTCAGAAATTTCGAGAGAGTTTAGTGATCAATTTGAACAAAGATGAGGGGCCGAGGGACCAGAATCTCGGTGAGTTCGGCTACCTATTATAATTGTTTATCTTGTTGCTGACCAGTCCACAGGCCTGTCTTTGCGGGAGATGATCCATGAATTCAAGTACCAGACTCTTGTCTTGTTCAAGGCTTTGCTCTTGCAACCAAAAGTGGGTAGCTGCCAGTGAATATTGCACCCAATGCTAATTATGATCAGATGCTTTTCTTTGGTTCTAGATGCGAGCGTTTATGCATGATACAGTTTTCTCTTGTTTCTTTGATACCTGGTCTCATAAACTGTCTTCAAGACTGCGCAGATCCAGCCTTCGAGAGCTATGCGAAGAATGTTGAGAAACCTACTACCTTAAAGACAAGTGACAGAAGCTCTCGTATGATTGTGACAGTCCTGCTTTCGACTGAAATAAATACTGATTACTATAGTGCTGGCGTACACGGGCTTACCACTACAGATCTTCGGGAAGGTTCGTGTGCCATGGATCATTGACCAAGCTTTGTTCTAACTACAGTAGGGGAGCATGTTTGGGCCCTACACACCGCTACAGCAGCTGGATCTGCTGGCAGATCACGGCACAAAGTCGTATGTAGTCGGTTCTACAAATTCATTACTTCTACAGCAGAAAGATCGCTATAGTGATATTTTAATCAACGTGAGAAGGCCTTCTGATTTGTTGTGAGAAACCGGGTACTAACACAGTGAGATTATTAGCTTGATGAAGATACTATAAATATCTCGTCTCCCTCTCTTCGGAGCGCACTAGCCCTGTCCGTCGCGGACAGGCGTTGGATCGATCTCCTTGCCCAAATTATCAACGATACATGGGATGAAGCGCACCCAGAGCAACCCAAGACCCATGGGTATATGGGCTCTGAGGAGTTTATCAGGCTGCAGTTTGAAGAGTATCTGCTCGCACTACTCTCATGCATGAAGTACCATGAGGAACTTGATTCCTTTACGGCGGGTGACCCAGGTCGGAGGAGCAGAAATCAATTGGAAGCGTTTAACATAGAGGGTGACCCTGCATTGGAATTCAACGCCGAGTTTCTAGAATTGTGGCAAAATACTTCTAATTATGCTCTTTTTAAACGCCTGACCTCCGACGCGCTTTTGTTCTCCATCGTCGAACCCCGTCATCCATGTGCTGGGGGCCTCACCATCGACGATGTCCAGCGACGGTTATCGCAACAAGTCGCGGATCTTCATCTGGATGAACGAGTACGGGAAAGTCGCGAAGCGCTCAATAGGCACATCAGCACGAGCCAAAAGAAAGTGTCCGCCGCGTTCAACAACTTCTGGTCCGATATCGAATCAATGCGAGAAGCACAGCGGAAAAAGAACGAAGAGAAACCCCCTCAGTCACATCGGTCATCACTAGACAAAGGCACTTCGCCGCCATTTTCACCTTCCGACACGGCATCTATACATTCTACTAGTGGCTCCTCTTGGTTCGGCGGTCGCAAGGCTTCTCAAGTGGACATATCTTCAGCACAGGCATCCGTGAGTGCGGCAGGTCAAAGAGCAGGGGCGTATCTGAACTCGTGGAGCACATGGGCTAGCGAAAAGCGAAAGGAATGGCAGGAGAAGAAATCGACCCCGTCTTCCCCGTCTTCTGTTACGTCTCCAACGACCCCGACCTTGGCGAGTATCAACGAGCCAAGTGACCTACCTGAAAGAGGTAGACGATCGATGCAGGCATGTCGCAGTGAAGACACTAATATCCTGTCGCGCAGTGGCAGCAGAAGGAAGAGATGGAGCAATATCTTTCTGAAACGGGATAGCGGCGAGTACAGCTCAGCTAATAGTAAGGACGACGGAGACAGCAGCGAATACGAAGCTGTCAATACCCGCTCGCAGCTGTCAAAAGAAGTCCCTTGTCATCATGACGAGATACCACATCCAATCGAGCAGTCGTCTAAAGAGCCAAAGGCTCCCGCCGAGGCTCAGAAAAGTGGTACGAAGGAAGAAGCCACCACCACCGAGGAACCAACCGAGCAGCCCAGCACTTCAATTGAGCTTCAGGCCAGTGGCGCAAAGAATACTAAAGCAGATGAAACGGCACCTTCCCCATCCACGCAAGTCACTCGGACCACCGAGACTAAGGCCGATCCAGAAGCTTCTCGAAACGAACAGCACCCGGAACCACGCGATTCATAAAACCAATAATAGCCAATAATAGCTAACAAACGACAGAAACATGATCACATGAATATTTACCATTTCACTGCCTATATAAACACCGAAACTGGAACTAATCTCTCTTTCCTTCATGGACCAATGCATACACGTACAAAACAACCTTTGCATGTCACCAGCATTGCATTTCGAAGCTTTGATAACCTGTTAGGGGCGGGGAGGGAGGACAGAGCTTTGTATTATTCTATCATATATCATACATATATCATATTTCTTTTTAATATTTAAAATACATATGCGACGCTTTTGATACGATTCTGTGATCACATGTGAGATCATAGAAGGTTGCGCTTTCTGTTCAAAATTTCCAGAGATTGGACAAGTTCAAGATCTACTACGTACGATATATAATACTTTACGATATATAATACTTGCAAGAACCAGTAAAAGGAGAATTACAAGAAATAGCCCCAATATGAAGTTTCCAATCTTTGTTGATAATTGGGTTGTCATTTGTCGTATCGGTTACGAAAGCAGAAGAATCCTATCCTTGACCTATGAATGTGAAAGCCGTATGCCGCAGTGGATAAACCCATTAGGGCGAGGAAAAAAGGGGGAGTAAAAGGAAAGGAAAAGCAAGGAGCACCGGCGCTAACAAAAGGTAAATTTGAAAAAGGGGGTAACAAAGATAGTTCTAGGAATTATGCAATATAGGCGATCTCATCACCATCCAGGCGCTCTATATAATCCTTCTCCATGAGAGCTTCGATGTTCTTTTTGATATCAGGGACTTTAGGTGGGAAACGGGACTTGACTTGCTGGATCACTTCCTGGACGAGCTGGACATGTTTCATCTTCTTCCGCGACTTCATGATTCGGACAATGGCAGACTATTTGTTCGTTAGATGAATGCTCTAGAATAGGTTGTGACTAGTTCCCAAACATACCTGAAGCAGCAGCTTACGGTCCTCCTCTATAGTCTTGTGTGTATCGTCTGACTCTACCTTCTGTTCAGACTTGATCTGGATGTTTAAGTTGACCTTGACTTTTTTGTTCTTGAAATTGTAATTCAAAGAGAACGATGTTCCCGGGCCAGGTTTGGATCCCTCGGGTCTGATGAGAAGTACCTTGGCCTTAAGAAGAATACCAAGGTTCGGCTCCAGGATTTCAGGAGCAAGAGTTGTAGCTTTTTGAATGTCCTCGTATGTCAGGGTATCACTCTCATTGAACAAAAGGAGGATGCCCATTTGGAAAGTCGATACTTGGAAAGTGTAAGGCACCTTGGTATTTTTGATGTAGTTAGTCTTGATTTCGCCTTTGCATAGCTGCCAGAGCCATGTTAACTTCCGACCATTGTGCTTGTCAAAGTAGAAGCTTTGGAACCGCTCAGCCGTCTTAACAATTTCCGGCGGCGCAAGGAAGTCTGTCGACGGTGCTTGAAGCGGCCAGAATCCAGTTCCCAGAATCTGGAAGTGTGTGTCCACCAGCTTCTTCCGGTCATCATCATCAAGAACCTTCTCCTGCCAATCTTTGTAGCTGCCGTTAAGGTCCTTTGAAATCTGAATGTCCTGGAACATACGCTGTAACTTGTTGGTGTATTCAAAGCCACAGGCTTCTTTCAGCTTGCTGATCATACTGGTCTCTGCATCGTCAGACACTGAACTGACATGCACCAATCGCTTGGCAAGCATCTTCGAGTAAAACTTCTGGAAGACATCTTTGTCTTCGATGTATTTGAAAACTGTCATGATTTGCACCAGCATTTCTTCCAGTTCGGACTCCTCTGCAGCTTTTGATCCCTTCTTTAGTAGCGAATCGGTGTATTTAGCCAGTAGCTCTGGCGATTTTGTTGAACTAGATGCACAAATCTTGTTGCGGTTGACGAATTCGCGGCAGGCATTGTCCAAGGAGCGGACAAACTCGGACTCGCCATTAAAGGCCTCATTCACCAAGCTCTGGTACCTTGTATGAACCTGCAGCAACGCATTGACATACATCTTGGGCTCGAACGATTCGCCTTCCGCTGCGACCTTCTCGACCGCTGCTAAGCCTGCTTTCCTTACGTGGGTTTCAAACTTCGTCCGCAGGGGGTCCAAACCATCTTTGATGCGAGACAAGAGCCGGTACATCCGAGCAAGGTCTTCTTGACGTTCATTGTCCAACAGAACCTGGAATTCATCTCGTAGAAGTTCTGAATGAGCGGTAACAAGCACTTCTAAACATGTATCGGTAAGATGCTTCGAGATATCGGGGTGTAAGTACAGGCCCACACGAGCCTTTTCTTCTTCTAGACGAGCCTCTGCCTTTTTCATGTATTCCACCACACTGTTTTCCGCCACAAATTGGCGGGATTCGTTTTCGTAGTAGCCCTTGGTAGCTGCGATGAATGGCTTCTCGAAGTATTGCCGATATACTTCAAGTGTCGACTTGGTGCTATCGCTTTCGTCCAGGCCGAGAGAAACAAAAGAGTCAACAATGCTCTTGATTTGCGACTGTTCGATGGTTTCGCCATTCCGCTGCTTCTCAACCAGATTCAAAACCGCGTCCATGACCTTTTCATGGACCTTCATGAAGAAGTCATCCTTCCATTTGACGAGGTGCAGAGTATACACGTCGTACACGTTCTTTTTGCCCTCATCGATCTCGCGCTTGACCCAATGGCGATTAAGATACCCGAAAAGATGGTTGATGTACTTGGCAGCTGTGGTGTAACGGGTCCATTCGCGAATATAGAACCCTAGCAGGGCTTCCTCGGCGTGGCCCTTTGACTCATGATGCACAGCATCGAGATGACGTGAAAGGTACTCCCCGAGCAGTTTGTATAGCTCCTCTCCAAGCAGATGTGCTACAAGATTGTTAGAGTTGATATCAGACATAACTCATAGAGTTTGGACATCGAGAAACGAACCGCCGCGATGCGCATGTAGCCCATGGCCATTACCAACAGCCTTTTGTGATGTGCAAAAGTTGTGAACCGCGCTTTGCCCAATGTGTCAGTGAACAGAAAAGGAGGTGACGAGGAAATATAATTCGGAAACGGCATACGTGTATAAGGCCATGTACTAATTTCCCAAGTGAATCGTTAGCATGCAATGCGAAAGTTTGTCTATTTACCAGAATAAATGAGGCTAATGATTGAAGAGGTCTTACGGTCTTCATGTCCACTCCTTCTTCCAGTTTCAGCATCACGCTGTCGACACCCCTCTCCAAGAACGACCATCTGCACAGGTTAGCCTACCGTCTAGATACGGCGACCCCGAAGATAACCGATGCGTCATTCGAGCATTAGAAACTCACGTTTCGTCCAGATCGTCCTTGTGAGGCGTCTGAGGAATCAAAGATGGTGGCATGTTGCTTCTAGGTAACGATGTCGGAGGAACGAGTGTACGGCTGCGAAACGGTTTCCGTTAGTTTTGCTAGAGCTAAACAAACACCCAGACAGATGATGAATGAGTGCACTTAGGATTGAATACAAAAAGGAGCCAGAGATTCAAGGGATGAGAGCTTATCAAAAAGCCCCAAAGAACTTACTTCGCTATTTCCGCGAATAAACTCGCTTTCAGCAACGAGCGGTTACAACACTGGCGGCGTTGAGTCCAACCACTACCGTCAAGGCAGGAGGATAGCCGCGCGCTTTGAGATAGCAAGAATAGTTGTGCGGATCGACTGAGGAGTCACAGGACTAAGACCTCAGTGCAGACTCGTGAGCTAGACCACAACAATATAAAAGCACAAAACACGCCTCGAACTCGAGGAAAGTTACAAAGACACAAGAGTATGGCGTGGCGTTGGGCGGTAGTCAGAGTCGAGATCAGACATCCGTGGGGGGGTGAGGGAAGCCTTTATGAACCTTTGCGGTAGGCGGTCAAACCAGCCTGGACTGCACGCGATCTTGATCAATCTAGATTTCTATCGGGTTGGCCATTTCTCAAACATGACTTTTAGGCAACCAACTCCAATTTCCTGACTACTGCTACCTTAAGGCCGCGAGGGATCTCCCATATAGTTTTTAGGATGGTATCCGAACCATTTTTCTCTTCTCGAGTCGTTCTTTGTGGAGCAAACAAATTAACATATATGTAGCGCTTCTTTGAAACGGCATGACGCAGTTCCCTCAGTCATGTGCTTTTTGACAAAAATACATACATCTTTCCTTCTATTTGTGCTTTTCCAGCAGGCGTATATACACAAAAATAGAACACCACCCAAATCTGTGACCAGAAATTTGTAGCAAATCCCTCGCACGGGCTGGAGAAGAAAGGAGGATCAAGGGGCATGAAAAACAACCTCGAAAAGAAAAAAAAGAAAAGAAAAAGAAAAACAAAAGCATTACGCCAAATGACGTCATTGGCGTCTTCCCTTTCTGGAAATGTTCAAAACCCTTACTTTATGCTGATAACTTAAATAACCTCATCCACCCACTTGCAAAGGATAATAGTCAAAAGCTCTTTGTATCCCTAGCTAAGAAGAGTTCTTGACGTCTCCCATGATTGGGCATCGGATACACTAGTGTAGAGTACACCTACCACACAGCAGATCATGTCGTTCACATCGCCGTCCGACATCGAGGTTACCACACGCCAAATCCTCGAATGGAACCAAATCCCCAATACATCGATCCAGTCTAAACCACTGTTGATATACCACGGGGCATTTGAGGCGTCTGCAAATGAGCTTCAGGCGCATTTAGAGAAAATCGGCGAGGTCGAACCACAGTGGGTCTATACTATGTATAAACAGACACACTTCCATAGCACAACGCATGAGATTTTGGGGGTTGTCTCTGGACGCGCTCGTCTTTGCTTTGGCGGAGAAGCAAACCCCGATCGCTTCGAACCCACAGTTGAAAAAGGCGATTTGATCATCGTTCCTGCTGGGGTAGGCCACCGTCTGTTAGATGATCTTGGTCCACAGAGTTTCAAGATGGTTGGGGCTTATCCCATAGGTAAACAGTGGGACATGTGTTATGGACAATCCGATAAAGAGGAACAGGTCAAGGCTATTGAAAGGCTTGATTGGTTCCATGCAGATCCCCTATACGGAGCTGATGGGCCCGTACTGCATGTTTAAGACGACGCTTTGGGAAGGGGTTCTCTGTTTCCTATTTAAGCATATCTTTTAACAGCCTACTTTGTATATACATACACAATCATCACATGTGCGCAGCCGTTGCAATCCAAGACCCAAAACTCTTGCCACGCCTTGGGACAAGTAAGAAGAACCAGAAGGAAGAAAAATAAAAGAAAAGGTATACTAGTAGCACAAAAAGGAAACGGTAAGGACCACTTCTAAGTAGGCAAAGGGAAGGAGATAAAAGGGCCTTGAATTGGACCCTAATATAAAAGGAAGCAAGAAACATCTATGAGCCAAAAATAGCACACGATCAGAACGAAAAGAAGTAAAGAGGAAAGAAACAACTATCACTTAGCAGCGCGCTCTACGAGTCTGTTTTTAAAACCACGAATGATTAGTCTTTCGCATTGTCAAAAAGAAGTATAAGAGACATTGAGGGTTTTACCTTAGAACACTAATAGCAAATGTTGTAAGCCAAGCCAAAAGGGCAATTAGCAGAACAGAGGCAAGTGCGATTTGTCGGTCGCATATCGTATCGTTTTTGGGAGTGACCTGCTGGTTAATCTCCCCCTGCATACATGCACCACTGACTGTCGACAGAGACTCAAAGGCCAAACTTAAATTGGCAGAGTCAAAGACAATAAAGAAGATATCCAAGAGAACAAGCCGTGCTTTGGCAGATGGGGAGCGGAGACCCAGAGGTTTTGAGGTATATTCATCCCAGGTGATATATATCAAGTAAACCAGGGCCACGGCATCAACAATAATGGCCATCAGTGCAGAGGGACCCTGGGGGTGCACGTATTCATTTGACAGGCGTTGAATAGATCCGCCGAGGGCGAGAGCAGTGAGAGAGAAGACCCACACCGTCAGGCGGAAAACCAAAGGAACTATAGGGCTCTTCAACAAGGTATTATGGAAGCGTTTGAACCATATTTCTCTCCGCCGTTTCTTTCTCAAAGGATCTTCTGAATCTTCACCTCTCCATTCTTCAAGTCGTCCGCGCCACGGTTGTGAGTAATCACCATGGTTCTCATCCATCCACTCTGGGGTCACAGATTTTTCCTCAAGACCGGGTTCACGAGGATAAATGATCGTATTTGAGAAATTCTTCCAGCGCGATTCACGAGTTACTGTTCCACTGCCTTCTTCGACGCTCCCTCCTCTATTTGAATAATTCGCTTTCGAGGACGTATATGGCGAGTGGTTATGCTGTGCAACAACAGCCTCATTGGGATGTGAGGGCAGTAGCCGGGAGGTAACCGAGGATTCACCCTCATCTTCTGGATATTCCACCGACCCAATCCAACCTGTTGCATATATTGATATCAGTAACGTTTCCAACGGACGCGCCCAGGGTTAGTGGAGTATGTCACGCACCTGGAAGAGTTCGCAATTTCTTATTTGATAATTCGTTCTCGCGACCATCCTCTGTCGCCGAGTCCTCCAGCGTACGCAAAACGGTGGGCGACAGTTCTACTGTGCTATGGCGATGAGGTTCAGTCAATCGGTCCTCGATACTCTGCCCGCTTTGACCGGGATGGGGCGGTCCAGACATCCACTGGGTATTAATTGATTTCTCTGGTAGTTGACCATTTAAGGCCGGTTCTGGGCCTGGAGGAAGAGAGCGCGAAATGCGCGCATCCTGTGCCATTGCCTGTTAGTTCAATGGGTCGTACCAGACGAGGTTGCGTCGGCTGTCGGAAGTTATGGGCAGACGACGGATTTAGTCCTGCATCGCCTCACAAGCCCCTCGGGCCCGAGAACACAGGGTTTCTCAGGAAACCGAGTAAATCTATGACCCCTTGAGAAGTCGGGTCATGGGGATCGGGGCCCAATACAGTGCAAAGCTACGGCGAACACAGCCTTGTGGGTGGTTGGGAGACACGAAGGGGAGTGGTAATTAATAGTGTGCTCTACTCAACCCAATTCAATGGGCTGCTAAACCCAGAAAAGTAATTTAGCCTTCTTGGGAAATGCTCCGGTGATGAATTACGGCACTAACCCTTTGCTGCGGGTGCGGAATGACGTCTCTTTACTACCGCCTGCGACAAAAAAACATCTATTACTGTGTCTAGTATCAGATCAACTTGCAAGTTTTTTTTTTTCTGTCGCTTTTCGTCATATCTATTGCGGGGCTAGAGGAAGTACACTCCTGACAGCGAAACGACTAATCTTGCTATCCTTCGAGAAGGAATGCCATTATCACAAACTCCCTCGAATCGGTTGTTTTCTCCAGTCGATCGATAGTTGCGTTCTCCCTGCCTGTGTTTTCAACAGTACCCTGTGATCCTTAATTAAATTTCCCGACACAAAGGGAAAAGGAGAAGTCAAAGAGGACAAAAAGAAGAAAACACCAGACGTTGCGATGCGGCTCTTCGTCATTCCGATCTCGACGAGACAAGCCTTGATATATGCTCGACCCCTGCGCAGGGACCATGCCAAGGAGCTTTCCATAATCGATCGAGTCACATCCAAAGCCGCAGAAACATGGGCTAAATGGGAAGAAGCTGATAAAGGTTGGAAAAAGCATTTGGTTTCTTGGGGTAATCGCGTTCAACAGCGCATTCCCTACGAAGAATGGGGGCTCAAGAGTATTCCATCACTCAATGCCCAGCGGCGACTCAATGAGTTGCACGGTTCCAAAAAAATAGATGTGCTGTTCCCTGGAAATGCGATCAAAATAGAAAAGCTCCACTCTATTCTACACAAAATTGCTACCGAAAGACAGGACCTCCATCTCAGGAAAATGTGGTGGAGCTTCGGTGCGGCTCCTTTTACAGCACCAATTGGACTGATTCCAGTGTAAGTGAAATTGCCTCTTTCACAGCACATTCTCAATGAGAGTTGCGTGGTTAGTAAAGAAAGACCATGCAGCCGAACTGATATTAGAACTATAGAATCCCTAACATCCCTTTCTTCTACCTCGTGTACCGAGGCTGGTCACATTTGCGGGGTGGGCATTTCTATACCCATATCTCTGTTGCGATAACTGACTGATTTTTAGCACTGAATGGATCTAAGCACCTAGAGTTTCTGGTTGAGAAGGACCTATTGAACCCGATATCGCTACCGGCACTGGAGCGACTATACGCGAAGCGGGTTTCGCGGGCGCTAGAAAAGACCAGCTCGGAACAGTCAACTTCAAGTATGGTGGAGGACGTGGAGAACAGCGACGACAGGCTGCTACTCCGGATGGATGATGCCAAGAAGTTGGCTTCGATCCTTGAAGCACCGGAGCTTGCTTTGGAAGCTGAACGTGCCATAGTTCAGATTGAAGAGAAACTGAGGGCAGATAAGCCGCCTGCAGAGGGAAGCGAAAGGAAAGAATCCCATGAAAAGAAAGAGCCGTGAATAGGATATAGAGTAACCGAATGCGTTCATGTTCATATTGAAATGGAATTACCAAGGTCTGGCTGGCTGCTATTGTCGGGACGTTGGCTATGATATAGATTTGTGAATGTTTCATTGCGATTGTATAAAAGAAGAATCTACCTTTGGACATAGGGCCAGTTTAATATACTTATATGGGTACTTACTGAAAAGTAGTAGTTCGTTTCCCCTGCATATCACCTGCGCGGATTTAACATGATCCGGAACCCAGGGGAGCCCGCCGCGGGATGCCCGAAACGGTGAACTGCTCAATAACAACTCCAACATTCAGTTACAAATATCCATTACTGTCTCTTCCCATTGCTCGGCTCTTGATAATAACGCTATTCCTACTGGTCGACCGAGCCACTTGCATCATGTCAACCAAAAAAATCGAGCAGTGGGAAATTGAAAGATATTGGGAGATCTTCTCGACACTATCAAACGGTCAACCCCATCTGAACAGCTCACAGGCTGCGTCGGTGCTCAGGAACAGTCGGCTTCGCGATGACCAACTGGAAAAGGTCTGGGATTTGGCGGACGTGGATAATGATGGAGAGTTAGATTTTGAAGAATTTTGTGTCGCCATGCGACTAGTTTTCGACTTGGTCAACGGAGTATGTCCCCTATAACTCTGCTGCCTTCCTACGCACCTCTTCCTGCCCGGCTTCTTCCTCCTAGCACCGTTAGAGAACTCTTGGTTCTATATACAGTATCTAAAGAGTGCTGATACTAAAGCTTAATCATGATTAGGAATTACAATCCGTCCCGGCTTCTTTGCCCGATTGGCTCGTCCCTGAATCCAAAGCTCACCTTGTTCATGCAACCCGTGCACTGAGCGATCGTCCCGAACAATTTGAACGGATAGAAGACGAAGATGATACACCTGGACTGAAAGATGGATTCGACTGGTACATGAAGCCAAACGATAAGTCCAAATACGAAGAGATATATAACGCCAACAGGAACCAACGTGGTGAAATCGCATGTACGTCAGTACTCAACCGTTGAAGCGGGGCCGCGTCCCTTGCACGAAGCTAATACATCACACAGTTGAATCATTACGGCCACTCCACGAATCTCTTGATGTCCCCGATACCGACATTCGCTCTGCGTGGAACTTGGTCAACCCTTCCGCATCCCACACTATTAATAAGGACGCCACCCTTGCGTTCTTGCATATTCTGAATTACCGGCACGAGGGCTACCGCATCCCTCGCACTGTTCCTGCTTCTCTCCGCGCCTCGTTTGAAAACAATAAGATCGACTACCAGATTGATAATGCTCGTCCGGCACAGCGATGGGGTGCAAACGGTAACACGGAGACGCGAACTGGTCGGAAAGCCAAATTTGGAGATACGTACCTGAGTCGTCTGGGTGCTGGAGGAAAGTCATCTTACACTCCCAAGGGAACGGATTTCAGCGACACCATCCAAGACGAGGAGTGGGAGAAAGTTCGTTTAAGGCGCGAGTTGGCGGAGTTAGATGCCAAGCTAGAGTCTGCGAGAAAAGCCTCCGAAGGGCGCAGGGATCAGCCCAGGGCTGACGGCAGACCAAATTGGATTTTGGCCAAGAAAGAAGCACTACAGCTTTTAGAGTACAAGGAGCGCGAGCTTCGAGAATTAAGAGAAGGCACGGGCAGGTCCAAGGATGGTCAAAATCTAGAACGGCTCAAGGAGGATGTGAAGACCGTGGGAGACCAGGTAGAGGGTCTTAAGACACACCTTGCGGCAAGGAAGGAAGTTCTCGCCGATCTACGGAGACAGATCGAAGAAGAAAAGCTGTCACGGTAGTAATATTGTTCTAATTTCTTCCTTTCTCTGGATCATATTTGGAGTACTTTCAACTTCCTGTTATTGCTTGGTTTCCCCGTGAGAGTTGTTCATGATGCTTTTCATTGGTGTACAGCCATTTCTTTGGCGAGGAGCTTCAGGCGCTTAATGGATTGTATTCCTTCTTTGCTTTTGACGATTTGATTAATTCGAGGGCCCCCATCAATACATCGACTGTACAGTACATAATCCGTCTTGATGGCCCAGTATATAAACTTTTCATCCAAAGAAAACAAAAAAGCAACACTCCCACATTAACTCCAACATATACAAAAGAAATTCAAACCCGATCATCAACTGTCCTCGTCGGTCCCATCCTCATATCCGCACTTTCCTCACTATGCACAATCACCTCCGTAGTCTGCACAATCCGAGAGACAGACGCACGAGTCGGCCGCAGAGTCAAGTTCTCTTCACTTCCCCCATCAGACCCATGATCCTGCTCGGTGGTTCCAACCTGAACACTATATTTCCCATCTGCGTTTCCCGTGCGGTTGTTGTGCTGGAGAGAATGCATTATATAGCTCGACTGCGCGTGGTACCCTTGGCCGTGTCTTTTGCCGGAACGTCCACCGCTGGTGAAACTTATGGTTGTCCCGATGAGGGACTTCACAAGGGGTTTTATGGTTGGGAAGGAGGCGGCAATGATGCCGACGTTTAGTTCGACGCTATATGTAGCGGTTAGTTTAGGGTTGAGATTGAGGGATGGGAGGTTTATGTACCAGTTCCATATGAGGTACTGGCAGTCGCTTTGTTTTGTTAGAAGCACTGGTATTATTCGACGGGTGGTTTATGCAAGGGCATACCGATATGGATCTGGCTCGTCGAAGAGTTGGCTCTGAAGGACGGTCTTGACGATTCCGGCTGCGCAGGCACTTTGGAATCCCTTAGTCAAATGGAAGATGTGGTTGCAATTTTAGAAAGAGAGGAAAGACTCACAAGTAGCCAAGACTGAGAATACCCATTAACGACACCCTGGTGCGCTTATTGACTTGAACTTTATAGAACATGAACACAGGCAGCGTGGCGAACACAAAATCAGTCACAATATTGATCGCTAGGGATATCGTGAGTTTCTTCTACTATGATGCACGTATATGCGAGACGATAACGACATACCGCTGTTGAATTCCCCAATTGCGAGGTAGGTCTTCACAGAGTAGCACTTGGCTTTGGTTCTTATTGAGAAATCCCAGGCAGCTTTAACCGGAAGGCATTGGAAGATCAGTGTCAGAATACATGCGATGGTGAAGAGAATAAGGAACCCTGCATTTGTCAGACCGATTCTCGTCAGATATGAATGCCTCGATGAAAGCAAACTTACCGAGCGCCCCGATAATAAACCGTTTCAGGAACTTATTCTGGGATGCAAATCGCAGGAGAAAGAGAGCCAGCGAGACCTTAACGAGACTAATTCCCAGCACTATAACGATAGCATGGTAAAACATGTACTCGGTGAGGACCGCGAAGTCGTGCTGTTTAATGTCTTCGGATTTCCAGCCAACTCCATGATATGACTCGCCCACGAAGCAAGCCAGGACGCCAAAGGCGCATAGCTAGTTCCAGAATCCGTCAGAATACTTGATATATACTGATGTAGTAGTATGTAGTGATTAGTATCTAGTCGGTGATATACCACTTACCAAAGCTGCGACGATTACTCCATCATCCGAGAGGAACTTCCGCAGGATGTAGAGTCGCACATAGCAACGTAATGCGACTAATAGACCCGAAAGACCGGTCAGGGCCCCGACAATGGCCAGGATACGTGGAGCTCGACTGTCAATGCGACCATCTACTGAAGAAGACGCTTCTTGTCTCGGCAGTAGATCCCCAACCGAATGTACGATATCTGTCATGATTTTGATGGAGACAAAGATGAATCTACATGACCGCTACGAAATAACTATTCATGAGAACTTGCGTCTCTGCATACTTGGTATTGCCTGCATTAGATAAATTCTAGAAAGGAGGACTAGCGTGCACTGCATGCCTTGATACGAGACGCATAGTCCAGGGGGCATTTCGTCCATTTGGAGGCAAAATTCCGGGGAATTATTTCCTAAGCATAATCCTTCATATCGCTAGGCGAGAAATAATTGCATGGGGGCTATTCTTTCCGTTGGTCTACTGCAACCAAAAGAGCATGTTCCAGCCACCGGGGCCTCGGCATGGAATTTGGGATATCGGCCGGTGTTTACTAACAGATTAATGCAAGGTGCCTGCGCCGCTGCATACAATTAATTCTGAAACCTATACTAGCAGGGATGTAGAGCAAGGATCCCATATTGTCCACGAGTAGAGCGCAGAAGGCTAAGCAATAAAAGCCATTGTTTACCGGACTCCTCCGCCACCGGCTCTTCGTGTTCAGAATGCAAGCCCTAATTCTTCCGTTTTAGGCTGAGCATGGGCAAGAAAAGTATCCACCGAGGAAAAGATTCTGGTTTCTAACTCTTTACCTGTCTGCCCCTCGTTTTAATTTCTCTTCTTCGAGTCGGATACTTAGGTTTGTGTTCAGGCTTCCATAGATGAGTGGTAGACAAATATTCCGGCACCGGATGTGCACACAAGGGACGGGATTTTTTTTGACAGTAGTGGGCAGCCAATCGACTTCGTGGGCAATCCGGCAAGAACTCCGATGTTGAGCCGACAAGGGTGGCATCGAGCGGGTAATAAGATGAGCTTTAATATATGGAGTACAGGGATTATCAGAACTACGGAGCAATTAGTCCATTGAACCGTGGGGGCGGATTGGCCGTGTTCAAGATGGCAGGGTCTCGAGCGATTCAAGTACCTGTGCGCCAGATCAGAGTCAGCATTTAGTGCTCACCGATGTGGGGATTCAGAGGGCTGCCAAGTCCCGCTGGAAAGCAAAGTAATTCAAATGTCAAAAAAAAAGTGGCATTTAATTACTAGTATCAGAACTTGGCAGTGAAATGATACGAGGGTGCGTGTGCTTAGCATCTATAAAATGTGGCCCTTCCTAGTCAAGCCAGTGTGAGTGACCAGAGGGGCAAGTAGATATCTACTGGCATAAGGTATCAAACCTCGCATATAACGCAGGTTGAATAGTTCATACTTCTACGTTGTGATCTATACATAGCCCGTATTGTTTTCGCGAAGGTGGCGCAAAATTCATTAGTAGTTTGGGAGACAAGAAGTCGACTTCCGCTAAAGGCGACGAACAGTAAATCACTAATCATCAATTGCACACATTTTCTCCGAGAGAGAGTATACAATATTATAACCACCCGCCGTAGTGCCGGGCGGCACGGGGAGTCGCCTCCCCCAAGTGGCCGCAAGGATTTCGCTACCGGGTACGCCCCCTGCCCTATTCCGTAGTCTATCTAGATTGCCCACTAGCGAACAGTTATAGTCTCAGGCCTACTTACTAAAGAAATGCACTAACTATTGATCAATGAAACAAGGTAGGGGCTTGGCATCAGAGAATCCGTACGCATCTCCACTCGTGTCTCCGCCATTCCCTCGTTCCCGATAGACGGCTAAATGAAAGCAAAATGAAGCTCAAGAGATCCCTGCTCGCACTAGCCAACTGTCAGACTAGGTCTGCTATGATCTGGCCGTTCGGAGTTTTCTTTATTCTTTCTTTGCTTTTTTCTGGTTGACCATGTGGTATCGGCAGACATGCAGTGTGCCCTTAGTCTTTTCTCTCGAGAACTGCCGTAGCGAGGTCCTTGCAGCCACTGCCCAACACACGGCTTGCTTAATCCAGTTAAAGATATGATATGCTTCTCGGTATAGACTAGCTTCTCCACGGACACTGGGTTCCCCATTTAGTTCTACTTTGACTCATTTCCGTATTCCGACTCTCGCGTCCCACTAAAGCAGTGCCTCGTTCAATGTCTTTCCCAGTGCATTGACTCTCCAGTGGGCCTGGAAGCGACAGCCAGAAAAGTACCAGTAAATGCCATAATTTCATCGCTTAAGTCGTATGACCACCTGGGTCCTCAGTTTGCGGATGTATCCCCGGTCGTGCTAAGTTTTTAGTCCGCAAGCTCGAGTCAAGGTATCAAAACTCCTTGAGTATTCGCACACAACTAGTCAAAAGGCAATAAAAAGAGCCATTGCCCTGTTTCTTTCCCTTCCCATCCTTCGCCCCTCTCACATTTCTCTCTCTTGTGTTGGCATAACCCCAGGGAAGAAGTACACATCAGAATGCGTGGCTGGACTTCAATTCTCGCAGCTTTTGCTGCGCTATCGCCTGCGGCGGCCTTGGCCAATTTCATAGATGAGTGGGATCTACTTGCTGGAAAGGCTCTCGGGAACCAGATTCTGTATCACTTCACCGACCCAAAAGCCAGCAGCACATGCACTCCTTTCACTGCGTCGGCTCGCAGGGAATGGTATGGGCCTCTGAATTCCCGAAGCGCAATGCGCAATGCGTGACTAAACTGTTCTTTGACAGGGGAGCTCTCTCCAAAAAGGAACGCCGAGAGTACATTGATGCAGTGCTCTGTCTAGCTTCTAAGCCTTCAAAATCCGATCCCGCCTTTGCTCCTGGAGCTCGCACCCGCTACGATGACTTCGTCGCTGTGCACATTAACCAGACCATGTTCATCCACTCGACGGTAGGCCCCAAAGTAATCCCATATACAAAGATGGCAAGTCAGCTAATCTCAAGTAGGGCAACTTCCTAACCTGGCACCGTTACTTCACCTGGGCCTACGAGCAAGCCCTCAAGAACGAATGCGGTTACACCGGCTCCCAGCCCTACTGGGCTTGGAACAAGTACGCCGACGATCCCGTCAACTCGCCTATCTTCGACGGCTCTGACTACAGCATGTCCGGTGACGGGTCATTCGTACCTCACAACAGCACCGAAGCTGCCCCTGGCATCTTCCTCGACCCGTCAAATGGAGGCGGATGCATCACATCCGGCCCTTTCAAGAAGTGAGTTACTTCACCCTTCCACACGACGTTCACTACAGGTAGCTAACCGCACTCAAAAACAGCTTCAAGGTAAACCTCGGTCCAGTCTTCCCAAGTCTCAAGATCCCCGGCCTCGTCGCCCAAAACGGCACCGGCCTAAACTACAACCCCCGCTGCCTCCGCCGCGACATCTCTAAACAAGCAGCACAATGGACCACAACCCAGGCAGTCGTCGACCTGATCAAGAACGAGACCGATATCTGGGACTACGAGACCACAATGCAAGGTGACTTCCCGAGCGGATTCCTAGGTCTTCACAGTGGTGGCCACTACACTATTGGCGGTGATCCCGGTGGTGTACGTGAATAGTTCTCCTTTATGCCTGAATGATTTCAGTTCCTAACGCTTTATGGTGATATAGGATTTTTTCGCTTCCCCCGGTGATCCCGCGTTCTTCCTGCATCACGCGGCCATTGATCGGGCGTTCTGGACCTGGCAGAATCTGGATCCTGTTAAGCGGACTTATGTCGTGAATGGACCGACTATTCTCCCTGGTATTGTTGAGAACCCGCCCAATGCTACTTTGGATGATTATGTGGATATGAGCAGTGCTTTGGCTCCTCCGAAGACGATTCGGCAGTTGTTGGATACTACCGGTGGTACTGGTGGCCCCTTCTGTTATGTTTACCTCTAGTTATTTTTGGACCGTTGTCTGGGGACTTAATTGTTGTATATAATAATTTTGAGCAACTGGTGGGCTTGCCGGTTGGTGTTATAGAGTGAATAGACTTCTATTTATTATAGATCCTGCTATGTGAGACAGTCAGAATTATACAGTACCCGCTTCGTAATATATTGGTTTGACTATTAAACGTCGAAGTATTGTATTATGTATTACTATGTTTATACTCAAGGATTTCCAGTAATCTGCGCCATAAGCCCATCCTTCTTCGTCTCAACAGCCAAGAAAGCCCGTCCACTGTGGTCCAAGCCCTTCTCAGCCCGAGCATAAGCCTCCTCACTCCGATCCGTCAAGATATCAAGGTCCCCATCGGACAAAAGCCGACTGGGGTCCGTACCAGCCTCGAATCGCTCGAATTCATCTTCGCCGAGGGCCTTCTTGAGATCATCGACATCGTCCTGAGAGGTAGGGTCTAGAAGACTCTTAAACTTGCCCTTCTGGATGACGAGTCTCTCCAAACGGCGTTTCGAATCTGCTTTCTCGAGCAGCGTCTGCTCCACGGTACCCTTTGTTGCGAGACGATATACAATTACCGGCCTGGTTTGACCGATGCGGTGAGCACGGTCCTGGGCCTGGAGGTCCTGTTGAGGATTCCAGTCGGAATCGAATAAAATGACGGTGTCGGCGGCCATGAGATTGATGCCCTGTCCACCGGCCCTTGTACTCAGAAGGAAGAGCTTGAAGTCAGAATCTGTGTTGAAGGCTTTGATCTGGACTTGCCGGTCCATCTGGCTGATTGCGCCGTCGATTCGGCAGCAGTTCCAGGATCGGAGTTGAGTGGCCCAATCCTGAAGTATATCTAACTGAGACTTGAACTGGGAGAAGATCAGGATCTTATGCCCATTCTTTAGAAGACGTGTGACAAGACGGTCCAAGAGTAACATCTTCCCTGAAGCGGTGACTAGTGATTTGTCGACCGGGTGCTCGTTCCATGGCCAGTAGAAATTATGTGGAGAATTGCAAGCCAGTCGCGCTTGCATTACTGGATTTTGCATCTTCTTCTGGGCTACTTCTTGCTCTGTGGTGTTCGTTAGTATCGAGATTGAGTTGTGTATTCAGGGTGGGTAAAGTGGACATACTTGCAAGCTTGAAAGTTTTGGCTCTTTCAATCTCCTCCTGTTCCGTTTCACTTGGGCCATCAATATCCAAATCAACCTCAATGCCCTGTTCGAGCTTGCGCAGTTTGGAATTGAATTCGCGGTCGCTTATTTCCTTGTAACTCTGAGGACCTCTTCGCCTGCGGACGGAGCTTGTTGTACTGGCCGGTGTGGAAGAGCGGCTAGACTTGAGACTCTTGTTGGGAGTTGAGTCTCCGCTGCTATCCGGCCTACGTTTCAGGCTTCCAGAACGGGTCAGTCGGTCGTTCTTGGCCAACAGTCTTTCATGTGCCCTGTTCTCGAGATACTGACGGCCCGTGCCATTGAGTATTTCACGGTAAAGATCTTTTTGCTCAGCTGTTAGAGGCGCATATAGGATATACTCTCTCTTCTTGGGAAGAGATAGCTCGACGTCTGTCTTTACCCGTCTCAAGAGAAAAGGCTTCAGGATCGAGTGCATGGTCGACACTAAAGTGCGCTTTCGGCGTTCAATAACATCCGTCTTCCCACTGCTGTCTAGCATTGACGAGAAGTCAAACCAGCTTTGAAAGCTATTAAGGTCGTTAAAGATCTCTGGCAGCAGGAAATGCAAAAGCGACCAGAGCTCCGTTATGTTGTTCTGCAAGGGCGTACCGGTAATAAGCAGCCGGTTTGCAGAGTTATAAGTAAGCAACTCTTTAATAAGTCGGCAGTTCATATTCTTCAACCGGTGTCCTTCGTCCTGTATGCCGTTAGTGAACGAAGCATTTATAGAGTACACGTCAACACTTACCACAATGATGTAACGCCATTGATATTGCCCAAGGAACTTTCGATCATTCATACATATCTCATACGAAGTACAAACCACCGGAAAGTCCATATCCCGCTGATCCTTCATATTCATTATCTTCCTTCGGATCGCCGCCCGCTCATCCTTGGACCCATGATACAGCACTGTCTTGATACCAGGAGCCCACCGCGCAAATTCATCCACCCAATTGCTGATAGTACTGAGCGGCGCCGCAATCAGAAAAGGGCCCGATATGTTCTTCTCCTTGAAGAAAGCAATCAAGGAAATAGCCTGCACAGTCTTCCCAAGCCCCATCTCGTCCGCCAAAATTCCACACAACCCATTCATCCAAAGTGACTTCATCCATTCCAACCCCTCCAACTGATATTTCTTCATCGTACCCCCTGTTATCAACTCCGGCTGTTGCGTAGCAACGAGACTCTGCCCGCCTAGCACAGACGGATTGGCCTCATACTCATCTGCTGCATGCTCCAACGCCTCCTGGACGGTAGGATTATCCTCAGAAACCTGTACATCGGCCTTCTTAAAATAGCTAGAGATAGTGTTCGACTTCGCAGCCGCCGGAGCAGCAGCTTTTTTACCCCGGCCCCGTTTCGACCTGGTGCCGGTACCTTGCTCTTCTGTCTTTGTATCCTCGTCCGCAGCCGGTTCCTTAATCGCATTCTGCCGCGCGCTCGTGCGCGTCGCCCGTTTCCCAACAGGCTCCGCAGGAGCCTTCTTCTTCGCGCTCAGCTCCTGCTGCTTAGCCGCTTCAATCTTCGCCTCCTCCTGCTGTTTCTTCATCTTATCCGCCATGATCGCCACGAAGACCTGCACGACAAACAACCGTCAGCAACAAAACCCCTTCACGACAAACCACGGGCACATACTTCACTAGTACTCAACAAATGCATCAACGCCTTAGCCTGAGCATCCATCTCCTCCGTATTATCCTCTACTTCCAACTTCTCCGGGACGAAATCCTTCTGATCGACGCCCGGCGAGGATGGTCGCGTTGAGTCTTGCCGCACATCGGTTGGTGTCTCGGGCATATCGGGATCGGTGTTCGACATGTTTTGGTGTCCTTGATCCCAAATTCTTCTAAATGCAAAGTTCCAAATGCTCTTCATATCATGCGAATTGCGGATTTCGTAAGTGAGGGTGAAAGAGCGGGGGACGTGGTTTTGCCTCGTCGTAGATTAATTCAACACGCGGACTAGAAGGTTTCAAAAGATGGTTTCAATCGAGCATTTATGAATCTAGGTATATAGAGGGAATCAGGAGATGCCCGCACAAGGACTTGTGCTTTTTATGAGAATGTGAGGTTTGTTCTGGCGTATTTGCCTTCGTTTGCCGCGTCTGTCCTGAGGCAACATTTAGTTGCCTTTCACGCGCAAATTTCGCGTCAGCGCACGGGCCAATTTCTGATTGATTTTCTACGGGAGACTATTCAACCTGGTGGCTTCTAGAGCATGATCTTCTTGCTTGCATTGGGCTGGGATTATTAGATCGAACCATGGGTTTTTCTTTTCACATTTTAAAGCAATCATATTATTGGTCAGTTTTAAAGTGATCGGTGGTTTGTATTTAACAAAGGGAAAGAGAGAATTGGAAACAGAGTATGTCCACACCTACTGGGGGAGGTTTATCACAAAACCCATAATCCCATGTTCCGGGCCATCGGAAAGATACAGCTGGGATAACAACTTTGAGTATGTGACACATCACTTGGAAAATCAGGAGAAGATTGTGGAAAAAGAAAGGAAGGAAAAGAGGAAGAATATCTGTCTGCGCCATCATGCACACTTCTACATCAGCATTGCTTGACAATCATGTAATCGAGCCTCTAACCACCACCTTTGTAATAAATTACCTGGTCCTTGTAGTAGGTAGAAGAATCATCTCATCGGGATTAGGAGATTGCTCATCTTCATGAGTCATAGTCACTGGTTGTCCTATGGTCTTTGCGACAGCTTGAGTCGGACGATTTCGACTTTGGTACGATCTGTGAAGAAAGATTGGCGAATGCACTGGTCCTCAGTCCGTGGGTTCGCAAGGAGAATTATCCAAAGAAGCCATTGTCCCAGAGAAACCCATACTTTGAGACACCATTGATGCACCGTCGAAACAGAGATCACCTGCGCTACTACGGGATATGAACTTTCCGGGGGTGGTTGATGTTGACCAATTCATGTTTTCAGGGCTTTGGTTCGGCAGAAACGATTGGCCATACCACCTGCTATCCGCGGTACGCTGCGTCTCTTGTGTTCCTGGCCCTCGAGTGTCCAGTCGTGCCGCTTCCAATCTCTGTCGGAACCTCGTAGAAGAGGAAGTAAGATATGACCAGTTTCCACCTATGGTTCTCTGCAAAGGCTGGGATGCACTGCTGGGTATTGACCTCGACATCTGAGGCATTGCTGCCCTGGGTCCCACTGCAGTATTTTCATTAAATCCCACTCGCGATGGAGGCGGCCTTGGAGGTGGCTCCCAGTAGATAGCATCAAGGGGAGGAAAACGTCGCACCAACTTTGATGGCTGGATAGTGGTTGTCATTTGGGAGTCACTAATATGAGTGGCTTTTTCAGAACCAATCTTGAGACGAACTATCTTGTTCTCTGCGAATGCTGGTTGATAGTTCGGTATAGAACGCTGGTAAAGTTGATTCATCCACCTCGGGGCTGCAGTTAAGTTACCCCTGCATAGTGCCATTTCGGTTACACTTGCTGTAGAAGCCGTCCCAATCGTGTTGATGAAAGACAGCTTGTTTAAGGTTGAGAGGGTTCCACCATCATCAGTAAGGTCCATCTTATGATCATCGCTTGGCTTTATGCTGGTTGCCAAATCTGTACAAAGCCCAGAAGCTAGCTGTTCTTTTAGGATACTCATATCCGGTTCTTGATCTCCCCTAGAGTGCTGATCAGTAGCGATACTGCTGCTCCACTCCCCGACGTATCTAGGGTCTACCCCGTGTTGGTGCAAGTATCTTCTAGCGTTCGCGACTTCTGTGGCATCGCAGACCAGGTATTCTGGTTTAGCCTTTTCCTCCAAACTGCGAGTGGAATCTCGAGAGATTTTTCGGAAAACAAACCGAGCTGAATCTTGCTTGCGTCTTGAACTATTATCAATCCTCAAAAGTGCTCGTAATTGCTTCCTCCGCATGTCCACTAACTGCAAGTCTTCACGCTTCATTTGGTCATCACGAGCGGAAAGGTTCTCTTCAAGCTCATTTTGTTCTTGTATTGACAAACCCAACAAATGGCTTGCACTCGACCATGTGTATCGCTGGAGAATATTATCGAAGATTTCCACTTGTATTCCACGAGATAAATCCTTCCACTTTGGATCACGGATTGAATACATGGGCTAGAGCAGTGTTAGCGTAAAGACACCACAATCATACTGCCATAGAGTGAAAAATATTTTTTGACTGACCTCATCATAATGTTCGACGGCATCAGTCTCACTGCTATCCATGTCGATATCCGTAGACGATGTGCCCGCAGCGGCCATTGTAGCCATATTCTGGACATAAACTGGGTTCATATTACCGTTGCTCGCCATGTGGTTCTCGATCTGGTTGGCGGGGATAACCTCAAAATCTGCTCTTGTCCCGTTGTTGGCTATAGCTCCGCCATGATGGCCAGATTGACCGCAGGGTTGGTACGGGCTGGTTCCTGCGCTACTTTGTTCGTCCTCTCCATTAGTGCTTGGTATCGCCGGACGCGGGTAATTCAGCGTTGGAAATGCAGCAGGAGGCAGGTTAGGGTTGAAATCAATGTATGAGGGTGCGACTTGAGGCTTGAGTTGGCGCAGTGGCCGTCGAGACATCGGCGAGTAGAAATTCTCAGATTCATAGCGCTCAGGAGGCCGGATGCTCTCGCGGAGCTTCATTGTGATTGATTTCACCTTGATGTGATACGATCATTGGAAAAATCTCGGCGTGTTGTCACATTGAGATGTGTACTTATGTTGTAGGCAGGTGACAGTGAATGACATGGACCCCCCCCCCTTTCAGGCAGTGAATACAACAACAGAAATGATTGCCACTGTAAAGTGAATGAGATCTTCATGAAATTTGAAAAAGTTGAGCGTGAAAGCAAGTGACTTCCACGTATGTCATAATTAAGTATACAACTTAAACAATGGATTGTATTAAATATAGTCTGCTTTGTGCAAGTAATTAATGAAAGGAGATAAGTCTATGAAACTCTCTAGAAATTACAATAAATCAAATTACATAGAATCATTAACTCGCAAAAAAGAGAAAGAGAAGGCGCCAACAACAGGCTGTAAGTGAAGCAAGAAGACGGGCTTTACCAACGTCATTCTTACAAGTTTTACCATAGCTGGCATCATACTTAAATTACATTAAGAAAGAAGAGTATGTCCTAGTCAAATCACAATTATGTCCAACGATCTTGGAATGGAGCTACAGGTCTTCTTTGAGAAGCTGCATCGCCATCATCGCCCATGTCCATATGATCTTCCATGGCCTCATTTTCGTCTCGATGGGCATAACTTCTTTTCCCGCAGACGGTCTGTGGAGAGATCATTGATCCTGAGTTTTCCTTAGATGCTCGCCTGGCTTCTTCAACATTTCTTTTAGCGTCAATGATTGTCTCGAACGAGGCTAGCATTAGCCTGGACTCTTCATCCGCTTCAACAGAAAGCCGCTGTAGATGGACCACCTGCAAGGCGCGCTGTAAAGAATAATTAAGCATCACCATCAAGTAAGCCACTAGTACCATGGCCGAGTAGCGGTTCCCAGTCTCGCAGAACACAAAGATCTTTTTCCGGGGCCAATTGTCGGAGACCCCTGGGCCTGGTGAAGAGATATGGTCATTTATCAACCGAATCACATGAGGCATTATAGATATAAGCACATGAGGGTTCGGAACAGCCATGGTCTTGGATTCAATTCCCAGATCAGCAGCTATGGCCTCTCCAGAAATGTGTTTCATTCTCTCATCGCGAACTGCCAAAAGAAAAGTGAAGCCTTCACTCCTGAGCCAGTGTCTGTCTTTCGCGGAATGCCACTGACCCAAATAGAGGAATGGTAAAATCTTTTGGGCCTCTCTGCGCATGGTATAGTTCCATTCATTTCCTATCGTTGGTAGAGAGAACCACTCTGGACCGATTCTGTCGAAAAATCCGTGCGGTACAAATTCACCCTCAGGGAAACAATGAGTAGAAGAAGTCACAGGATCTGGCTGGGGGATAACCCATTCAGCTGGTAATGGCAATGCCGGTTGTTGGTGTACTCTGGTGGCTCCTCGTGTATATTGTTGGGTGTGAACATATGGAGAGTCTGTCTGTTGAGACATCGGGATCTCCATGGAACGGTTTTGATAAGCCATTTCCCTTTGCCTCGCGATGTAGACAGGTGGTATGATGCTTTGAAGATACGCGACACTCGACCAGAATCCAGTCAAGAACTTGACCAATCCACGTAGCGCCAATAAGAGATGGTATAAAGCGTAATATTCATGGGCAAGGCTCGAAGCCTGAGCGTACGATCGAGTCCAGTACTTATCAGTTGATTAAAAATAACAGTGATTGCCTGCATCATACAAGGTGTCCAGTGAAGAGTGAAACATCATTGTTTTTAGGATTAAAGAGTGGTCATTGTAGCGTTTGTTCTGGGTGTCTCATACGCCATTCTTTATGAACTAATCTGATAGTTTGGTCTTGCAGGCAGCGACAAGGCACTCACCACCAGGTCACAATTCGCATAGAGCGAGCTGACTCAGCATTTTGCCGCTTTGTATAGTTATGCGCATAAGACTACAATGTCAACAATCCAGGCTTTTTGAGGCATCAACAACCGAAATAGGAATACATTAACTGTCGAGTGGATCTTTCCAATGTCCATCCATCATCCATCCTATTACCCACACCGTTCGATGCCTGAGGCCTCATCCATATCTCTTTTTCACATGACAGCACCACATGAGTCCATCCATCAAGTTGGATCTAGTACTCACTGCGAGGCATGAGGCAACCGGCGAGGGTAGGTACCTCAGCGTTGAGTCAGATATTGTTGGTTACGAGTCATTTAGAGTCATAAGTGCCTGTTCCGCGTACTTTAGACACTTAACCAATTTTGTGGCGAATAATCTCCCAGAGATTGCAAGGTAACTATACGCTAAGCTTCTTTTTGATACGAAAGTCGCATAGTTCATATTATGACTTGCATGTGAGACAATTTATAATCTAGAGAAATAAAAGGGCCAGGAAGAAAAAGCAAAGAACAAATCAATACATTTTCAGCGAAGTGTGTGAGAAATTACAATGAGACAGAGGATCCATAGATAGCGCATCGAAATGTGAACATCAGAACTTCCAGTAGATAAGCAACATGATGCTCTTCTAGATAATGACTAGCTAGGCTTGTCAAGCAATACCTGTAAGCGCGTACAGACTAGAAATCAATACATTCTTCACCGTCTACCAACAATTGTTGACAAAAAAAAATGTCCACAATTGGTGACGGCTTCGAGAGCCAGTGTCGTATGGAGAAGAGAGAAAAGGGATACATAGACATATTTGAAGCTGTTGTGACTAACAAAAGGGATGGGTTGAAAACGCCTGGGTATATTTCAGGGAATAGAAAGGGAGACAACCATAATAACACCGCCGGGTCCGTATTATCAACCTCGAGCAAACGCCAGATTCTTCAGAGCTGCCTGTTGCAAACCACGCGTTCTGAGATGTAGATCGATCCATATAAACCTCCCATTGATGTTGTAGACATTGAACGCAAACGCAAGGCCCGCACTCTGCATGTGAAAACGCCCATGGAATGCAAAGCAACAGAAAGGAGAAGCAAGAAAGAGGTTAAAAAAGCAAAAGACGATAATAAAAAGACATCATATCAGAGGAGAGCTACTTGCATTGCAAACTGATATTTCTCGTGAAACCGACATGCCGAGCCCATCTATCCCTGCGATACTGCAGTCTGTGGAATCCTCTGCTGTAAGTCGGCAACGATTCTTTCCAGTTCTTCCAGTCGTCGATCTTTTATCTGAGCCTCGCGTCGCAGTCTCTTAATTTCGTTTCGCAAGTCAACACCGTTTTCTTCTTCGTCTGGGATCTCGATAGAATCAATCGAGTCACGTTTTCGCTTGACAGGTGAAGTGATTGGAAGTGGCACAGTGCCATCCAATTCAGGCACTGGGACTATAGGTAATTCTGACGCGTGTCCATTCTCAGTATGCATATGACGGCGTCGCAGATGTTCCTTTAGGTTCTCTTGACGCGTAAAACCATTGCCCGTACTGCGGTTACAGTCGGTATACGGGCACATTAGAGGTTTCTTGGCATTGATGTTCTTCTTATGCACTTCACGCTGGTGCCTCAGCAGACCACCAGAATATGTGAATCCTTGAACTTTGTCACATCCAGGTTCTAGGCACTTGTAAGGGCGGTCATGTTTATCCATATGTTTACTGTAGGTGGCACAAGGATTAGATTCACGCGCAATCACAAAATTAGTAGGGGGTATGTACTTACTTCCATTCACATGGGCGGCGAAATGTTGGTGGCGCGTGCTGACACTCAGGATGATCACAATAGATCTGACCTGTGGTGTTCTTGGGAGGATCTCGCGCCCGTCTCACCGACAGTCGCGGACGAGCTCCTTCCATAAAACTTGGGGACAGTTGATCGTTCATTCTTGGTGCTGGAGAGATGGCTTCTTGAGTAGTGACGAGGACAGATGCAGGCCCGCCAGGACCTTCGCTTCGTGGGCTAGGATAATCAGACCCGTCTCCCATATCGCAGTGGACCCCGCCGTCAATTGAAATGAGGCGGGTTATTCAGGAATTTGATGAATGAGCACGTAAGAGAGAGTAGTCGTCGGTAGTTGTTTGAATTCAGGATACGAGAGCTGTGGGAGGCACACGTTCAAGAAGATTGCGCTATTGTAAATTCGTTGGTCTTGTAGTTCTGCTGGGTGGCACACTGAAGAGTGTAAGGATTCCTTACTCGGATGGGAGGTGCCGAATTTTTCAGGTAACAACAAGGCATCCAGTCTCCGCTAGTGACTAAGCAAAGTCTTGGCGTTAACGCCACTCGATTCAAGGGCGAATACCGTAAGGTGTGGGTAAGAGTTACAAAACACAAGATACCGTCAAGGGAAAAGGGGACGGTCACAATTAATCATAAATATATCTTTTCAATAGGCGGTTTCAAAAAAAGACTCTGGCCTAGAAGAAGAACCCTGCACACGTGGTTCAATATGACCGAGGAAAGACGCGGTGTATTTGTAGGCTCTGAATCACTGAGCGGCAACTGCGCAAAGAGAAGTCTAAGTGCAGGTATCAAAAATCTTTAGGCTTCGACTAATGACTCATTGTGTGAGGGTCGATGTCAGGCAACCAAAAATACAACCTGAGTATCGGGGTATGGCGTAAATCATAAGGTATGGAATAACTCCAGACTGAAGACATTGCACGGTTGCTTTCTCATCCATCCGGTCTATGGGCATCCGCCACAACGGGAATGGCGGCCTCACCATTGCCTGCCAATGAGAACGGAACCCTGGCACGTGGCTGGGACGAAGGACTTCTCAGCCACACCGCTCTCGCTGATCACCACTAAACGGCAATGGATTTCCAGACCTACATACGATCCCATTGCATGGAACTAAGGACCGTATACTATTTTAGGTATAGGTCATTTGATAGAATATTGCGATTTGATACAATCCTGTCGGGTTAAGTTGACACCGTCCACCAGGCCACGTCGGGGGCTTGTACCGAGCAAACATGACCTCATGGATGTGATTTGATAGGTACCTAAGGTACCCAATACATTGCCAGCACTTCTTGCCCAATCTATCCATGGCTGCTAGGAGTCGCCTGCATCAGGCGGACGTTCAGCGAATCGCTGCTCAACGGTTCAATGTGATTGGATCATCTGGTGAGCGCGAAAAAATTAAGAAATGGGAATATGTTTCAATGCGAGGCTAAAAGCTACCTTTACAACCCCCTAATATGGTCCATACGAAGGGGTAAAATAACTGCAAGGTCTAATGGACATGTGAAATGTGTCTTCCCCACGATGATGACTTGACTCCTCTTGTATAGACTCTGCCAGCTGTGAGTTGTCTGCAAGACAGTCCACATTGACATGCCAGGCAGACCAGAAATTGTCTCACCTGACACCGCAATTTGACCTCTCTATTGCTATGCGTCTGTTCTGTCGGTGCCTGTTGAATTTTGAGTAATTTTAATTTTGATCTTTTTAATTTGTCTAAAATTTTAACTTTTCGTTTTGAAGTTGACTTGTTCTTTTAATTATCACTGCTCAACAAAGCCCTAATATTATCAGCCACAGGACATTGCAGGCTAAGCATCGCATCAAACGTCAGAAGTATATTAAAGATAAAATAAAAATAACCTTCTGTACAGCCAAAAACAGGCACCATCTTTTTCATTGATAATATTAGAATCATATATGCACCTCAGACCCTAGCACAGCCTGTCAGGATGAATAAAGGATGGACGATCCCCCAGTGGCGCAGCTTTTGTAATAGCAGATTCGGCCGCGACTCCCGAGCTGCATGAACCAATCCTATTGTTCTCGGCTACTGTCGATCCAGCTGGACCGATATAAGCGGATGAAGGATGATGATAATGGATCAGTCGCTGCCAATTACGCTGTGACTGAGTTGGCAGATTTGACTTCCTCAGCTACTCTCTACTTTAAAAGGTCGCCAGAAGATCCTGATCTGGGTGCCAAGAAGAGATATTCGTAGATGCCTACACCTGCAATGCAGGGCAATTGAAACCAAATCATATACAGCCACAAAATGTTCAACGATATTCAAACTTACAAGGCCACCATAAGGGGTTTTTGGCCCCCAATGACATGGAATGACGAACCGTAAAGTTAGGCTACTGAGGATTTCCCTTTACGGTATCAGAATAGAGACAGATTACTAACGAGCGACGATAATCAAATTTCTTTTGCTAGGGCGCAACGCAGCAGTTGGCAACGAGTGATAGGATAGTTGCTGCATAGGTCAGGATGGCTTATCCAGGCATGAAGGAGTCAACAAATTGTGCCTCTCCAGACTTGTTGGAGACCAACATTGCCATGACATTGCCACAAGCTAAGCGAGGAAATCAGTGAAATAGTCAAAGAACTGGAATAACAAGAATAAGAGAAAAAAAGAAAAACATCCATAGCATTTTAAGATGAGCACACTCAAAACCATTACTGTGTGAAAACGTTGGACTCGCTTGTAACCTGGAAGTGGCCAAAAAAATTTGCCTGCAAGCGGAACGAGTCCATGGACACCTCTTAATCCTCCGATTACATAGCCATTCACAGCTACTAATCAGTCAATTGGACATTGTGTGCATGCCAGTCCATTACCACTCCCGCGTCGCTCCACAGAGTCCCATAATTCTGCCAATGATGCTGGAGATGGTCACTCCCACAAATGGCACATAGACTGCTTTCGACCGCTGAAATGGCAACGGAAATATCTTGATATAGATATATATATATCACGGAAGAGAAGTTTGAGGTTCGAAAAATGCCTTACACTTCTCACCAGATGACTGAGATATGTTTTCATTGATGCTACCCTGAAGGTACGGGTTTGTCACGCCCAAAGAGGTGGTCAACGACTTTAGCGGACTCTAAGGGCACCGAAACATGTTTGAGTAACCCAAAGTGCTGCAAATCGTTATATCCCGAGTTATGCAAAAGCTGCAAGTTTCTGGTGCCACTCTGACTAGCGTATAACGCAGCGTTATCGCAATCAATCGTAGTTGCCCCCAACCTGACTCGCGAATGCGGTAGAAACACTGCGGGTATCATCATCATCGATTATATGACCCGGGACACCACGGGTAACACGAATGCTGGCAGAGCTTCCACCGAAGATGCTGTTGTTATCAGCAACGCCAGGCTTATAAGGTTCACGGCCACCAGATTCCACGTAGCGTTTCAGGCGATCGGACTGACTGAGGCTAGGCTGTTTACTCATATCGTGAATGCTAAGCCCAGCGAGACTCACACCACCCTGATCAACACTCTTTCCATCAATCATGCTGCTAGTAACGTCAGACTCTGTCGCTGCGATAGATTCCCCAGTAATGCTAGGTGTCCCCTTTCCACGATTGCCATTGGCCCGACGAGTTCCTGGAAGGGCAGGCCAACTGTCTGTGAAGTTCTGGAACATGGGAGGATATCCTGAAGGAATACCGACACCACCAAGGGCTGAAGAATGAACTGAGGAAACATCATCAGGGATATAACCTATCACGGATCCGTTGTCGTGAAAGTCGTTGCGGTGACCGTTCCTTCCGTTCATCATGCCATTAGTAACGCTGGAAGCGTGGTTGTACGCCATCTGGAATCGCTGGGGTCCTCTATATGCCTGCTTAGGGCGGCTGAACTGTATCAGGGATTCCTGGAGATTGGACAAAGGACCTTCAACCAGGCAATGCCGTTCTTTGAAGTGCTGCAGGAGACAATTCCAAAGGGGGTGCTTAGATAGCACCTTTGGATTACCAAGAATTGCTAATCCGTACTTCGCTCGTGTAAGCGCGACGTTGAGACGACGGGGGTCACTCAAGAAACCAATGCCCTGATGGTCATTAGAACGCACACAGGACAGAATGATGAAGTCCTTCTCTCGGCCCTGGAAGGCATCAACGGAAGCAACTTCAATCTCCTTGTAGTGCTCCTTCTTAAAGGTACCATTTGCCTGCATGGAGCTGACGATGTAACTACGCTGGCCTTCATAAGGAGTGATGATACCAATATCCTGAGGCTGCACGCCAGCCTTGAAGAAGCGAGTGACAATCTTCTCGACATTTGTCGATTCTGTACGGTTAAGATAAGATGTTCCAGAGGCAGAGATCTCCTCATTGCCCAAGTTCGACCAAAACATCATAGGGTTATCACTGATGGGCCAAGGGAAGTCAACGTCACGACGAAGGCGCTCAATAGATGAGATACCGTTTTGCAGAGAACCCTCGTAAAACATGTTCGAAGGGAATTCTGAAAGGCAGGGGTGCATACGGTATTGGACGTTCAAACGAATAGGAGAGCAACCCAAGATAACAAGACGCTCGAAAAGCGACTGATTGAGACCAGCTTTAGCAGCTTTCTTGTTCATAATAACAGGCCCAAGTTGCTGGTGATCACCAACTAGAACAACCTGCTTGCATCCCAAAACCAACGGAATCATACACTCCGGCTCTGCAGATTGAGTAGACTCATCAATCAAGACAGTGCGGAACTTCAATTTCGCGAGACGAGGATCGCCAGCACCAACACAGGTGCAGCAGATGACATCAGCGTTGTTCAAGATCTCGCGCTCCGCTGAACGGGTAAGCTGTTTCAGGCGCTTTTCGTCTTGACTCGACAACTCGCCAAGTTCAGCCTTGAGTTGATTAAGCTTCACGAGCTCGATGTTGCTATCATTCAAGCGAACTTGCTCGTGTAAGGACAGGAAGCCAACGGGAGACTCCACATCCTCACGAGATTTTGCGGTAACGCGCACTGTCTTCAAACCGGTTCTATGGATACGTTCGCAAAGTTGATCAACAGCAACGTTGGAGGGAGCGCAGACTAGGACCTGACCTCCATTGATTTTAGCGAGATGGTAGATAATGGTAGCGGAGGTCACAGTCTTTCCAGTTCCGGGGGGCCCTTGAATAAGACTCAATGGCCTTTGCAAGACGCTCTTGACTGCGTTGATCTGGCTACCGTTTAGTTCTGGAAGCCCAGGGACGCTAAACTTCTTTGGCATTTGGGTCTTCATTGGTGCAGCTGCGACTTCATGTCCAAGGAGGCGATGGAAAATATAGCCGGAAACGCTCATCTCATCAACTGCGAATGTCTTCATAGCAAGTTGCATGCGATCAAACGAGGTAGACTTCCAAACATAGTCGGCAGTAAAATTATGTGTACACTCTGTAGGTACCGACTTGTGATCTCCCTTTGCTCGCAATTCAATAGTAACTTCGTCCGACTGGTTGTTCGGGATCTTGATGACATATCCGACTCCTTCCCACTTCGGGCGTAGTTCACCAGTGTACTTCAGACGCATTTCATCTCCCACAGCCAATTTGACGTCTCCAAGCTCAAGTTTCGGTAGGATGAAACTGGCTAGGTGTTTGTTATTGAGACCAAGATCCCAACGCACGATCAGGCCGTCCTGCGACTGAGACTCTTTTAGTTTTCGGTCGTAATCCGCTTCGATTTTGACAAGAGGTCCAAAGATGTTCTGGTACTGGAAAGCGTCATCATAACGCAGAAGCACGGGGGCAGGTTCGTCATCGACAGCGGTGGCCTTCTCGAGATCTGAGAAAGTCGCTTGAGAGTTTTCTTTCCACATTTCCTCCAATTTCGCAATAAGTTGGGGACTGAGATGACGGGCTCGAAGCTGCTCCTGGTCAGATGGCGCAGCTACAAGCCACGGTAGAAACGAGCGATCTTCAATAAGCGGCTGCCAACGTGAAGTATCCCAGTTCATGTCCTTGGAGGATGGCATGGCGGCACAAGGTTGACGACATAGTAGGACAACGACCGTATCCGATTTCGCTGGAATAAACCCAAGGAGAAAAACATTCTTAGTTCCACAGTTATAACATTCCAAGATTGTATCGCCCAGAGAGGAGGCGGGGTGTAGTTGCACTTCCTTATGTCGTGCTCGAACGAGATGGTTGACAATGTGAGAAGAGGAGGTGTTTCCACGAGCACTGCAAAACCACTTGCTGCACGAGAGGCATTTAACAACACTACTTGGATTATGGATACCGCAATAGCTGCAAGACGAACTAGTATTAGCTTATTTTGCTCTGATGGAGCCGTGGCGACATGATACTCACGCGCATGCATGTGGCGGAAGCTCCTTTTCCTCCTCCGCATGTCCCTGGTGTTCTGTGTTTCCGGCAACTGGAGCACTAGTCGTACTCTCTAGATCGTCATTATCAGAGCCATCATCGTCATCGTCATGCCTCCGGGGGCGGAGTCCACTGTTTATGTCGTCCAATTCCCGCAGATCATCGCCTAAAGCCGCCATCATCGATTTGGAACTATATCCAAGACGGTTTCCCGGGATGGAAGAACTGATGTAAAGGCGCTATCAAAAAGTCCGGACGAAAGAACCGTACAAAGCCGAAACGTCTAGTCCACCACAAATCAGAAAACGAGTCGGTCATACACAAACTTTTCTGGTGTATAAGTTGAACTAGAGTGTGTAAAAGAGCGTAGAGCGCGAGTCGGTCGTCCTCTATGGCTAAGAGTGAGATGACAGGAAAATCTGTATTGATTTATAAGACAAACAGCGTGCCACAGTAGAGGGGCAAGCGGAATGAAAGGCTGGAGGTCTAATCTCAGCGTTGATTCATTTGAGTCTAGAACAAGAATTTAAAATAGAGTACTCACATCTGTCAATCAGCGTTCAAATACCAAATCGCTAATTCACTGCACAGCCTAACGGAAGTGAGTTGGCGTGTCCTGGATGGCAGGAAGTTGCAATTAACAGAACTCGGGCGACTCGATGGTTTGCGATCCGCTGGCTCACTTGATTTATCGGTCTATTTGCCGCCAGATCCCACAGTCCGGTGGTCCATGCGGACCAGCAATGCAATTTGAAAAAAGTTGCTTGCCTAAGACTAAGCTTCAACCAGTTTTTCCAAGACATTCATCCAGCCAAAATGCTTGTACGTTCTAGTCCTATTACAACCCGTGCTATTTACCATGAACTAGGAGAGTCTTACTGACTGTCTTTCAGCGCCGTCAAGCTCGCGAGCGCCGAGATTACCTTTATCGGAGAGCATTGCTTCTCCGCGATGCCTCTATCGCCGAGAAGCGAGCCCAGTTGAAGGCTTCGCTGGCCTCCGGAAAACCACTGGACTCTTCAATCGCGGACGATAAAAAGCTTCGAGAAGACTTCAAATATGACGAATCTTTACCTACCTCGAATGAGAAAGATAAAGATGCCGATATGTTAGACCTTGACGACGAATATGCCCTCACTTCCGGAGTCGTCGACCCTCGCCCCATTGTCACTACTTCTCGAAACCCGTCCGTCCGCTTGGGCGCCTTCGCAAAGGAAATTCGCCTGCTCCTTCCAACATCGATTCGACTGAACCGTGGTGGTCTTGTTCTTCCGGATCTGGTGTCGAGTGCAACTGCTGCGGCGTTGACAGATATGATTCTTTTGCATGAACATCGAGGAACTCCCACCGCGATGACAATCTCGCATCTGCCTCATGGCCCTACGGCTAGCTTTTCACTGCACAATGTCGTTCTTCGGCAAGACATTCCCAACTCTGCTCGTGGAACCGTGTCGGAGAGCTACCCCCACCTTGTCTTCGAGGGTTTCAAAACAAAGTTGGGTCTTCGAGTGGTACAGATTCTGAAGCATCTCTTCCCTCCACGTGAGGCTGGAAAGGTCGGCAATCGTGTCGTTAGCTTCGTGAATAGAGAGGACAGCATCGAAGTGCGACACCACGTATTTGTGAAGACGGGATATCGGGACGTCGAACTTGCCGAGGTTGGACCACGCATGACCATGAGACTATTCGAGATTCGTGGAGGATCCTTGGAGAAGGGCTCCACCGGTGATGTTGAATGGGCTCTTACACAGTACACCAGAACCAGCAGAAAGAAGGACTACCTGTGACCGGGTTAATTGGTGACAACCTGCTATGATTGTGGCAATGTATCTCTATCTTACGAAGACGCAAGAAAAGTCTGTCTTGGCGTATAAGGTGTTCGAGGGGTTAAAAAGGTTAGCATTTAGCTGTTTGACATCACTGTTTACTATTATGTATACCCGTCTAGAGGAACAGGAACCTAGGTGTTCAAAATGCATATCCGCCGATTCTATATTCCTATACCATTTGCAGTCCGAAAAGTATGATTAAAATGTATCCATCGTCCTCATCATAAAGAACGTGGTGATAAAAAAAGGGAGGTGAGAAAACATACTCTCCTGTGTAGTTCTGGCACTTGGCGACACTACTAGAGATATAGAATTGCTCACAAAATGGTCAGATAAGACCACAGTCAACAACCAAGAATCTAAGCCAATATCCCAAACGTTTTCCGTCCGAAAAATAAACTTAGTCTAGCATGGGTCACAATCATTTGGCTAATTGTTAGTCTGAGGGTTACTTTCAGCGTGCGCCAACTCAGAAGAGGAATCATTGGCAGCTCCAGTAGTCTCCCCATAATCTCCGTATCTGGGGGTTGGTTGCCATGTTCCGAAGGAACTGTTGGTTCTTCAGCAGAAGCATCATGTCCTTGAGCTTCATTAGCCTTTCGATCTTTCCCAAAAAAAGTAGACGATCATTCCCGGTGGAGCGTCTTAGAAAATCCAACCCTCATGCGGTGGTAGAAGGTTCCCTTCAGTATCCCTCTTTGGTTAGGACAGGTTTCGGTTCTGACGTTTTTCCAGCCCTTACCGGTATGTTCTTTGAAGAATAGCTTGAATGCCAATATGGCGGTTTTCAAATTACTCCCGTTTGGTGCCAGAGGTTGGCTGTTGGATTTACCAACGCGGCTATACTTGCATTCCGTTGCATAGATATGCGGTTCGCTGTCAAATTCATATATCTGCAATGGTTCAATCACTGTTAGTATCCACTGTAGAAGATATGAAGAGCATTGTTTGAGTAGAAAATATGTCAATTGTCTAGCATATCTATAAGACTCTGAGCTCAACTGACCTTTAGCTAGAACTTCTCATTACGCTTCGTGATAGTCTGTCTGATTAGTGTCGCATTGTAGATTTGATGGGTTTTCTTGTCCGTGTAAACGTGGTGGCGTACTATATGTTCCTCTCATATCAGTACTCGAACTGGTCATGCGTATAGAGAAAGAGACATACACGCAGTCGAACCCGACCTTCCCTCCACGGGAGCCTGCGCCTGAAGGGCCCTTTGGCTTTGGTTTGCATGAAATTAGCTCTTGAACATTCCATGTTTGAGGAACTTTTCATCAGAGGCAAAATGAATGGACATGTAAATATACCTGCACACTTCTTCGCCAAATTCTCCTGTTGTTTGCAGACCGTTCTAACCTTATCCTTTGCGTCTTTCCTCTCCTGTTTCAAGATATTCTCTAAGAGTTAGGCCTTTTCTCGCTTTGGCTTTTGGCTAGTAGAAAAGAGCGAGTCTTCAACCAAATCATGAGTCTTAACGGTTCCCAGGCGTTTCGCTTCGTTCACTGTTCAGGAATGTATCAGCTGAGCAAGTCTAATAGTAAATCTGACGTTGTAAAACTGACCTGCATTAGGATTCTTCTGGAATGTTGTTTTCGTGGTAACTAAATGTGTAACTCCTGGCGTGACTTCCCTGGAGTACTGCCCGCTATGTGCTTGAACCCACTGAGGAATCTTGGGCGATTGCCTCCCGGACTACCGACAGAGCACAGGATGATCTTTTCGAACGTTTTGCCCATCTTGAACGTGTCAGATTATGGCACTCAGGTTGTATAATGGGGACAGAGCACAGCATGAAGTTGCAGGTAATCTCTTAAGATGATGACTGAAGTATAGATTGAAAGGTGCTGAAATGGCTTGAAAGGGCTACAGGTCAGCTCGACTAAGTTAATGTAGGAATGAGGCCGCATTCATGGGGCGTGCAGACTCGTGTTGTAGGTGAAAGGGACACATTCGATTTCTAGTAGCCTAAATCGAGAGGTTGATGAAGGAAATTTTTAATACTTGAACCGTCTGCAGATAACACATCACATCTGAAACAGTGAAGTTGGATGATAGCCCTAAAATAAAGTATCCGAAAGTGAAGTAAAGATAAAGAGAAATGAATGAAAGAAATAAAGAAAACTCATGAAAGATTATCGCCGTGGAAGCGTGTATCTGAGGATAACTAAAAGATATATCTATAAGGATTACTGCTGAACTCCTCTCACTGCCTCTACGAAAGCACGGATTTTACTTGGATCCTGAAGCCCATCTGACTCGACACCGGAGCTAACATCCACTCCAACAACCTTCTGAGCTAATTTGCCTAGCTTCTTGATTGAATCCGCAACGTTTGTGGCGTCTAATCCTCCAGCTAGGATAACACGCAAGCCAGTGTCGCTGTCCAAAACCTTTTGAACACCGCTCTGATCGAGCAATTCACCAGAGCCTCCTGCTCCGGAGTCGAGCAGGGGCAAGGCGTGGTAAGCTCTTCGTGCAATACCAGACTCTTCGAGCCCAAATTTGCGAATGACAGGCACTGGTATTAACCGAGTCCAGTCCAAGGGCTCAGCACCGTGTAGCTGTACCACGTCAAGTCCTAATTTTTGTTGCTGTGCCAAGATGTACGGTAATGGTTGGTTTTGGAACACGCCCACGAGCAGGGCGCGGTTAGGATGGCGTAGGGAGTTGGTAGAATGGTCAAAGTAGTCGACCGAGGCTGCACTGTGCGTTCCTTGAGACACGGTTGCCGGGTAGGGATCAGGTCGCTTCGTCGATTTCACCACTTGAGAAATGCGAAGAGCGACATCATCCGAAACTGTCCTTTTTCGCCCTTGGACTAGAATTATACCGATCAAGTCAGCGCCGGCTTCAATTGCAGCCCGGGCACCCTCCTCAGATCGTGTACCGCAGATCTTGATCAGTGGCGAAGTTTGTGGAGTTGGAGAAATTTTCTGAGAAGGTCCACCGAGGAGTTCTGCAACAAAAGCAGACGTGTCAGATGCTCGCATAAGCGCCTCTCCTACGAGGATTGCCTTGACACCTTCTTTCTTATACGCCTCCACGTCCTTTGGTCCAGAAATTCCACTAAGAGCACAGACTATAGTGTTCTCTTTCACCTGGTCCATCAGCCGACTCGTAGTACCAAGGTCGACCTCGAAGCTCGTGAGGTCTCTGTTGTTCACGCCAATCACCTCAGCCCCGAGGTCGAGTGCAATCTTCATTTCCTCTGGAGTGTTAACCTCGACAAGAGGTTCCATTCCTAAACTCTGGGAGTATTTATATAATCTTGTAAGAAGCTCAACGCTGAGCATCTTCACGATAAGCAACACAGTATCAGCGCCAGCCAGACGTGCTTCTAAAATTTGATATTCGTCGAATACGAACTCTTTCCTCAATATTGCAGGTCTGTTCGTAAACCCTTCTAAGCTTTGACGAACGGCACGCAAGTCGTCGATGCTACCTTTGAACCATTCAGGCTCTGTGAGAACAGAGATGACGCTAGCTCCGGCCTTGGCATACTCTCGAGCCTGAGCAGGAGCACATGCGTTCTCTGCAATCATGCCCTTGGAAGGAGAGGCGCGTTTAATTTCAGCCATAAGAGACAACGGATAAGGCGATTGTCTTAGGCGAGCCGGGAATGAGACTTGTGGAGGAGCAATGTTGAGGTCGTAAGCGGCCTGAAGGTCCACTGGCCGTTGCGAAGGAACAGTCTTCTGAATGGAAACAGCAGCCCTGCGATGATCATATATTTTTTCCAAAATTGATGTCTTCTTGTCTGCTTTCGGGGTTCCGTTCAGGGCAGCCGCAACAGGCGTGCCATCCCGCGTGCTGGAGGATTTGCCGTTACCCTCCCAAGTGCCTGCTGTAAGTTTGAGGAAATTCCTAAACATTCCTCGGCCATCCTCCGTAAGAATACTCTCGGGGTGAAACTGAACACCTTCCACGGCAAACTGCTTGTGTCTTATTCCCATGATAACGGTCTTGCTGCTATCCTCACCCAGCTGAGCGTACGATGATACCTCGAGACAATCAGGAATGGTTGAGTGTGTACCAGCAAGAGAGTGATACCTAGTAACAGCGAGGGAACGTGGCAGTCCTTCGTAGGCGCCTTTGCCGTCATGTTTTATCACCGATGTCTTACCATGCAAGATCTCACCTGTGACATCAACTTTGCCACCATAAGAGGAGATAATGCATTGCTGACCCATACACACACCAAAGACTGGTACCTTTCCACCGAAGTATTGAATTGCTGCACTGCTGATACCAGCATCGGTTTCCGGGTGGCCCGGTCCCGGACTGACGACCAGCTGAGTCGGCTTTTTGGCAATCAACTCCTCCAAAGATAACTCATCGTTGCGAAACACCGTAACAGTAGCTCCCTCAAGCACTAAATACTGGTAGACATTCCAGGTGAAAGAGTCATAGTTGTCAATCAGGATGACATTCGATGCGCTATCGAGTCGTGCCGCTTGGGTGGGACGGTGGGGGGAATGGTCAACGAGATCGGAGCCCGCCATGACTAGGAGCTGAGCAGAATTGTGTCAGAAATTATCTGGTTGGTAGTAGGCGATAAAAGCTGATATTTTCAAATGCATACAACAGTCGACCGACCAAAGGAGAACCGCAACTCACCTTTTCTAGGGGTATGGGCAGCGGATTGTGTAACGCAGGGGGTTTGAGTCAATCATTGAAGCCGAATCGGATAAATTGCCTTCCCAAATGGGGTAGTCTGTCAAACTGCACAAAATTTGGCCTCACCGCCTTGTACTAAACCAAGATAGGCATTGGTTGTTGACCTCAGCCAAAAGTGCTCCTTGAATATTCTGGGTTTCCCGCCTTCAGCTTCCTGCACTTTGTGTTTTTCTCCTCCTACAATTCCAACCCTAACCCCCATTTCCCATTCCTCCTGACCAGCGTCTAAAAGCTGTCTTTCTAGAGATCCTAGAATGATATAGCTGTTGCGCCAATGGCTCCCGTTCCGGAAGCCTATTTTCCGTCCCTGGACAAGTGCTTCTCCGGGGACGCCCAGCTTCTGTATGCGCATTATAGTCTGTCGCAGGAGAAGGTGGCTAACTGTTAACATTTTATCAGGTCCTGGAAGAGAGCTTTCCTTTATGCACGCAATCCTGAAAATGGCACCGACGACGCCGACACCCTACATGCTTTCTTGTCGCACCCGGAAAGCGTCCAGCTTCTTTCAAACTGTTTGAACGGATTTCCGTCTCCTTCACCGAAGTCGAAGTCGGATTTCGAATCGAAAACGGCTGCGATTCATGCGGAGACCACAACGCAAGCTACGTATGATCTGAAGGAAATTAAAGCGGACGCCTTGTGGCTGAGTCAAAAAGCTGGTATCGATGAAGTTAGCGCCCTAAGGATTGCAGTTCTTGAATGGCAGGGTCGCCCAGCTACGCGACTTTCATCTGGATTCGCTGAGGAGGAGTCTACAAGCTTACAGGGTGCAGCCGGTGTTGAGGACTTTCGCATGTCACTGGCCGGGCCCAGCTTCGCTGAAATTTTCAGCCAGAATGTAGGTCGTGAGGACAATACGTCGGACTTCGTTTCCGAGGAAAATAGGCGTATGCGCCTGCGAAACCTTTATTTGTCAGAGAGAATCCATATCGTCAAGTCGGCTCGCAAAATCTTTGCTCTCTTTCTAAACAGCAACATCAATGAACACACGCCTAATAACGCCCAGAAAAATCGGAGCGACTTACTGTGTCAACTGGGGACGACGGTCTTTAAAGACAAGCTTGCTGATGATGAAAGCCGGTCTTTTATTCAAGCATGTATCAAAGCCATACAAAGTCGACTGTCCGCATTGGAAGGGGATGGTGGCTGGCTAGGTAGCGCTGAAAGCAGCGAGGCCGTGGAAGATATGTGGAGGACAACGCTTGTCGAAGAGATATTGCATATTATGCAGACCTTATTCCTACAGCTTCAGGCATCTACAGAGCTTCCATCTGCCGATATTTTTTTGTCCTGGCTTCGCCTCATGAGAGACTACAATTTCCTTGAACCACTTCAAGTCGTGAGTAACGTTACGACCTTCATTATACTATTATATTTTCGTATGCTGACCCTGTGAAGCCATGCCAAAATCCAACGGAAGTGCTACTGCCTCTTCAGGCTTTCGTTTGTCTGACGACCCTGGCCTTTATGAAGCTACCGCTCACTATTCCCTCTATCATAAACAAAACCCCCACCCAAGAGTCATCTCATAAGAAACCATATTTTCTCTCTAAGGAGGAAATCGGTCAGCTAAACGAAATTTTTGTAACTGCCGCCGCGAACTCCAAAGCTGCAAACCCTGCGGCGTTTGCGTGGGGAATGGTCTTACACACCATGAGAGAGCTAGCTCTCAGTGACAAAGAGACACGGGAATTGGAACAGTTCCACAGCGCAGTTGACTCTTTCCAATCAAACACCCCTCATTCTACCGCAGGACAAGCTTCGGAACTGTCGCTCTATGAGGAGTTGTTAGAATGCGCTCGAGCCCCTAAGTACACAGCCGATGACTCTATTACCTTCTTGACCTCAGATGAGCTGAAAGTCATAGCATTTGATGTAATTTTGAGTCTGGCTACGAAAATCGGATCCACTTCCGCAGTTGATGACATCTTGACGAGTCGCTGGGCTCGAGTGGTGCTCCTAAATCTCATTCGAGTTGCAGTGGTATACTTGGATTATTCTCCAGAAATTGTCGAATCTGTCCTGGCAATCCTTGTGGGCCCATCTACGGAAGATACTTGGCTCGCAAATAGTTTGTCGGCACCTTCCAGTGATCCACAATGGGTTTTCATGAAGGATGACCTCTTAATGGACAACATCTTTCGGCTATCCCGCTCGCGGTTCCCCTATGAGACGGTGCCATTTTTGAAATTATGCCGCGCTCTTATTAGCAAAGACCTGGTCAATGACGAAGGCATCCCCGAAATCCTCAATGAGATGGAGAATATGGACACATTTACCCAGGCTGTGCCACACGATTTTCAAGGCTATGAAACGGTACGGGAAGACGAAAACGCAAACTATGTCACTCTTGTGCAGTCCCTTCCAATGATCGGTCCATCTCGAAGACAATTATCCGACCATCAAACCAGCAATGCTTTGATTGTCACGGGCTCATCTCAAATCCCGTCTGCGACAATTGGGCAAGTGGTGTCCGAGTCAAGACCGGCTGTAGTTATGTGGCATCACCAGTATTCTTCCTTAAGTTATCTCGGAAGCTGGTTGGAAGACTGGAACGAGAACGGAGGCTATTCGGCAGGGGGAGAAGACTCCATCGCAGAGATTATTGGGCTCTTAGCGGATCTCCTCATCACCGCCAAACATACGCGACGCCAGAATGGCGATGACTCGGGTGCTAAGAGAATCTTGGAAATGGCAAGCGACGGGTTAGCTGGTCAAAGCGACATAGTTTCAGTCATACTCGACATTCTTGAACGCAATCTGTCTAATATCGGCCCTAGGACAGGATCCGAATTTGTTTTGGATTCTACAATTGCCTGTTTACGTTTTGTTTCTGCTCTCATCGAAGTATTACCTGGAAGAGTCTGGCCTTTTTTGTCTCGGAGCAGCCTACTTGGTTCTGACGGAAAAGGAGGCATCATGACCGCGATCATCTCCGCCCTTGAAGTTACATCTGGGAATTACCCCTTCCTTCTCGGTTGCGTTCGTTTATTCGAGGTTGTAGTTGACGATGCTGTCTGCCGTGCTGTATTGAGGAGAAGCCCAAATAGCATAATGGGCAAGACAACAGCCGTGTCTGATTGGACTGCGGGTGTTCCTTCCCATATTATAAGAGGGATCATGTTGAACTTTGTTCGAGTAATGGCCGAAGTATACAGCAGCAGCATCAATTGGCGATTCAACGCCCCTGAGCAAAGATATGAGATCAACACTGCGCTAGCCATGACATTTGAAAGAATACTTTACTACGCTTATGGCACAAATGAGAGTACTAAACTGGACACGAAAGTCACTGGCGTCTTCTCGTCATCGGCGACATATCTCCTAGACGTGCTGCGACCGCAGTCACCAGATGATTTACCGTTCAACCCGATTCTTCGGCTCATCGTTGACGGCCTTCAAACTCCGCCCACATTGTATCTTCGGCACCTGACACTGGTGGAGAGACAAGTGAATTCTACACTTGCGCTTTCCATTAGACTTCTACAGGCAGCCCAGCTGCTCGAGGCATCGCCGTCATTGTTAGAAGAGCAACTATTCAAGGCAGCCCCAATCCTCGTCAAAATATATGCACTGCATGACTCCTATCGACTACCTGTCATATCACTTCTGAACACACTAATCACAGGCGCAGCTTTGAATTCTGACAAGGAACCCCCATCTTTGGTTGGCCATTTGGGAGCTCAATCGTCTTGCCTCTTCCTTGACGTTCTATCACAGTTCGACAAGCCGTCGGGTGACCGGGGTTTACATTTGGGAATATGGCAGCTATTGTCGACATTTATCACCAAACGTCAGCAGTGGCTTGCTGTTTATATTCTTACGGGGTCCTCTCCCCGTCAAACCCTGAAAAAGACCAACGATCAAAAGGCCCCGGCCATGAGAGGAACGCCGTTCTTGAAGATTGCTTTGGATACACTCACCAACATAGAGCAGATCGACCTACAGGTAGCTCTCGCGTTGCTAGAGTTTGTCTCACATGCCCAGGAAAATTGGCCCTGGGCTACTTCTGAACTGAGAAAACACTCCCAGTTTTTCTCCAGCATCGTGAGCTATGTCTCGAAGTTGAAGGTTGCCTCTTTACCTATAGTAGATCAGATCTTTACCACACGGATTGCAGCGGTCGTTGCTGATCTCTGCACCGTGTATTTGCATTCCGCCAAAGAAATGCAGGATCGGACTTTCTACAAAACCTTGATACCGCTCGTGTCTTGGTACGCGAAGGATGCAGTTGATGTGTCTGGGTACAATTCCTCACTACATATCAACTTGAAGAAAAATTTCGAGATGAGATATTCAGGATGCAAGCTCGCTGACTTCAAGAGAACGTCTTTGCAGCCTCGCACTCTGGGGCGTGATTATTGTTACGATACCTATCTAGGCGAGAAGCTTCTCTCTTACGACTTTGCATGGGCAGGGACCCGGAACCAAGGATTTGATCAGGAGTTCGAACGAGCTAATCTCAATCTATCTCTGGTCCAGGCTAAAGTGGTATGTATTGGTGCGATTAGTACATGAACAAGGTCTAATAATTTTGAATCATAGTCACTCCTCCATAGCTGGAAATTCTTCGCTATCGAGCATTGCTCGGACTTCATGACGGATCGCGAGGTTCAGAAATCGATGACTTTAGTCGTACAGAAATGCCTTGTAGCCAACACACATGGCGTCCCACAAGAAGCAATTTTTGCGCGTGTTCAACAAACCCGGGTAGAGTTTGCCCAGGGTCTACTCCAGCGACTCGTTGAGATCGGTTCCCGAGGCGCTGAAGTCTTTGGTCTACTTGAGGTTGTTTGGGATGCAATGCGCTCTCGCCGCGCTACGTATGAAGACGCTTTGATCAATGATGACACCGAGTATTACCGGTCCCTTCTCAACGTGCTCTTCCTCGCCCTTCAGTTCCATCTTAACTCACCTTCGCGGACAGCACCAGAAACACTCAGTAAGAAGGCGGAAGTATCGTCCGATTTAGGTGTAGTTGTCGAGATTGTGAAAACAGTGGTCGCCCAAGGGTTCAAATCCTTGACTGCATACTTGCACGAACAACCAGACAAGTGCGCGCCGAAGGACTTTGCCATCCTAACGGCTATTCTCCAGAGCTGCTTGCAAGTGAAGAATGTGGATCGTGTGTACGAGCATTTCGTATACCATATTGCAGACAATGACACAGCCCGCCACGCTACTTCGCTGTTCTCGTGGGCCGACCAACTAGCTGTGTCTAGCGATCCCGTCTACGGAGAGCTCAGTATCTTTTTTCTTGTCAAACTGTCGACCATACCCATGCTGGCAGAACATCTTGCTGTCGAGGTGATCCTGGTCAGACTTTCTACATGCCGGTTGACAAACATCCTCCGACAGCCCAAGGGTTTTGGCCCCTTCGACCCTGTGCCCAGGATGTATGCAATCTGGACCAGCGGTATCCTCCCACTGTGCCTGAACCTCCTCTACCACGTCATGCGCACCGCGCCCGAGGTCGCAGCCTTCCTCAACCAATTCGAAGGACAGCTCACACGGGCGGCCGAATCTTTCACAGCCGATCGCACCGCAGGGCCTACATCCCGGCGGATCTGCCTAAGCATGGCATCCGAAGCATATTCCCTAGCACTAGTTTCCTTCATCTTAGACCGCTTCCGCCAGGCCGGCCCTAGCGTCGGAATGGATGCCGAGTCCATCCAGGAACTCAAATGGGACAAGGCACAAGTCAAGGAAGACATCGAAGAACTCCTAGAACGGAGACAGATTCTTCGATCCCGGATCGTGGCGACGAGCGAGAAGGAAGTGGAGCTCACCCGCCAGAAACCGGTGCATGCCTCGTCCGGGGCTGAGAATCGTCTGGAGGAGAAGATCGTGAGCGAGTTGAAGGCCGCGTTGATCTGTCTTGATGGAGAGGAGGCGTAATGAAGCTAATGTATCCATTCCATGTTGTGTGCTATTTTAAAGGTGTCTAGTGCTTTCTTTATTCAAGGTGCTATAGAATATAGCGTGTTGTTTTTTGGTCGGGAAACGGCAGATGGGGGTGTAGAAGTCTCTTATATTTACTTATATTGTCTGAACATATCAACCATGCATCCCTCACTAGACGGTTCTTACTCGGTACATGCAATGTAGGTCGGACAGTAAGCAATAACGTAGGCCCGGTTAAATATCGGATACTGATCCCCTCCCAATACAGCCAGCATCAAGGATGGGGGGTGTTATACACCACCAATTATAATACCCCCACCGCCCCTGGCGGTGTCATCTATTCCAAGTTGTACAGCGTACCTCCTGGGATAAGATGACCCGAGGTCGTCAAGCAAATACTTCTCGGGATCTTCGCGCGGCGGGGAGGAAATGATTGGTTTGGATCCGTTATAACCGACCCCAAATGCGGGGAGAACTTTGCGACCAAAAACTGGGGTTGGGGTGAGTTATGAAAGGATTAGTGAATTAATGAATTGGTGGAACTTATGCACTTATCACCTTGATTTCGCGGTTTTGATTGGGTCTGCTGGGGATGAACAGTTTGTGAGGTTTGCTTAACGCTGATATAAATATATGGATCTGCTGCGTCCACAGATGTCTACCTCGCATCTTCTTTTTTGCCCATCTCTTAAATTCACTACTAAATCTTATTATTCGTAAAAGAGGCTTACTCAAGGCGGGACTTCTACAAGATGCCTTTCAGGTCCCGCTGGCAGGTGGATGTCCCAAATACTCATCTAGCGTCTCTTCTGTTCACTTCGCCCACCCACCCTCTGTCCAAGACGCACAGATGCTTTTCTGAAGCAGCTCGCCCCGACACACATTACTTCACCACGCACGATTTCCGACTATGGAGCCAGCGCTTTGCAGCGGGGTTGTGCAAAGCCGGCCTCCAGCCGGGTGATCGGGTCCTGCTCTTCTCAGGCAACGATCTATTCTTCCCTGTTGTTTTGATGGGAGTAATCATGGCGGGAGGCGTCTTCTCCGGGGCCAATCCCACCTATGTCGCAAGGGAACTGGCATTTCAGTTGCAAGATAGCGGCGCGACTTATCTAATTTGCGCCGAAGGTAGTCTCGACACTGGCATTGAAGCTGCCCAAGTGGCGGGATGGAATCGGGACCGGGTGTTTGTCTTTAACAATGCCATATTTGATGGACAGGGTGGTAGTAAACAGGGTTGCCCCTATTGGGGTGAGCTGGTGGCGTCTGTTGATGAAGGAAGCCAGTTTGCATGGGACAATTTGTCCACACCGGAGAGGGCGAACCGTACCCTCGCCCTCAATTACTCCAGCGGTACGACGGGTAGACCCAAGGGAGTGGAGATCACCCATAAGAACTATTGCGCAAACATGCTCCAGTATAATTATTGGTTCTATTTGAATTCAGACTGGAAGGGAAAGCAGGCTAAGGCACGGTGGCTCTGTTTCCTGCCAATGTACCACGCGATGGCGCAGAACATCTTCATTGCAGCTGCACTGAGCCGTGGAGTACCTGTTTACATTATGCCTAAGTTCGACTTTATTAAGATGCTCGAATATACGGAAAAATTCCGCATCTCGGACCTTATCTTGGTGCCTCCTGTGGTGGTTGCCCTAGCCAAGCATCCTGCGGTCAAAAGTGGTAAATATGACCTAAGCAGCGTTGACACCATTGGAAGCGGCGCCGCACCTTTGGGAAGAGAGGTCTGTGATGAAGTGGAGGCGCTCTGGGAACCTGGGCGCATGAATGTCAAGCAAGGTTGGGGAATGACCGAGTATGTTGTACCCAGCGCTATTTGCTTGATCCTCTTGATGAAACGGCATATAAAAGCTAACATAGAACCTTTTTGAAAGGACTACATGCTCAATAATGGGCTGGGATCCCACTGAAAGGAGCTATACAGCATCAGTGGGCGAGCTGAACCCCAACTGTGAGGCGAAGATTATGGCTGACGACGGTGTGACCGAGCTGGGGCGTAACCAACGAGGCGAGCTCTGGGTCCGAGGGCCGAATATCATGAAGGGCTACTGGCGGAATCCACAAGCCACGAAAGAAACTAAGACGGACGATGGATGGCTAAAGACTGGGGATATCGCGTATGCTGACGACCAGGGGAAGTTTTACGTAGTCGACCGGAAAAAGGTACGTTGTGCGACATTTAATCCTTAATTGCCGCCCGTGACGAGAAAAAAATTGTTGCGTGCATACTTCTAGAAGGTATGCATGAGGTGACTGACGAATTCTGCGCCAGGAGTTGATCAAAGTGAAAGGCAACCAAGTCGCACCGGCAGAATTAGAGGCCCTCTTGCTGGAGCATCCTGCAGTGGCTGACGTTGCAGTTATTGGAGTCCCAGTGTAAGACATTCCATCCCTTCTCTAGATTGACAGAAATGGGCCATATGTTGACTACAGGCGTATAGGAACGATGACGAGGGCCCTCGGGCATATTTAGTGTTGAAACCTGGACAGAGCGCCTCTGCACAGGATATTGTCGCATTCATGGACGGGAAAGTCTCCGCGATCAAGAGGATCACCGGTGGGGTAATCTTTACTGATGCTATCCCCAAAAACCCCTCAGGGAAGATCTTGCGAAAAGTGCTTCGAGACCGCGCTAAAGAGGAGGTGGCTGGAAAGCCGAATATCATCGCAAAGCTATAGGTCACGCTCACTATTTGCCTCTTAACCTTTTTTTTTTTTTTTTTTTTGTTTTTGCGCCTGGCAAGTGATAGACACAGTCTAATGTACATCTAAGCTCCGGTGACCTGATTGGCGGGGTGCCCGACTTTTAGCATTTTAGCATGCTTCGAAGGGGACCTGGTTGTTGGATCGAACGGGCGAGGAATCCTCAATGATATACTTCATAGACCAATCTGAGTGGATCAAGACCTGAGCAGAGTCCATCCTTGTAAATTTAATGGCGTCCAAGGAGAAGACCGACGCCACAGTTGATCGTCAGCTTTACCGCCACAGTGGGAGATGTCGGAATTGTTCTCTGTGCCAAGAGTAGATCTAAGATACTAGTGAGTCAGTAGTGTCAGTCGATTTTCTCCAGTGAAAGAGAAGACTTCAAGGACTAATGAGATCCATCCTAGAGCCGAGGGAAAGGATACTCTTAATATTTGTGTCCAGAAATGTGGCAGGCCGCCTATCAGCGATGACCCTGCAATGGCTACCTGACACGGTATTCCTGGAACTCCTAACGCCTGAACCACTCGAACCAACCTGAATCTGTAGCAGAAGCGGACGATCAGATGATGGGCTGAGCTGAGAAAGAAAGATGGGGGATAGACTCAAGCAGGAGAGAGACAGACAGATCAATAGATAGATAGACAAGGAAAGATCAACTAAAAATGGATCCATGGGTTGGGTCACGGGGTTTGTCGAGACCTTTCTGTTTTGAGGAAATAATAAATACAAGTATATCAAATCGAAAGTCTGGAACCCCATTTGCATCTGCATCTTCTCTCTCCCAAACAGACCATCCACTGACCTTTTTCGCGATCGGTCTTACGCCGTCGCTCTCAAGATCGAGCCGCAACAATTTAGTGCCGATAGCCAGCCTTATTTATAGTCTTTTGAGTATGGCGTCCCTCGCTAAGTGCGCCTAATGCATTAGCGGGAGAAGCTCCTCTCTTTAGCCGGCCTGCGGAGGGTGGCGCTCACTCAGGGCAGCTGAACTTGCCTGCTTTATTGACCTTCTTGCCGCATTCTTGGTCTCATCTGGCCCAGGGGCGGCTTCTCATGGATCCTGTTTTCCGCTTAAACTCGCGTGGCTGATCCTCACGCAGCTGGACTGGAGGCCCCCTTTCCCCTCTTCTCAGTTAAAGTACTACGAAATGCGCTTCAAGAATGACTGCGTGACACAGGGTTGTATATAGGTGTGCCTGCATGGTGGAGTCTGTCATTTTATTGGAAATACTTTTAGAGAGTAGTTATTCCCTCACTGGGTCATTCTGAGACGGTGTCTTTATTTCTTCTTGATTCAGTTCCTCTGCTGGCTATGGCCGGATTATAAGAATCGCTGTATACCGCTCATAGTTATCACTTGCAAAGGACAAGCTCAACATCATCTTGACTTTTTTACCTTCTTCTTTGTCTTTTGACTAGCCAGCGCCTTTTTGGTTCTACCCTCAACTCAAATATTCATAAGCCCGGACCACTGGCGATCTTTGGCATACTTGCGCCTTCTACAGCCATCACTAGCACTCTTTAAACGAACCTGACAACCACTGCGAGCTACATATCCATACACCCTATACTCGTGGGAAGAAGCCCTCCTCATAGAAGGAGACAAGAGAGGTACAGGCAATGGGCCATGAGAACCCCAGCTGCACCCTGGGAGTTATTCAGATACACTCATTCTGGATCACCTTCGCCGTCGCCTGCACACTGTGCATTTTAGCCCTAGTCCAACGTATCAGACGTCGCCAACTGGGCAAATACGCACGGCTAGAGAGGCAAATGGATCCGCGATCTTTTTCTTTTTCGCCAAACGAAAAGCGTGGTGGCGAACAGCCTGCTGATGTGGTGGGCCGCGGCATACCCTACTATCCAGGAGAAGACCCGTCATCATCCTCCTACGGTGTAGCGGGACTCCCTTCAGCCTGTGATATTCTGTTGCCCCTGTCCCATTCGACACAGTTGCCCTCAAGCGGTTACCTTGCTGCCGTTCTAGGCCGGGAACAGGATTCCAGAGCCACACAAGTATACCAGCAGCCGCAGCCGCCTTGCGTTGGTGGCCCGTCGGAACTGGACCCGCGAGATACGAGTCGGCCTTCTACTGCGGGCACGGATACTCGGCGCAGCAGTAGTAGCGGCAGCGGCGGCGACGGACTGTTGCCATCGGAGGAATCTAGATCTTACATTGAGGCTGCTGACCGATCGGCTGTCGACGCGCAAGAATTTTCCGGCATGTCAGCCTTAGGTGAGGCTTGTTCTGTTCAGAAGCGCAGCCAGGTTGTTCAGCATCTTTTTGATGTTGATGGTGAGGGCGTGAGAACGTATCGGCGGATGATGGTTGAATATAATTGACGGGGATTCTATTCTATTGGTTTCTGATTCTTTCTTGAATCTCTCCCCCCTTCTTTTGGGTTTTTTACATTCCACCATGGCTTTTCGGGTCATTTGAGGCGCATGTTTCGTTTAAAAATGGTGCCTTATGGGTGGCGGATTGTTTTACATACAGAAAGTCGCAACCTTCACGTTTATCCTTTCTGTTGATGACTGATGATGAGTTAACGAAGTTGAAATCCATGAAATTGAAACATAACTCCTTCCAACACCTATAACTACTCGCAACACCGCAGATCCCTCAAGTAGGCCCTCATGGGACCAAGGTATTGCCTGCACAAAAAATAACCACATGACTGATGGAGTCACGCGTCCCCCTACATAACAAAAATACGTACATACATTTTCGCAGCTTAGTCATCCCCGCAAACCGCATTGATTGATCGGATTGCGATAAGTCCCAAAACATGACAGCAATAAATCGCAGCCCAACTCCCCTCACTCACACCCCGCCACTCTTTCCAGGAAAGATAAACAGAGAAAAGCACAAGCGGGAAACTAGATCTGAATGAAAATGACAATAACAACCTACCCCCCAGCGTTCACCTCCCAAGATCCCAACCTTACAAACCTATCTCTATCCCGACTACTTGCCCGTCTCGAACATAACCTTCTCTCATCATCTGCGGACTTGAAGCCACTCCGTCGATCAGAATACCAGCGTATGAGGGTTGGAGCTGTATGTCTTCCGCTTTTCTTTCTTTGTGTTACCGGGCTTCCCCGACTAGTCAACTAGTGAATGGAAGAACAGCTCTATGGGCTAATGGAGCTAGCTACAGCTCACTCATGCTAACGGGCTCAAAACCAGAATATAGAATACGCCCGCGCTACACTCCAAGAACTAGAACGAATTCTTCCACAGATCAAACCCGTGGAGCACCGCCATGAAATTCAATCGGACGTCACGCGGGACCACCAGATCCTCAAACGGCTACAGAGTGTACTAGACCAGCTAAATGCGGAGGCGGAGATAACGACGGGGCAGGCTGATGCTGCGGGTAACTACAAGGATGAAGACGAAGAGTCAGTAGATGGGGAGGATCTACTCGGGACGCCGGAGGAGGGCAGCACATCTGATGAAGGACGGGAGGTGGTGGCATCAGGGCAAGAAACAGAGGGGGTTGCACTGAAGGCTGTCCCTGAGTCTTCGTCGTCGCATGAGACCAAGACAGCATCGACAGCGACAGCCTCTACGGGAACAGCGACAGTTGAAGCGACATCTACCCTACGAAACCGACATAATGCCTCAACGGACGTTCCGGCTACAGCGACGGGTTCCTCCCTACAGCATAGTAACAGCTCTTTGCAACCGTCTTCGGCCGCTACGGCCAAGACACAATCAACCGAAGAAACACTGGACACGCACCGCCGCGAGCAAGAAGATATCACCAACTCCCTTCTGTCCCTTGCGACACAGCTCAAGTCTTCTTCGCAGGCCTTTCAGTCTTCTCTGGAATCGGAGAAGTCTGTCCTAACCCGCGCCGTTGAGGGGCTGGACCGCACGACGGGCAACATGGAGGCTGCAGAGCGACGGATGGGATTGCTACGTCGAATGACGGAAGGGAAAGGGTGGTGGGGACGCTTGATACTTTATGCGTGGATCGTCAGTCTATGGATCGTTGCGGTTCTGATTGTATGTCTGGGCCCGAAATTACGATTTTGATAACTTAGATCGTTTCATGCAGCGTCTACGTAGGGAGTACATGTGTTTGGATGGGCATTCTATAGCAGAATTTCAACCTCAGGGACTCGATACCCATGTACATACAGCGCGACGAAGTTTAAAAGTATGCTCGACCGTAGTGTCCTCTTTCACTTTTATACACCCTACAGAGAGATTAATACAAACAATATATTTCACAATCCTTAGTTTTGACTATGATCCAATGACCGACCCGGCATGACACATGAGAAAAAGACATGATAGTCCACGTACCCTGCCATTATCCGTGCCCGTGACCCTGTCGTCGTTCATTGTTCCCAGTGGACGTGAGACAGGAAAGATGCGTAGTATAATTACACACGAGGGCACCAAGAGATGATGGGATATCCAGCGTTCAAAACCAACACGTAAACAAAGAGGAATTGAAATGAGGGATGGGGTAACCAGACACAAAATTAAATGAAAATGCTGGGAAAAGCACAAGAAAAGAAATTTGTAGAGATTCGACAGGAAAAGAAAAGGCATAAGGTGTTCCATATTGAATCCTCACTCCCTGAAGAGGGATTGAGGGAACCAGGAACCGCTGCTCTGTGTCATAGGATGAATATCGGTGATGCTGATAACAAAGAGCTGGCTAGATATCATTTCAATACAGAAGGAAAAAGAGAAAAAGGAAAATTAGAATAGACAGACAAATGAATGTCTTCAACGCCAGGTTCTTTCAAAAATCACAAGGTATGACGAACACATCCAAAAAAAGAAAAAATGAAAGGAAAATTATAAGTCACATAGCATATGGTCTAGAAGTTAGATGTCGAGACAGGTACTCAATCAAAAGTACCCCGGTCATTATATCAGACCACAGAGTCGGAGGTTCTCCTGGATGATGATGTCTAGAGCATATAATTAGCGACGCCCTAGCATGTATATGATATTTGAACTTACCATTTACTGCAGCCATGACGAACCGAATCTGTGTAGTGTCAGTGGCGCATGTAAAATGCGTGTAGATTTGCTTCTGCTCGGCCTGGTTGAGTGACACAAAGCGGTTGAGGATATAATCGCAGGCAGCAGCATAATCAGCACCACCCTCATAGTCGGGGAAGTAGTTCTTCATGGGGCTGACAGGCAGCTTCTCCTTGAAGCGATCGATCTTGTTGAGGAAAAGAATGATAGAGGTCTTGACGAACCACCGGGAGTTGCAGATGGAATCGAACAAAGTGAGGGCCTCCTGCATACGGTTGACGGTCTCGTCTTCGAACAACAGCTGGTCATACTCGGAGATGGCGACCAAGAAAAGAATTGTGGTCACGTTCTCGAAACAATGAATCCACTTCTTACGCTCGGAACGTTGACCACCGACGTCGAACATCCGGTATGTCAGGTCGCCAATGATGAATGTGGTCTCGGTGATACCGGTAGTCTTGACACGTGAACGGAGAACATCTTGATCCGTAGGGAGGTAATCGGGCTGAGCAATGCGCTCAACGGCATCGAAGTAGCTAGAGAAAGAATTAGCGTGCTGCTAGAGACTAGATAGCCGCATCATGCGGTACTCACTATTTAGCAGAGTCGTTCAATTGGTATTCGCGGGACCGCTTAAAGCACTCCTGCACACCACTGTCGCGCCACAAAGCTCCAATCGCATTTCCAACCTCCGGAGGTAAGCTGTCACCCTCGATTTGAGCGGGCTGCATAAAGATGGTCTGAACGTGGTACTCGTGACGGGCGTCCTCCAGGGGCAGTTCCAATGACTCCATAGCTTCCAAGATCACTCGCATCGATTGAACCGTGTTACTGTAAATGATTTCCTTGAAAGATTCCCTTTCATCGCGCGAGTACCCGCCCTCGTGGATCAATTTCATCTGCTTCAGAATTGTCGACTTGCCAGACTCTCCCGCTCCTGTGGATAATTTGTCAACAGCGCGTCCAACACAGAATTGCGGAAACCTCAAATGAGTTCGATTGCATACCGAGCAGAAGCATCTTAATCTCATTGCGCTGCATCATCTTGTCCCGCTTGAGCTGGTTCTCAATCTCCTCGTTACGGGCCTTCCCCTCCTTATCCTCGGTGCTCATTCCGCAACCCATCTTGGCGGTAGTTAATGAGAGTAACTGGATAACGCTGTCCGTATGCCTTTCAGGGGAGATGAAGTGAGAGGCGTGATATTAGAAGTAGAATCTATTTGAAGAATAACTGTTAGCACAAGTTTCCACGTTCCGAAACCAAGCCATCGATTCCAAACGTGCCACAACACGAGGAAACCCAGGTTCACTAAGTTTTAGAATTTTCGAAAAAAATATAATCAATAAACGACAGGCCAGTTACTATACTGACGCAAGGAGTAGCAGGTGAGACGACATTGAGATCACCATAGAGTGTAGCGAGGGTATACATGTTGAAATGAAGGCAACAGTCCGCTCAATTAGAATATACGAAAAGGCACTCACCGGACGGAAATTCTCCCTCTGGACAAGAGATGATATTTCACAAACTCTGATGGGAGAAGGATTAAAAGATTGGAGTATAGTTCCGGGTGGTATTATTGAATGGGAGTGAGCGCAAATGAGCGGGAGTAAGGGGGAAATTTTTCGATTATTGGGGCGCGGCGTTGGGACGGGGCGGAAGGAAAGTGAAACGATGTTACCCCGATGCTGACGAACACAGGAATTATGGCGTGAAGAATGAGAAAGGAAGAAAGACCAGTGAAACAAGATTAAAAGTGTATGGAAGGGGAGTAAACCTTCACCACCCGGCCTGCTGGTACCGATAGAGTGATTGATCGAAGAAAGAGGAATAGAAGGAAGGGAGAGGCTGAAAAGATGGCGAGGATAAGCTCAGGTAAGGGGGTTTGGGACACTGGGAGGGGCGTCGGAGAAAACGAGAGCGAGAAAGGGAGAGGGAGACGAGTGAGAGACCCAAAAAGGAGGGGGGTCAGGATTTCTTACTGAGCACCTTGCCAGGAGAAGGAGAGGGAAAAAAAAAAAAAAAAAGGCAGTTTCGCTTTTCCTTTTCCTTCTGGAACGACAACCGGTGGTCTATAACTGGAGCAGCATTAGGGACAGTGGGGGGGGGGTCGGTTTGGTAATGGGTACAGCTACGGAAGCTTTGTATTTTGATTGGAAAACGTGTAAGGGGGTGGTGTGGGTCCATAAATCCTATTCACCAATGATGGCTCATCGGCGACCATCCCCTTTTTAATGAGTGTCCCTAAGATTATTCTGTGATCAAAGCATCCTGGTTTTCTTGCGTCTCGGTCAAGTGCCCGGCATGGTTGTAATTACAAGTTCCAATGGTATCATAGCAGTTATGCCTTTCATATGCCGTAAGCTGACATATTAAAGCCTGTTTAGAGCCGAACCCTCTTACAGTATTAGAACAATAGCATAGACAAAGAGGAAACGAGGCGTCCCTCTGAGCTTTTGAGAAACAAGCCCGGCCCTGAGCGTTGCCGTCTGTAGTCTAGTCTTTGGAGGCCCATGTCTCCTGATCGTTACTTGAATCGGTATGACTTAATTTCCGGGCCATGCAGATCTACTGTCCTGGGCTTATGACATAAGTGTATGGGGACGAATCCGCGCAAAACAATCAATGTATTTCAATAAAGTTACTCCCATGCACGAGTCTCGTCTCATTTACTCGGAGAATTGCTGTGAGTAAGATATGGCCTACATAATTCCCCTGCCCGTGGTGGAAAACATACACAGTGGACATTCTCGGTTTCGAAATGCCGCCACCAGTGGAGATTCGACGCCATGGTTAGCATTGCATCGCCAGGCACAAGTTATTCCTGCCTACAACTTGACTCCAGTCGTACCAACAGAAACTCATGGTTTTACTTCCACTTTCCAGGAACTCTGGTTAGATTTATCTGATTCTACGATTTCTTATTACTGCAACACATTCCCATCCTTTCCGCAGCATCTCTCTGTATGCCCATGAAAGGATCTGTGGAGCTTCTGTTGCTGTAAGTAATCGCGGACGGAGTACGACATACAGCATGTATGTAATGTATATCATACATCGTGAATACTGTATTGTAACCAATCTCCGCTTTCCAACTGCCGTTGATCTTCCATCTCTCCGCATGACTGTGAAGAGAAAATCATCAATCAACACACACAAACACAAGTGCTGGCGTAATCCACCACCTTCTGAGCGCTTACTGAGCCACAAACCCTGCTTCCATACAAAGTGAAACACCAGCAGCCTAGATGGAGTGTGGCATCCTCGTTTCGAATTTCTCCCTGTCTCACTCCTAAAAAAGGATCTTTGTCAGGTCCTCGTATCTTCCTCCACACGATGGAAACTTGAAAGCCTACTGTGGCGCCGCCCATGGTTCTGCAAACTGACTAATCCTAGCACTCCACTCTCTAGTGTATCTAGTCAATTTCTTTACCGCACGCTATGGAAATATTGTGGGCAATCACGTTCCAGGGCATGTGTGATATCGCAGAAACTATGGGTCCTACAAAGACTATTGAAGACGGGCTCCAGGTACTAAATAATAATTCCTTCCATATGGAGTAGGGCCATAGGGTTACTAAGGACATGGACTGAGGAGAGTACCAGTAAGTAATCGTAGAGTTAACCATTTCCATCTTAAGATTCAAAGAATCGGGACACACTCTGTATTACAGAGTGCACTGGTCAGTGAAGCTTGGGGTATACAGGAATAAAATAGATCTTTTTTTATCTTTGCTAGACCCTTAAGCGGTGCTCAAGCCTCGTCCATATCAAACGGTAGCCCTAACTAGTTGTAACTAATTTTAAATGAATAGTAAACACAATAGTAGTTTACAGGAACAGTCCCATGACTCGCACAAACAATCATGCACTCAATCGGATACATTTACCTAATCTATGAAGACCAGAGTGGGATCAAGCAATATCTGGAATACGATCCATACATCCATCATTTTATTCGATTTTTGCGATCTCAGTCAGTGTATAATCCCGGGTAGACCATTCAGAGGGCTGCACCGCCTGCCCCTTGGTCCCTGGATACAGTTGAGCCAACCGATCTACACCGGAGCATGCTGAGACCCCACCGTGTATATTATGGTTTACCGTAGATTTTAGGGCTACCGCTTTCGATCCCCGATCCGATCTTTTCGCTCCTCAATGTCTTGCGATCTTTTACAGTTACCCACTCAGACATTGCATTTGATATTCTCGGTCTGATGGAGTTACTGCTATAATTACATTCATAATCAACAACCGTTTATAGATCGATTATCCTAGCCGCTAGCATGTACGAAATGTCCCACATGGGCCCTCGGGGTAAGGACCCTTTCCCACGCTGAAACTACTAACACCTCACTAACCCGCTTCGCAACACAACAGCCTTCAACCACGAGCAGAGCAGCGATGCCGAAGCCGAATACGATCGCCTCCGTGACCTTGCCCGCCAGGAAGCCCAGAAACGCGGCTCATGTTTCCAACGGGTGTGTAGCGCATTCGCGATCTCCCCTCCGGACCGTAATATATATCCCGAGCCAATGCGACTAACCCCCAAACGTGATTGTCGCAACAATAGTCCCAAGAAGCGTACCAGAGCGGCGATGGCGCAGCAGCCAAGGAATTGTCCGAGCAGGGTAAAGCCCACGGTCGCAAAATGGAAGAGTACAACAAGCAGGCGTCCGAATTCATTTTTCGCGAAAATAACGCCGACGGGCGCGTGGAACCCGACACGATCGACCTACACGGACAGTTCGTAGAAGAGGCCGAGGAGATTCTCGAGGAGCGAATCAAATATGCTAAGACGCATGGTCAGAAGCATCTGCATGTGTGAGTTGCACTGGGTCAAACCCTCAAGTACCGTCGCGGCACAAAGAACGAAGATGCTGACGGGTTTTTGGTCTAGCATTGTCGGCAAAGGCAATCACTCTGCCAATCATGTCCAGAAGATCAAGCCTCGTGTGGAACAGGTGTGTCGTGAACTCGGGCTTCAGTATGCGACGGAGGAAAATGCAGGGCGGATCTATGTTAATCTTACCGGCGGGCCGGCTGATATATCTAATGTTCCTGCGCACTCTGGTTATGGCCAGTATCCTGGCCAGCAGCAGCAACATCACCAGCATCACCAGCATCATCAACAGCAGCAGCAGCAACAGGATCCTGTCGCCGAGGCGGTCAATGCGATCCTTCCACGAGTGTTGCGCAAGCTGGAGAAGGCTTGTTGCGTGGTTATGTAAGTTTTGGGGTTGGATTGGCATACACCTATGTTCATGAGTACGATGCTATGGAGGCTCAGGTAACCTTCAATATAATGTTATGGATATATACTCGTCGCAGAGGACGAAATTACTTTGCCTACGACTGCGATATTAACATGACAGATTGGATTGATATACCCACACTGCTTAGACTGTCATTAATGAAAGAGATTATTATATTTGCAAAAAGATACGCTCACTCAACCGGGTAAGAATGATGATCATGTATAATATGAACCGAGAGGTTAAATCAGACGCCGAAATAATCATCTTGCTCCTCATCAGCGTACTCGTGATCCGTTCCATTCAAGTACGTCCAAACTCAGTGTGTTCCCAAATTAGACCATAAATTAGTGAAACAGGAACAAACTATGAGTCTGCCCGTTGGGCGTCTTCCAAAGTCGACTCGGTAATCTTATCGAGAATGGTGCGCACCATCACACTATCGTCGGAGCCCTCAGGTTTCTTGCCATTTCCACTGGTCTCGATTTCCCCAATGAGTTTCAATGCTTTGTCGCGTAAATCCCGAACCACGTCCTGCGTGTGTGCAAAACTACCCGTACTCTCCATGTACTTGACTGCATATAATTTGACCTCTGCATCGTTTGTTTTCTGCTTCAGAATATTGATGAGCTGATGATTATTCGGGTCGTGGCGAATGCTATGAATGATGGGAAACGAAAACTTTCCCTCAGTGAGGTCCTCACATAGACCTTTGTTTTTCGTGTACGTTGTATTGGATAGATTGAGGTAATCATCGCAGATTTGGAAGATCAGCCCCAGCACGTTAACCAAAGTCACGCAGTCCTTGCCCGTATCGCTCTCGGCCTGCATTAACTTCACCGCTAGTCGAAACAATCCACCGGTCTTATTTCCAACCATCTCAAGGTATTCCTCTTCGCTGGGGCATGTTAGGGTGTCTCGCCAGAACAGGTCCATTCCTTGCCCGCGGTGGAGGTTTAATAACTCTTCAGTGTAGATATCAATAGCGGCGGGATTGTTCAACTTTTGTAACTCTTGGAGGGCTAGGAAGTAAACGTAGTTAGCTGAATTGATTGTTTGAGCTGTGCCGTAGATATTATGAGCCACGGGAACCCCACGACGAAGGGTGGAGTAATCTTCAACATCGTCGATCCTACCGGAAGAGAACGAATATTAGAGTGGGACAAGCCTGCGTAAGTTCAATGGATACAGACTCACAGCAATGATGAAGTATGCAGCATCGCTATAACTTTGGTGATAATGGCCAAGCTCTCTGAGGGCACTTTCAGCCATGCATTGAATGCGTTCATCAGCTGCCGCCGGATGTCCTTGCCGGGATGTTGCAGCATATAATCATAGGGCCCCAACAGGATCTTCTCATTCTCCTGCGACCACTGACCATCTTTATATTTCGTGCCGTCTACGCTGGATCGGTTCCGAGTGTGTTTGCGAGTCATTCTTGTGTTCGTCTGCAGTTGATCACCATTTGCCTGGACACCATTTGTTGCTATTTCTGGAATAGCCACTAGGTTTGATTTGCCTGTGATGGATGAGCTTGTACTTGTTGCATCTGTCGCACCGGCCGAGCTAGTTCGAGGTGGGATGGCAGTGGGGGGCTGGAAGGAAGAAGATTCCGAAGACATGATTGTTTTTCTTCCTCACCAAAACTTGTCTGCCTTAAGTCATAGGCGCGAAGAAACAGGTAGCTATTCGACCCCTACTCGAGAAATATCAAAAGACCTTCCTAAGATAGAAAAAAGCCCTACTTCCCGTCCCCCGCAGTATAGTACTTCGTAGTGCGAACAAGTGTTACTTGCGACGAGACCTTTGTTAACGTGGTATGCGGGGAAGACCGAAAAGGGCAGAGCTGATATTGTGACGTCGATCCATGTGATTGATGTGCGGTGGTACATATTGTGTACTCACGTGACCAGGGGTTGTCGGTCACTGCTGAGTGGTCACTGGTTCAGGTGATTGTCCCTTGGGCCTTGACACCCAATTGCTTGAAGTTATATACTTCCTTCCCATTTATCATCGACCACTCCGGCCGACGACTTCACTTTATTCGCCTTCAGCAAGGGGTTATCGACAGGGCAACCACGATAGCAGGGGGAAACTTTGAAGGATTCCAATACAATGTATAATAGAGTCGGTGAGTCCGAGCCAATTTAAATTTTTTATTTTTTTATTTTTTATTTTTTTTAAATTAATTTATTTTCTTCACCAAAGATTTTACTAACGATGAAAACCATCATCATCGGCCAGCACACAACATCTAGACTCTCGTGATAGTGATCCTGCCAGGATGAGCTGGCGCTATGGCGCAGCTGAGCTTGACATCATTTCTGACAGCACAGCGCCTAACGGGCCAATGGTTTGCAAAGCGCCGAAGAAGGAGGGATATCAATTGGACAGTGTCGAGTCGTCTCCCGGAGCAACCGCCGGCTGTTTTTGCTGAATGTGGGGTTCACCGTCACCAAATCTCACTAGTGAGGATCTCAGCGTGATCAGAAGGTGATGTTGTCGAACTAATTTATTATTCGAACAAGCTATTTATCACCAATAAATGGAATTAAATTAAGGTACCTGGCGTCTGGACTAGCCGGATCTTATTCTATTTTTTCTCTTTTCCCCTTCCCCTCATATAGATAAGTCTTGCTGTCGCATTTTGTCGCCGAAACCGCTACCGCGTTGAAGACTGCTTCCGCGTTTCTCTTACCACCTGTTTTCTTCGTCCTCATTAATCAATCCGGAATTGTTTTTCCGTACTCATGGAGACATTGCTGGCTCATTCGTTCGACTATCTTTCTTCTTACGAGCCAAGCAAAGTCCGCAAAGGATTGCGCCAGGTCGAAGGTCTGCTCGCGCAAATTTGTCTATCGAAGTCGAAACAGCCGGCGTCTGACAAACGGAGGTCGTTACTTTCCTTCGGAGCTCTACAACCAGTTCCCAAGGCCCTGTCCGAGCTCAAAGATGACCCCGCATTCAGAGAGTTTTTCAAACTACAGGAGGGATTTCAATGGAATGGTATGCGCCGCCAGGACTCTTCATCATGTTCGTAAATGGCCGGATTTTGGATGAACTGACAGACTTCATTCAGTCGCAATGCGCCTGGTAACCTGCCTCGAGCATCTTCTTGGTCGAGGAAGCAATGGCACAAATGACCTTCTCATACTTTCGACTCTGGATCTAATACAAGGGGCACTTCTTCTTCATCCGCCGTCGCGTACGCTTTTCGCGCGCGAAATCTATATGAATTTACTACTGGACCTTCTTGACCCGATCAATTGCCCCGCGATTCAGTCTGCGACTCTCCTCACCCTTGTGACAGCCCTTTTGGACCATCCCGCCAACACGCGCACTTTTGAAGAGCTTGACGGACTACTCACTGTGACATCACTATTCAAACAGCGTGCAACTTCCCGCGAAGTCAAGCTTAAGCTTGTCGAGTTCCTCTACTTCTACTTGATGCCGGAAACACCCATGATACCTGTAGGCGTAGGTGCTAGTGCGTCGAATGCAGTGGCTCTCGGATTCCAGCGCAGCCCAAGCAAGCTAGGAGGACCAACGCCACGAGGTGTTCATAGCCCCGGGGCATACCATGGTGGAAGGGGAAATCGAGACACGCGCACGACAGATGAGAAGCAAGCACTACTCGGGAGGTATCTCAACAACGTGGAAGATCTAGTCGAGGATCTGAAAGAAACGGCGCCTTTTGGTGCCACGGTTTGCTAGCGTAGGTGGCCAATTCATTTGAACCTTCTTTCTTTCTTTCTTTCTTTCTTTCTTTTAAGCAATGGAGCGTGCATGGAATAGTATTGTTGGCCGGTTTTCTTATGTTTACACAATTCCTTGCTGGATTAGCCGGTCTTTTCTCTTTTGCCTTCTTTCCTATTCTCCTCTATTCAACCTCCATCCTTTTTCCTTCGTCTTGTCTCCTTCTCTGATTTATCATTCTCGCCCCGTCTGGTACGGCGTTTGGATCGAGAATATGGATATCTTTCCTCATAAATTTCCTGCGTCATGCCTTTGTTTGCTTCTTTCCTTACTACGGCTTATGGGTCATTTTTGATGCATCATGTGGCATGTTTCTGGGCGGACTTTTGAGATAAACGAGTACTTTGACATTATCATACAAAGTTGAGACTAAACCTCACCATAATCACCTTCGCGCCTATATTTTCAAATTCCTTGTCACCCCTACCTTGCAATTGGTACCCAATCAGTGCAAGAGGGGCAAAATCAGTGGTGTATGTTATTCATCGCTTCGAGGTTACATTTTATAGAATGCAACCACCTCGGTACACCACTCGCATGACTCATCGACTGTCTTCAACCTGCAAAGCTTATCAGTACTTGCGCTGCATTTTCCACCAGCTGAAAGAAAACAAAAGAACAAAATCGGCATCTATCCACACACACCCTAGATAATATAGCTTGCTGCAATGGCGCGCACTATACAAGAAACGCTTGCCACGGGCCCCTCTGGCGATGCAACAAGCTCGTCAAAGCCAGTGCAATACGTGGAGACGATAGAAGCGTACAATAGATGGGCAAAGGTAAGTTATAGTGATCATCCTCCAAAACCGTACAGTACTTCGACTATATCTCCCAAAAGAAAAAAAATAGATCTTTAGAAACTTGAAAGTATTCTAACTGAGACATAGGTCTATGATACGGATGGTAATTTCCTACAAGCACTCGACACCATCGAAATGCAACGCCTACTCCCGCAACTTCTGAATAGAGTAGCTACAAACACCCAGACAAATTCAATCAAACTAGTCGATTTAGGCTGCGGCACAGGTCGAAATACCCGTCAACTACTGAGGTTCGCGCCTGGTAATGCTCAAATTGTTGGCCTTGATGCCTCGCCCGGTATGCTGGATGTCGCTCGGACGACGATCGATAAGGAGAACAAGTCAAGTGATTCTCTTCTGAATAGGGTTTCATTGGATATTTATGATTTGCTGCAGTCGCCTCCAGCTCCGCCGGAGTGTGGTTTGGGCGCAGCGGGTGTGATTTCGACGTTGGTTCTGGAACATATTCCTGTTGATCAGTTCTTTGTGGGCGCAACGGCGTTGATGAAGCCTGGGGGGTATTTTCTCTTGACTAATATGCACGCTGAGATGGGGTCGATCAGTCAGGCGGGGTTTGTGGATACGGGGACTAGGACAAAGATTCGGCCGACAAGTTATTCTCACACGATTGAGGATGTGTTGAGGGCTGCTGAGAAGGCGGGATTCGATGTTGAAGAGTTGGATGGAGAGTGTGTGCATGAGGTCAAGGTGGATGAGACGATGGCAAAGGACCTGGGTCAAAGAGCGAAGAAATGGATTGGCATCACGGTGTGGTTTGGAATCTGTTTTAGAAAGCGGTTCTGATGAAGTGATACGCTTTTTGAGACTTGAAAGACATGTGGGCTAGCAATAATATACATGAATAGGTTGGTATTAACACCCGATGTCTAGAAGAACTTTAGCAGCCTTTCACGATGCTGCACGAGATTTGCATGCTTTTGGAGAAGCTCTGCCAGCCTGTTCCACTTCCATCCCATTCCCTCGTCTAAGATCAAGTGAGTGTATGCGAAGACGCTAGCATCGAATAAGCCTGGAGTAGACCGTCGGAAGAAGTGTTCATTATCGCCTAGAAGCGTAGAGAGTGCCTCAAAGGCATCGCCTGCTTCCGCCTCCAATGCACTGACATCGATGTATTGGCACGATTTCAGGAGCTCATCCCTGGCGGCCTGCTGAAGTTGAGCGGCGAGAGCGGCGCGTACAAGCGCGTTGGAGGTTGTCGGATCCACATAGAGCCGTCGAGCCACGGAGCTGAAGTTTGCATGGTTTATATAGAGGGTATATAGCTGTCGGCGTGTAAGCGCGGCTCATGCAGGGCTGTCTACTCGAATACCTACCCAAGCATTTCGTATCCGATGATCCAGCAATGACGCATATACCTCAAAGCGTACATCCAATTGCTGTTCTTCTTCGCAGTGAACCTGTTCAATGGCCCACTTTTGTAATTTAGGGGAGGGTATTGGGGCATTATTGCTGATTGGGAGGGCCGAGAGAAGGAAAGGAAGAACACCCGTTGGCGATGCATGGTTGTTTGAAGGAACAATATCAAAATCAATGCCGACAAATTTCAAGTATGCCTGTGCGCAACAAGCGACTCATGTCAGTGACGGTAATACCGGCATTTTCGAAGCTCTATCATCACGTACCTGCCACTTGAGGCATTGCGGGTTGAACGAGGGTTTACCATGTCTCGCACCCGCTGCATCTGTGAATACGAACAGCCGATTGCCGCTCCGGGTTGATGAGCCGCGCTGAGGAAGGTCATTTGGAGGATAAGTGACGAGAGGAAACTGATCAAAGATGCGCTTAATCGGAGCAGGGACTGTGAAATAATCACCGGCGCGCGAAATGTTTATATTGCCCGGCGCTTGGCCGGAGGTATCACTGCCTTCGGGAGCCATTTGATTCGGAGAACGAGCGACGATGAATGAGAGGGAAAGTGGATATAACTTTCACACGTCAGAAAAAGACGGCCGAGGTAAGAGAGATACTAAGCACGCCCTTGGACCTTGGGACCAGCTTCTTTGTTGCTTAATTGCCGGATGATTTGACGATAAAGTCCGATTTGCCGCGCTGCCAAGCCTCAGACACCCTAGGCAAAAAGGTCACAATATATGCCTTAGGCGACAACGTTGGAGCCGCGCTTAGACTTTTGCGGCGTTGATGGGTTGATTTATTTGATTGATCCGATGCCCTTCACTGAACAGTCCCCCGCATCTCGAAAAAGCCCTGGCGGGGTTCTCAATCGCCTGGACCTCTTTCCTAGCCAAAAAGGGCTATCCATTTACTAATCCTTCTTAGCATTTGGAATTTCTTTCCTTTTCAATCCTTTCTTACCGCATCCATTTCATCATCTGTCGCTATCTGCATCTTGACGACCGTTCCGCTTCCGCCCGTCGATCTTTGTCGATAGCTTTGTTCTGGTCTTACAATCCCTGTGCCAAGGGTACTCTTTCAAGGAACTTGATGCCATTTGTTTCAACCTGCGCCGTTCCTCTATCTCCAATTGGTAAAACATAGTGGTGGAGTTGCGCTTGCATCGAGATCAGTACGGCGCGATAGACACAGATCAACAGATCCCAACCACACCTGCGGACCGATGCTTTCTTGAGTGCAACAATCCGATACATTATCTGACACCATGCCTCTGGATGAAGAAGGAGCCAAGTGGTCATGGTAAGCAGCCTCTTACTGGTCGGCATCACTCCTAGTCTATTAACTCATTATGTAGCGAGCCATGTATTCGGGGCCATCGTTCTTCAAAATGCCAGCATTTTGATAGATTGATGATGAAAGTACCGAAAGCTGGACGTCCGCTTGCCAAATGTCCGCATCCCAAAGGTACCTGTAGCTGTCAAAAGTTATATGCGTTTATGATCCGTATACCGAAAGGTGAGTACTAACCTTCATTCGGAAAATCTACCTTTTTTTTTTTTTTTTTTTTTTTTTTAGTAGCTAATTGTGGCCAAGGCTCTACTTGTCTTTGTCGTCCAGTGTATCAAGTACCCGTGGATCCGAACGATCCTGCGCCTACTACAACCCCGGCTCCTCTTGCTCCTACAGCTTCTCCTGCCCCTGGTAAAATACAGAAGTCGACTAGGAAACAGATCAAAGCTGCGCCAGAGAGCATTGCAAAAGCCTTAGACTACATACCTGAGTTTGGGAAACAATATTCCAATAATGGAACACCAACCAATTTGTCCCCGTACACATCCCAAACCCCAGGGTTTGGAGGCATGCAAAATGGTCTACCTCAGGCTATCGGTGCGCCCGGCAATTTCTTGCCTCATCAGACTCTCAGTAATGAGGAAGACTCGAAACCGCAAGGTAAAAGCTGTTGTTCTCGGGGCCCGCAACCACCAGTGCAACCGAAGCCTCAAGCATCTTGTTGCAGCAAAAAGCCTAATTCTCCAACCTCAAATGGTAGCAGCGTGGAGCCTACAACCGACGGACTGAGCGCTCCACCGCTGTGTACAACTTCTTATACACCGGTTTCCACCCCTCCTATCTCTTCGTGGCAAGACTTCCATGCAGCCGGGCAAAATCACTACTATCAGCCTTTTCTGTCGCATCAGCCGCCGACTGGGCAACCCGCCTATATGCCTGACTACATGTTACATGCAACACCAAAGGCTACTTCTGTAGGCTTCCCACATCAGAACATCGATACTGATTTCGCCCAATCTGCTGTACCACAGTCGCTTCCACACGATGGGCCCAGCTCTGGATATGCGGCACCGGCAACATCTAACAGCGACCCAACCCATGATTGTAGCTGCGGTGATAATTGTCAATGCTTGGGCTGTGCTTCTCACCCATTCAACAACACTACAAGGCAGCATGTCCAAGAAATGGGCTTTTTGGTTGCCTTCGATGGCGAAGATCAGACCTTGAACAACATGAACGGCTACCACACACCCTTATTACCCAGCAAACGTCATAGTCCCACATCACTAGATTATCCGTATTCGAACTTGAATCACCCATTAAACAGTGGCTCTCAGCCCATCATGATGCATTACGGCGAACAATCTTCAAGCTCGAGCAATGTGAGGAATGGATATTCGTCCCCACCCGTTGAATATGTGTCGGAGCAACAATTGATGGAACCCTCAGAGTATTATACACTTGAGTATCCGGTGGGCCTCCCATCCGGCTGTTCTGATGTGACTGGGAGTTGCCTATGTGGAAATGATTGTAGTTGCGTGGGCTGCCTCACTCATAGCGGGCATAATGGCTTTTCTCTTGAGCCCGCCACTACTGAAGCCAGCAATTTGTCTTCTATTTCTCCTGTGACCTCAGGAGACAACTCGGGCATCAGTATGTCCACAATGCATGCCTTGAATGGCCTCTCTATTCCGACTTCATCTCCCATGCTGTGAAACGTCCGGAGCTCAGTCTGTTTCTTCTTAAGCCACGTTCGTGATTTGGCCAACTGATAACTATGATACCCCCCGATAGATGCTGGACATTAGATTTCATAACCTTCCTGCGCGTACAGTTGTTTTTCTTGTTCAATGTTAAGGGCGGCGTATTCGACGAGCACATCAGCACATCCCCTCTCTGGCTCTGGTTGTTGTTTGATTCTATGTACGGCTGGTTCCATTGATCTCATTGGCAAGAAAAGCCTCGCAGTGGGCCACTAGCGGCCTTACAAATTACATGTCGTCCAAAATAGATATTGACTGAAATGGCAACGAAATAATGAGATTATGTCATATAGACATTTCTTTAGATAATCGCACCACCAATCTACGACTTCAGTGACGACTGAGCATTCATAGGCTACGCTGACATGCCCTCTGTAAGAAACTCACTCTGAGGGACAGAATAGTAGTTTTGCGAATTAGAGGCGCCCGTGTCAGAAAACAATAGCGGACAGGTACAACAATGATGAATTGCATGCTAAACGGTAAGCAGAGCCTAGTAAATCTTCTAACAGCATGTATGAAGCCTCAACCTCACTTGATTCCCTCGACTATACAGGTATCATACACAATCAAATGCTGAACCCTCTACCGACGCAGAGCGTCTCTAACAGGCGAGTCGCCCCGACGGAACGAAGCTGTGCATCATGTCAGTTCATGTCTTCAAGCTTCCAGCAGTCATGGCAGTAGATAAGACATGGATATTCTTGGCAATTGACGTACAATCAGCTTCTTCCCAAGCACGTCCAGCACCGAAGCCCAGACCAACCCAAGCGGGCCAAGCCCTCCGCTTGAAAAGGAGAACTGAGAAAACAACACCGAAGCCGAGACCGAGGGAGGAGCGGATGATCATGGAGGAGATAGCGCGGTCCCACTGTGAAGGTGAAAGGTCCAGATTAGCCCAAGTTCAGCGGTTTCGTATACTATGTGCACTGGCACCACCGAGATAGCCGGGGGTGGCGCATTGAGAGCTCCAAGATATCCATTGGCGCAAAAAAAGGAGTATCAAGGATTCCAATAGGCGATTAGTACCTTCTCATTGAGCAATGCCTCACTGACGGGCTTGGTGGCCCGGGGAACCGGGGCGACCGGCTGTGATTCGTTTGCCATTGTGGTAGATCTGGAAATCGAGCATTAGCGGAAGGCGAACATTGTTACAGGATCACAGAGGAACTGACTGTCTAAATAGACTGTGAAGTACACTGAGGCGGGATATACTTGGGGAATAAACAAGGGAGTTTGATGAAATCAGGTGCGGCGTCGAGCTCTGATCGGGCAAAGGCGGTCGGAAAAACTAGGCTCGGCTTGGGTTGTCGTCACGGGCTTCGACTACTTTTTTTTTCTTTGGTCGGGCAGTATAATGTCAACTCCGCACTGAAGAAGGAACACGAGGAAAGATAGGGGAGAGCAGTCCGACATACTCTTCTCGAGATGCCTTCTTTTGCGGAGGTAAGTTATATCTGGAAATTTCGAGTTCTCGTATACAGAATAGCTGCTAAATGTTGTGTTTTGTACAGCGTCCGCGCTCCTCGCAAGAAGCTCTACTTCGGCTCGAAAAAGGCTCAGGCTCTCCTATTAGCCAGCTCAACGAGGCTGCGCAAATCATAGGACTAGACTTGGCTCTGTGCGCGAGTCACCCGAAAATTAACAGGACCACCAACGTTCAAAAACGCGCCGCTCCTAAGGAAGAATGGGTTCTCCGATGGTTATTAAAGAAACTGAGGGCGGGGAAGAATTATCGTGTCGAGCCCGCCTCTTTTCTCCTGCTACGACAGCTTATTGACCTTATACAACCGAAATCATTAGCGACAACACTCAAGGACCAGAAATTTCTCACAATTCTTAACCATGCAATCACCGACTTGGAGGACGACGTATTTGCCGGTCTTGAGAACGGAGCGACAGATTTGGATCACTCGGATTCGGAGTCGAGTAATACTATTGGCGATTCACCTCAAAGTGATAAAAAGGGAACGAAGAGAAAGAGGGCTGGCGATCGTGGACAAGACGTTATGGATGTTGACGAGCAGCCGCAGACGCCTACATCGTGTTTTTTGGCCTTCATTCGCGCTCTGGATTGCTTGTATAGCTTGGTGATACTTGCAAACCGGACACTGAAGGTTGATGAGGTAGCCAGTTCACATCTGAAGCACGCGCTAAAGGGTGAGCCTGAAGCAGTTGCTGTAACATTAGGCAGGTCGTTCAGACTGGCGGCTGTTGCTACCACTCAGTTTTTCAACGCGCGGAAGACGACTGATCTACAGCACCTCCTATACGTGATCCCAGCTATTATGGACTTGTGGGACTTGAGATCTAACCGTCGTATTGACACGGACAGTGGTTCAAGCAATGTAGGTTATTTGTGATATGTGGTTGAAAAGAGAGATGTCTGATGCTAACATCTCTAGGAATCTTTCGCCAAGTATTGCTTTCAAAGTGCTCTAAGACTACAACTTTGCGTTCGATCCATTCAGCTTGACACCGATGAGAGAGCACATGTTCTGCATGGAATCGAGCGTCTAATTGCTCTTCACGTAGTTCTTCCAGCGCGAGCGGCCTTCTTCGACAGAGGGGGTTCCGGCATAGACTATTCGGCCAGCGAACCCGACTGGAGCGCTGTCAAACCTGTATCTGATACCTTCAGGCCCATTATTTGTGAGCTCGAGCTACCAAGCCAGAGCACCAACGATGACATCGTGAGAAAGAAAACTTTGTGGAGGACGGCAGAACTTCTACCCGAGTTCTTCGACGTTGCCTGCCGATCAGTTCCCAGGGACACCTTCCGAAGACAAACTCACGATGCTCCTTGGTTGGAGACCCTTTTTGTTGCTGTCGCTGAGCTGGCATTCTCCATTGTGAAAGCTGAGAACACCTCTACGTATCTTCCTGAATTTGTTGGTGTCTTGGAACGGCTTTTCCGCGTTGTCCTCAACCGGAGCGTGCAGTTATCTTTACACACTTTGCTCACTCATGCTGCGTACACTGGCTTGCTCAAAGATGGGCTTGCGCAAGTCGAGTGGAGTCTAACCGCCTTGTTAATCGAGCTGGGAGCTGATATATTCCTACCGAATTCTGGCCTTAGAGACTCTACTAAATTGCTGGACGCGTTGCTCAAGAAAATCAACTTTCACTGGCGTAGCGGTGGATCCCATACGGAAGGCAGTTATGATATCATCAAGAATGGAATCATAATTCCTTTGCTGCGCGCATTCATGAGTGCCAGAGACCTGCCGACTTTCATGCAGCTGTGGTATGAGCAACTGATCGATGTAGAGGAGGCCCGATCTCAAGACAGCAGCTTGGGTCTTTTCACCGTCTGGGAAGATGATGATGTATGCAATGTTTACGGCGATTTGATGCGCAGCCCTCTCACTCATGCACATGCTTCTGCACAAATGCGTGCAGCTGCGATCGAGGTTAGGGCTGAGGATGGCAAGGTTGCTAAGTCCGCCGGAGCTTACGCACAGTTTGTCATTCTAGAAGCTGGTTTCAGGAATCGTGGATTGAATGTCACGGATTCGCATGAGGATCTGGGTTCCATAATTGAGACAATGAATTCCACGTTGTCCTCAAAGCAATCCTTGCATTGGCGATGGCGACTTTGGAGCCTGGCTCGCAACCTATGTGAAAACAATTTGCAGTCAACCAACAACGCCCTTACTACTGCAGTCATGGGATTAATTGAGGCGGCGGCGAAATCAATCAGATATCACCAGAAGGGCCGAATGCAGAAGCTGTGTGCTCCCTTGGAGTGCTTTGAAGCATATAGATTTACTCTTGCTGCGATCATCGTGTCTGGAAACTCTAGCCACGTTGACGAACTCAACTCACTCACCAGAGATATTGCGGACTTTATGCAATCTAGCTCCGGCAAAGCTACAGCGCAGTCCCTAAATTCTTCATGGAATGGTCGGGGGGATAATCTTGATTCTGACTCTCTTATCTTGGCCTACTTCTTAACTCTCGTCCGGAGCCCGGGAGTGTGGCCCCAGGTCACCCCCGAAACTCGTCGCTCCCTTTTCAAAATTATGCTCTCACAAGCAACATTACAATATCACCCATCGTCGACCCTCGAGACACCTCCGCACGAGGCAAGATTCCTGCAGGCTTGGGCGAGTGTTGTCTGCCACGAATACCTTCTCAATGCTCCCGCCATCGTGGGGGACCTAATTAGTGTCCTGTCAGAGCGAGTCAAGGATGATGTCTCGAATCGCAGACTCTACGTTGAGAGTCTTCAGAGGATTCCCGCTCCGCTTATCACACGTCGTCAGAGGGGACCGCTCTTGGACCTATTGCAGGGAGATGTCTTACGGGAAGATAGCACGGCCGAGATCACTGTAGGGATACTATCCTTGATGGCTAAGCTGGTTGACATGCCAAAGTCTACGGCGGCTTTGACCAGCGATTGGGAACCAATTTGGACACTGGCTAAAGCTGTCAGTTTGCGGGGGACAGAAGTCGACCTCCAGATCATGAAAGCGTTCAGAAGTCTACATCGAGCAGTCATAACGAAGCTTCTCGTCCTCTCTGAGGAGGACTGTCGCAAATTCTTCAAAAAGATGTATCGCAAGGTGGTGTCCAAAGCATCCAAATTGCGTTCCATTGACCGTGATTCCATGGATTGCTTCTTCTTAAGAATCTCTATATCTCAACTCTGGCTCCACCGTAAACGATTATCTGGTGTTTATGATGAGACGGATCTAGCTGCATGCCGTCAGAAAGTATTTGACTTGGTCGTGATAGAAGTCAAGTCCGTTAAAGACCAATGCAAGAAGCAGAAACTAGAGGAAACTATCACTTTGATCAAGATTCTGGATGCATTGGAGGATTTTGAAGACCTGGCGACCGATCACGCCGAGGTTGAGAAATTCCTAACAAAGATTGAGAATTATGTCGAGAAGTCCGTGGACTCAGGGTCTTCATTGAGAAGGCTTATCAGACGTCGTGTTTTGGCGGGAAAGGGCACTGAGAAGAGTATCACATTGCCTGTTATAAACTGCGCGGAGACGCTCCCACTCCAACACATGTATGGCGAGGAGCAACAACTTTTCATTCGATCAACCACTGCCAGGTTCCGGCCAATGACCATGGAACAGCTGACCCAAATAATCAAAGATGTCCGAGAGCTTGGTTTCAAGGGAGACAATGCCGCTTGCCATCTGCTCGTCTCCGGCATTGCGGTCTCCTCGCTAACGCCCATCGAAGACAAGGAAAGTAGCACGGCGAAGGAACTCTCTCTTTTGTGCACCGCAGTGACAGAGTCAATTCTCTGCAGCAAGTCTATCGAACACTTCACTCTTGCTACAGAATGCCTGGACATCCTTCTGCATAGTCACACGCGTTGCATTACTCAATGGAACATCGACAGTTTGCTGGCGTGTGTTGCAGTGTGCGCTTCCAAGGATGGCCCCCGGATTAGCCCTGTCTATTCCGCATCTATTTATATCCGACTGTGTCGGCTGATGGGTGTACTTTTTGGTATTCACCGCCAGAAGCTCGGTGGCCGTTTCCATCTGATCCTTCCTGCCATGCAGCGACTGCTTAACTGCTTGTTTGCCCGCTCCCGGAAGCGCACGCGGTCTATGCTATCGGAGAAGAAGCATGCCCAGCAACCATTCTGGCTTGCGCCCTTGCAGGCCGCTCACGCCGTGCATTTTACCCGTCTTCTCACGTCACTCTGCGACCCGACCGTTTCTGCAGTGTCACGACCCACCCAAACTGGAATGAGCCATGAGGGCTTAACTGACCAGACCAAGAAAGCAAAGCGTATCGCGGGTCAGTATCTTCAATATCTCGTCATGGAGTATGCGGAGAGCTCTTTGCGCGGCTCCCTGTCACCGGAAGTCAAGGCTACCATCCTACCGGGTCTCTATTCTATGTTGGATGTAATGTCGCGGGATACCATGCGGGCATTGAATGCCGGGTTGGATGTCTCCGGGCGTGCGATCTTCAAGGGACTGTATGATGACTACGTGAAGTTCGGCAAGTGGAATAAGGGGTAATGGGGGTATTTGTTGGGTGAAGGAGCAGGGGGGAGTGTGGACTAGACAGACCATTGTCTGTAGTTATTAATGCAGAAACGGTGCTTGGGCACTAATCCCGATCCAGATGGACGTATGGCGATGTGGATGTTTGAGTCAATATGTATATAGATAGCGGCGTTGCCTGCAATTTACATTATTCGAAAGCCATGCGTGAAGACATCCAAGAATGAAGTTCAGGTAAGGTTAGCACCCCTGGACCTGATCTACCACTTAATCCACGTGGGGAAAGGCCCTTCCGACTCCGACCTGTCGATCATCATCTTCTTCCGCCTTACTTGCTACAGGGTATTGAAGATCAAGGGACCGGTTCACGATGATTATAAGCTTATAGCCCCTTTATCGCCTGCTTGATTTCATTCGTTAGATATTTAGGTACCCAGATAGCCCAGACAACCCTCAAATTGGACAATCATCCAGGGTATTTGTGTTAGTTTCCGCGTGAGCATTGACTGTAATTGCTACTCCTGATTTAAGACAATCATGTGATTAAAGGGTTAGGCAGGGGCACTTCGATGTTGAACCTCAATTGGATGTATATAGCAAGTATTATGATGTTTTACAAGAGTCAAAAAGTCAATTGGCTCGCCGGGAATGATAATGACCCTCCGATCTACGGAGTCGTCCTACGGAGTCGTCACCTTATCTGCGACCAGTTGCCCTACAATTCCGACGGGCTTTGGTAGAAAAAGGTTAAATGAACGAGTGGGCGTGAATGAGGTCTTGTGTATGTGCCGAGGATGGTCCAGAAACATGTGGCTCCACGTGACCCCACGACGGGTTTTCGTTATCGCGGACGGGCGATCATCCTTGTGGAACAATTAATTGCTTACTCGATGTGATCGAGTCAGCAAGGCCAAAACGATGAGGCAGTGATTAGATATGCCCAGTCCACTTCCCCCACTGTGGCTCCACTGGACGCTATTTGATAGGCTAGAGCGCAGAAGAGACCCCAGTGACTTCCTGTTTGCGGAGAGCTTATCGCAGATAACGATGTCCTCTTACTCGACCAAATCGAGCAACCAAAAAGAAAGTCTGCGGTCAGGAGTCGAATTATCACTTGGCAAGCGGCTCGTGGAGGGTGATAAGGAACGTCATGGTGAACCGTGGCACAGCGATCAGATGCTCTTTCGGACCAATTCCTGTCGTCCTTATCTCCGAAAGCGAGGTTTCGAACCCTCCGTCTATTCAAGGATTATCGTCCCGGTGGATAATTATTATGGTTCGATATCGGGTCCGGGTGGTCGCTGATTGGTCCGAGGGTACAGGTCATGACGATGGTTGCTTCCCCGTACTGAGTGAACACCGATTGAAATACTCTGTCAATCCCTTTGTCGGGGTGGGATTTTAGAAACGAAAAGCAGGGACGAGGTGATAAAAGTCTGACTTCTTTAACTGACGTCTCCCTTAAAATCATTCATTCATTCCTTCAGTCGAGACCCTTCTCGGTCCCCTACTCGACTGACCGCTCTACTACTCCTACTACTACTATTCTTATTCCAATCCTGAATGCTAGTATCCTTATAAATCATCTTACCCTCTCCTTACGACTACGGGTTTCCTTCCTAAGTCCCCGTCTGATCGTTCTATAACCTTTACATTCGTTTGTTCGTTTATAGTCACTCGTATCATCACAGTATGCCGCGAATCAAAGAATGGGTGGAGAAGTTGGAGGTGCCATCGGAGCCCGGGTTGACGAACGCACAATTGATGTTGACGAACTATGACTTGCGGCCAGGTGAGATCCATTGGACTGGCCGGCGGATCCCCCGAGACGCCTCTTGCTACCTCTTTCCTTTGTCAACATGTCCATGAATCCAAAGAGGACGAGTAAAGCTGACCGTGTGAACTGTTGGATTCTTTTGTGATTTACAGTTGAACCTGAGCGTCGTGAATGGAAATGGTTCAATTTTGTTGCCTTCTGGATTGCAGACTCGTTAAATATTGTGAGTGACCCGCCATTGAGTTTGATAGCGCGTCTTTCGCCATGGAAGGGTGATGCTAACGAACTCTGTTGCGAATAGAACACCTGGATGATCTCCTCGTCGATGATCGTCGATGGTCTGTCTTGGTGGCAGTCATGGATCTGCGTCTGGGTCGGATACTTCATCGCTGCTTGTTTCGTATGCCTGACTGGTCGCATTGGTGCTGTCTATCACATTTCGTTCCCAGTTGTATGCCGATCCACATTCGGAGTTTGGGGGTCGTTCTGGCCGGTTTTCAATCGAGCTGCAATGGCTGTAATTTGGTATGGTGTGCAGGGTTACATTGGAGGTATGCATAGTCTTTTAGTTCCTCTTTTCACATCACAAGGCATTCTCTGGGACACATCTAACTGTGAACCAAAATAGGCCAGTGTGTAACATTGATGCTCCGCGCAATCTGGCCCAGTTACAACAACCTACCCAACTCAATTCCCGCTAGTTCCGGCGTCACCACCAGGGACTTTGTCAGCTTCTTTCTCTTTTGGCTATTCTCCCTACCAGCCCTTTGGTTTCCTGTCCATAAGATTCGGCATCTCTTTACCGTCAAGGCAATCTATTCCCCGATTGCCGCCATCGCCTTCTTTGCCTGGTCAATCTCGCGTGCGAACGGCATTGGACCCATTGTTCATCAATCTCATACGGTACACGGTAGTGCACTAGCCTGGGCAGTGGTGAAGGCGATCATGAGTTGCTTAGGTAATTTTGCTACGCTGATCGTGAACGATCCGGACTTTTCGCGGTTTGCACGGAAACCAAAGGACGCCTTGTGGTCTCAACTTTTTACGATCCCGATCGGCTTTGGAATTACTTCGTTTATTGGCATCATTGCCTCTTCTTCTTCGGCCGTTATATTTGGCGGAGAGATGGTGTGGAATCCTCTTGACCTTTTGGGCAAGTTCCTGGATGGTGCCAGTTCAGCCGAACGATTTGGAATCTTTGTGATCGCCACCGGCTTTGCTCTGGCTCAGTTAGGAACGAACATTTCGGCGAACTCTGTTTCCGCTGGTACGGATATGACGGCCCTGCTTCCTCGGTTTCTTACGATCCGGCGTGGAAGCTATATTTGCGCAGCTATTGGCTTGGCCATGTGTCCAGTAGGTAGCCCTAATGTACCTCTTTTGGTGCTCTATAAAGTTAACAATGTGCAGTGGAATCTCGTGTCCTCATCCAACAACTTTACGACTTATCTCTCAGCCTACTCGATTTTCCTTTCCTCCATCGCCGGCCCCATGATTTGCGACTATTACATTGTCCGTAAGGGCTACCTGCGAATTAAAGACCTGTACACCGCTCGGAAAGGTTCCGCATACCGACATGTCTATGGCTTCTCGTGGCAAGCGTATGCCTCGTACGTCTCGGGGATTCTCGTCAACATTGTTGGCTTCGCTGGCGCCGTCGGACGCAAGGTGCCCATGGGTGCCCAGTATATATACAACGTCAACTACTTCTCGGGAATAGCGGTGTCGGCCGCCATGTACTACGCCCTAACCCGATTCTTCCCCATCACAGCGACGAGCTCCATGTGGTCGGAAGTCGACCAGGATGTAGACAGCATGTCCATTGCGTACGGAGAGGAAGTCGATCAGTATGATGCACCCAATCCGGTGAAATCGGATCCTTTGGATTATGGAACGCTCTCCGATCCCAAAGGACCGAAGTCTGGGTCATCGGCTGTTATATGATTAATGAGACATGACATACTCGTATTCTCTGTGCTTAGTGATAATGTTTGACTTTATTCTTATTTGACTCTAATAGAATCGGGCATGTGAGATGACCATTACTTGGTTTGATTTTCTAAAGGGGATAATTAGGTATCTACTCTTGATGGAATATGAACATTCTTCGATCCATCTATAAGGAATGAAGCACCAGTAAACCGCCCACTTTTCCAATTTCTCGATCTCCGACCTGAGCACTTTGAAGTACAAGAATAGCAGTGATACACCAAACTCAACTGACCGTCCAAGCCCACAATGCCCTAATCACAGTACACCGGAGATAAAAGACAACAGAAAAAGGAAAAACCACCAGATTCATATACCCTAAACCCTCCATATATCACTGAAACGTAATCATTCAGACCATACATACATTTATTACAAACCAAAACCCCCACTTAGCGAGTAGTATACCCACCATTAGCAAAGATAGTCTGCCCAGTAACCCACGCACCCTCCGTACACAGGAATCGAACAATCGGAGCAATATCCTCGACCATAGTCAGTCGATTACCCATACCATTAGCCTTATGAAACTCGACTGCCTCAGGCGATTCCTGGGGATAGAAGAAGGCTGTTTTGTCGCTATGAGTTAGATATCATCTTCTTAGTGTAGGATTGATTGGAAAAAAGATCTTACGGGTATCCATTGGACCCGGGGCGATGTTGTTGACGCTGACACGCCGGGATTGGAGTTCCTTGCAGACTCCTCTATAGCCATAGGTGGTTAGTCTTCGTACTTGGGGAGTGAGGTGTCTTTGAAAGTACATACCGGGTGAAATGCTCCACCGGAGCCTTACTACCTGCGTAGGAAGTATAGTATCCCGTGAACGCGCCAAGGAGGGCAGTCAAGATTGTGATGATTTTGCCCTGGTCCGTGATGTGTGCAGCTGCTTCTTTGAGTACGAAGAAGGCGGCTTTGGAATTGATTCTAGATTCCCGTCAACACCTATTAGTTCTATCCATATATTCTTTTCTTCCCCCCCTTGCCCTTGGACTACGCAGGGAAAAGGGGAGGGGAAGGGTGTGCAAACATACGCAAACATAGAATCATATTCCTCCTCCGTAATCTCTGTAATAGGCTTCTTGAGCACCTTCCCCACCGTGTTAACCACGATATCAATATGCCCGAAGTCCTTGAGCACATCCTGGAAAAGCTTGGTCACGGCCCCGGCTGAGGTGAGGTCGCCCTGGTAGAAGGCGACCTGGATGGAGGGGAAGGTTTGCTTTAGTTCGGCTTCTAGTGCTGAGGCGTCGTTTTTGCTGCTGGGGGAGTGGTAGTGGAGGGCGAGGTTTGCGCCCTCTTTGGCAAGGGTGCGGGCTGTTTGGGCGCCGAGGTTTTTGACGCCGCCGGTTATGAGGGCAGTTTTTCCGTTGAGGGACATTTTGGCCTTTCTTTTTCGTCTCGATGAGTTGTGTTATGGGTCTGTGGTATGTGAGGAATTGAGATGGGGGGTTGACATGTTGGAATGTGGTTCTTTTATAGGTGGACGTGGGGACATTTGTCTCGTGGTATTTGTCCGGTGTGTCCGAAGACTCTGTGTGGGATTGATCGCTATATCCAGCGTGGATGGAGTTAGGGGAGTTAAGTCGAGATGTGGAGAAAGTATGAGTTACTAGTATGTTAGTAGGAGTTGGAGTAATAGGAGTATAAGCTTTAGTTGAATTGAGTTAAGTATGTGGTATACGAATGCGGTAAGCGGGGTGTGTGGGGGCTTCCAATTGCTTGGTTGATGGTGGACAGATTGAGATGCGGGTCTGCAGATCCACTCAGTGCGATCTGTGATATCCGATTTGAGATATCGCTCATCTACTAGTCCTGAGTAAGTCTGCGTCATGATATCCAATAGGGGATTTTCTCGGATCTTGCCTCGGTAACATAGACGCAATCAATGATTCATCATCAAAGTTTAACTGTTGACAGTGTCGAGAACCGCGTGTGATATCCCAATTTAGACATTCAAGGCCAGAGCTGAGTTGGCGAGACGTCAATATGCTCTTGGTGGGCCCACGACGTAAGCCACGTTGCATTGTTGAAAATTCCATAAACTCCGATCCCGAGATGTGCCTAAGCTATACTACATACATAAATACAAAGATCCCCCATCGCCCTACTTCTCACTCACGAAGAGGCAAGAAAATGACCGGGGTTGGGGTCCGGCAGAGCCTGGCCTGGCACAAAAGTCGCGCCAGGGAAATAGAGCGACGATCCGTGCAGGAACGCAGCGTTCCGGTCAATCCAGATCACAATCCGCCGGAGCAGGCCGTTCAGACCGAGTGCCGTTAGACCGCCTCGCAATCCGATGGCCCGACGGAGGCCGCCCATGTGCACGCTATAATTGTCCATGGTCCCGTACATCGCTTCATAACTTCCCATCTTCGCTATCGCGCCGACCAAGGCGTCATTGACACGGTCTGGTTGTTGATATCTCAGGGAATCATTGATGGCTTGTACCGCTTCACAGCGAAGACTGAGGAGTTTCAGCTTCATGTCATGCGACTGATCTCGCATAGAGGCATAGTGAGATGCTGCGAGCAACATGATGACCAGGAACAAAGCGGGCTCCGTCATGACTAGAGGAAACCAGCTTGTTCGCAAGAGGCCCTTGTTCCCTGGCTGGTCGAGCTCAGGGATGTCCACGGCCATATCCATTAAGTCTTAAGAGTACCATCAGTACGGCTCTACTCACTATGAATGATTGGCGTTAATTCTATACTTACAGTGATCCACGAGGACTGGCATAAAAGGCTTGAAAGCGACCGGGTAGGACCGAAACGGATCGACTCGAAGACCCCCAAATTCAAAGGGAATTGGTGGGGCGGAGGGCTGATCTGAACTGTCGGGAGAGTCGGCATCCGAATCGCTTCGGGTCTGCACTTCCACGTCCAAGGAGATTGACACCACCGTCTTTTTCTTTCGCTTCAGCGACGGGCGGTTCTCGACTTGCTTCCACTGATATCGAGCCACATGGGATCGAATTTCAGGTTCTTTCGCGAGCTGAAGAGCATCTTTCGGCTCTTTGACATTTATAAAGACAAACTCCATCCCCATTGTGAACTTATTTGAATCGGGTGGGGACTCGTGTGAGACCGTGTTCTGATATAGTATACTAAAGTGTAGCAGCGAAAATGAATCAATCTTATGAGAAAATATTCATCATTCCGCAGAACCTTCTTGCTAATGCAAAGCGTGACACAGGAGAAGATATAGCTGGACGAAAGGAAGAAAATCCGGAGATGAAGCTGCCTGGCAAAACTGTGGTTTCCAAGGGGTGGTTCTCAGCCCTCAGCCGTACCTACGGTTCAATGTCTTTGAATGGGTGTTGGGATTAACAAAAGTCCCCTAAGTGGGCAATGCCCCACCTTAACTCCTTTTGGCTATCCAATGATCGGGGGAAGGGGATCTAGACGGGGGCGATCTTTCTTTTTCAAGGGTCAACTATGGAACACTAGGCCGCCCTCCCATCACCTCCCCATTACTCTCTTCGGTCCCATGAATGTGAATTCCCGCAACAATCATTCCACAATAGGATCCATTCATAGCTCGGCGAAATATCTTTGACCTGTCTGCAGGTATGTATAGTACATCGAACTGAATGCAAATATCTTTTCGGAGTTTTTTTTTTTCTTGCCAGGAAACTGACTGGTCTCATGGGATGGAATGGAATCTAGCATTGGCAATGGCAGCCTATCGAACCACCCCCCTATGATCATCCTCGACGGGCTAGATCGAAATCATGGATCCACATGGGAGATCTTTAAGCTCAGAGCCCCAGTTGGTCACTCAACTCAACTCAATTACGGAGTAACAATATGCGAATGATTTGATTTCCGGTCGCACCAGAAACTCTCAAACCTTTGGAGACTATCGAAGACTATCGAAGATTATCAAATACACTCAAGGCAATGGTGGACTATCATGGTCGAAGCATTGTTGCACTCATCAGCGGCTGATGACACGAGAATCATTGCTTCTGACGATGCGATTGTGATCCCCCAATTTCGATTGTTACCTCTCACATCATCCATCGGGTGTTGGTATGCTCTCCTTCAAACGCCACGGCATAGCCTGAGTTTGACTGTTTCATCGAAGAGAATTCGGCTGAATTGGGTTCCTTGGTCTGCGGTTTCTCCCGCTCTTCCCTTGCTTGCGTGTATTGGATTGCTATTTAGCGGCGTTTCGTAGTCCATAGGAAGAGAGTTCGGGTCAACATGGATCCACTTTGATCAACGGGTCGTCTGGGGAAGATCCGGCCGAATTTTATTGACACCTCACCATCCGCTTCATCCTTCGATATCATATTTGGAGGATTCGTATGGAATTCAGCCGCTGAGCAGAGAGACAATTATATACAATCAATCCCCAGTACGAGACACGTGCGCCCGCCACATGTGACCAGGTGGGGTTTAAATCCATGTCGATGAGAAAGAGCTGAAAAACCATCCATGTTTAAATAATTGACTATTTGCTCACTTATCATGTCCATGTTGCTGGATATACTACTAGTAAATCCTCGATCATGCCCTTTAGCATGATTGTCCTCATTGCTCAGTGTGCCGTGGCAGCCCTTGTGTCCCGTGTATTCTATCTGTGTTACTTTCATCCGCTGGCGCGCCATCCGGGACCTTTCTTAGTTTGCTTTACCAACCTCTGGTTTGTTCTACTAGCCTCCCCTTCATTTCCATATCGGTCGAAAATTTAACCCCGTCGTACAATTTGATTTACCAAACTCACTCACTAACTGATCTACTCAAAGGAGGCTTTTCACTTTTCTTAGCGGTCAACATTATCTCGCAGAACAGTATCTGCACGAAAAATATGGCGCCCTGGTTCGCGTGGCGCCTAACTGGCTCTCATTTCCCGGCTTAGACGACTTTGATGCCATTTACGGCTGGATTATGAACAACCCTCTCCTCAGTACGCTTTTCCGCAAGGCGGCCAGCAGCACAGGCATATCCACCCTCGTCGCATCGGCCCACGTGACGATCTTTCGGCGTCCCGAAGAGGTTAGCGAATCTGCACAGCCAGGGATCGTGAAAAGTTGGCTAGAAGTTCCCCTGAATGACCCCAATCGTATGACTCAGGGCGAACTCTTTCGGAAGCACTCAACATGGTATTTGCGGGACCAGGCAGCATGGCTGCAGCTCGGACAGCCATGGTCTACTAGTTAGGACACAGAAAGGGACAGTTAGGGCAGGAGAAGCTGCGAAAGGAGACTGAGGGAGTAATGGCCTCATTATCCTTGGAGCTGCAGGCAGTGATCAAAGAGACATTACGCATCTGCGCCGCTTTTTCAACGGCGCTTCCTACGCCATTACCCCCGGTGCGGAGACTGTAGTCTCCAGTCTGTCAGCTCCACTACCAGTTGGTATGACCGTGTCCGCAAAAGCCCATGTTCTAGGCCAGTCGCGTGAAGTTTGGGATGACAATGCGCATCAGTAGCTTCCGCGGCGGTGGCTAGGAGGCGAGTCACAGCGCCAGGAATGGAAGCGAAGTGGTCGCTTTCAGCAAAGGGGCGCGAGGCTGCGTGGGTAAAGAGCTGGCTTGGCTGGTCCTTGCGAAGGCCGTGATGGCAATCGTTCGACGCTGGAGATTTGTGAGTGTGGGAGACTTACGAGGTAAGAATTATCTGGAAATGCAGTATGACCAATGTTGGATTGAACTCGAAAACGTAGCATGAACTGGGCCGAACTGCTTAGTGACGTATGTTATACAAGGATCAAATTGCATTATGGTATCCTTGGCACTTTCTGACTCATGGAGTTGATTCGGGGTCCTTGAAGAGTTTAGAGAGACTTCCGCTTTGGGTTCCTGAATGATTCCAGGTTAGTCCCGCCAAGCCGCAGCCGCGATATAAAATATCGCAAGTTCTCAACATCTCAAGGGATCTGCAGAGTGTATGATCCACTCCATCTCCACCGGAGGCAAATTAATTTTCACCATTCGGATAATATAAATAAGTGTCTCAGCAGACCAATCTTTGTGAAATATCCCTTTTCCCCTCTTCTCCCTTTGAGATCCTCAACAGGGAGTAAACACATTACCTCATTTATCTTAACAAACGTCCACCACGTCTTCACCCCTATTTCTCCCACGAACAGATAATAATCCATCATACAAGAAATATGTCTTCCTCTGGGGCTCTTCCGCAAACCCTTCGCTCCATTACCGATATCAAGATCAGTGAGCTCTCTAAGCAACGCTCGCTATTTCAGAAGCAACGCGAGGAGATTCTCAAAGCAGCCGCAGACGCTCCCGACTTGAGATCCACGGCGCGCGCCCTTCTTGAAGGTGTCACCAAGCTCAAAGGCTACCCGAACGATGCTTTCGACCGGGACGATTTGGATACCCATCCTTTCGGGTCTGAGACTACCGTGGGAGATGGTACCGCCCGTGCAGCTCACGTCAATATCCGTCGCTTTCTCCTGCAGAGCCAGTACGACCCGTCAGTGTCGGATCGCAACCTGACCGACTGGGTCTCGCATCTTGAGGATGAAATCAAAGTTTTGCAACTCCGCCACGAGCATGCTTCCTTCTATAGTAGTCTGGTGACGGAATGGTTGGCTAACCTTGAATCCGAAGGAGACTCCGCTGTCGAGGTCGAGGAACAAGGCTCCGGGTTTGAGCCGGTGGGGCGTGCTGAGATGCATGAGCAGCGAGCAACTTGGGAGCAATATGTGTTCAACGAGGGAGATGTGGACGAAAAAACGATCAGTGCGTATCTTGACGATCTCTTCACAAAGACGAATTTGTCTCAGCAGGCGCTGAAGGATCTGCGCCTGAAGATCAAGACCTTTGGAGATGAGCTAGCGGCGAAGAGGACTTGGTTCACCGTTGACGACCTGAAGTGGGTGAGCAGCGCCCTCTTAAGGTCCGACTCTCTCACGAAGGAAAAATCCGCCATTCTGAAGGACTTCATGCTCAACCAGTCCGTTGCCCAGGAGGTAGCGGATGTTTTGAACATGCGTCTTGCGTCTCTAGAGAGTTGGGGCTGGCCGACCGAGGGCATTCCCGTAGAAATGCGCCGTCAGCTGAACGGCAAGTACCGGGTGTTTATGGATGAGGACCTGCTGGACAGTCTTCTATTCCAGTATCTCGGCCTTGAGTGGGCGGTGACGTTCCGGTCTGCATTCGTAAATTTCCAGAACACTCGTGCTTGGAAGAGCCAGCGCGAGCATATCTCCAAGTCAGAGAGAATACGGCGTCAGCACTTCCTCGGCAAGCAAAGACGTTATGGCGTCAGTTGTGTAAACGATCACAGACGGGAAACGTACAAGTCCGACTACTTCATGACTCAACTTCCTTCCTCGGTCAAAACAAGCGGACAAGGGTATGATGATGACAACAACTCCATCGACGATGCGGACAAGCCCAAGAATGCCCTTGAGACGAAACACGCCCTTCTTCATCTCCTTATCACCGAGTCCTTGGTGCACACCAGGATTCATGGACAATTCACGGCCATCCGGTCGGACTTCAAGTACTTCGGGCCATCACTGCCACATACCACGATGCTCACCGTGTTAGCCTACTTTGGGGTACCACAGAACTGGATCGGGTTCTTCAAAAGATTCTTAGAGAGCCCCCTCAAATTCGTGCAAGACGGCGCAGGCGCTGCTGCCCAGACTCGCAAGTGCGGAATTCCCATGAGCCATACACTCTCGGATTGCTTCGGGGAAGCCGTTCTATTCTGCATGGACTATGCAGTAAATCAGAACACGGATGGTGCGTACTTGTATCGTCTGCATGATGACTTCTGGTTCTGGGGCCAGGAAAATACCTGCGTCAAAGCTTGGAATTCCATGACTGAATTCACTAGAGTGATGGGCCTCGAGTTGAATGAGGAAAAGACCGGGACAGTACGCCTTGAGAACAAGAACAAGGAGCTACAACAGCCATATCAAGGCTTGTATCCCTCCACAACAACTGAGAAGACCAATACTCCAAACTCTCTCCCTACCGGTGACATCCGTTGGGGCTTCTTGAAGCTCGATGCCCAGGAGGGCCGGTTTGTCATCGATCAACAGCAGGTGGATGACCACATCTCCGAACTGCAGCGTCAACTCTCCGCATGCAAGAGCATCTTCTCCTGGGTTCACGCATGGAATAGCTACTTCGGTCGCTTCTTCGCCAACAATTTCGCCAAACCGGCCATGTGCTTCGGTCGGAGCCACATCGACATGGCCATTTCCGCCCTAAGCCGCATCGAACGCACTCTATTTCCTGACAGCCCCAGTGGCGTCACTGATCATCTCCGGAAGATGATCGCAGAAAGGTTCGATATTGAATATCTCCCTGAGGGCTTCTTCTACTTCCCCGTTGAGTTCGGCGGTCTGGAGCTCATGAACCCGTATATCCCCCTTTTCGCCATGCGAGAAGACATCAAGCAGACACCTTCCGGTCGCCTCCAAACAGCCTACACCGAAGATGAGACAGAGTATCACGCCGCTAAAGAGCAGTTCGATAAGAATGGACCTGAAAACCCAGGCTCCGCTGAAATCTTCAATGACGATGAGGATCCGACCGCTTTCCTGTCTCTGGAAGAGTACATGCGGCATCCTGAGACGTATAGTAGCAACCTCCTTGAAGCATACAGGGATCTCACTCGCGTCCCGGATGAGGTGCATATCAATCAGACGCCGAGACTCCGCGGTAACCAAGTGACGTTGGATGGTAGCATCAGCACCCGCAACGTCATTTCGGATTCGTGGGGGTCCATGCCGCCATATTGGAAGTGGACAGCGGAGCTGTATCAGGGGGAGATGGTGAAGAGATATGGAAGTTTGGCCGCGGTTAATCGGGAGTTTATGCCACTAGGAGTTGTTCAGACCTTGAAGGAAGGGAAGTTCCGGTGGCAGTGTTAGTTTATATCCGATACCCCTGGTTTTTTATATGTATTTCTAGGCAATAAAAGTCCTATTCGTCTCTCTCTTATAATTTCTTCTCATAATAATATGCAAGTCATGCCACGTAACTCCATCTGAATAACAAGCATGCAATATCACCCTCTATAATTAGCCTCAAACTCGTCCAACTGTCTATAAAGCCGCTTCTTCTCTTCCTCCCCACCAAAAATCACACCAACAGCCTTCCGACATATAGCCAGAACATCCGCACGACTTAGATTGAAATGCTCCGCAGCAAGCAAATACTCATTCGACACAGGACTACAAAAGAAGCCCACATCATCCGTCTGTAAATATAAGCATCAACATCACCATCACCATCAACTACCCCCTCCCCTCCGCCTCTCACCCAAAAAAAGAAAGAGGGAAAGGAAACTCACACAAAGAACAACCGGACACTTCTCCCCTCTCCACCAATCCCCAAAATGATGCGCCGCAAACCCTCCTTCAATCATCCCTGCATGCACATTACAACTAATACACAACTCCAACCCCAGCCCCCGTCTTGCAATCTCCTCCTTCACATACCCAGGAACATGACAAACATGCCCCAGCCTCGCCGGCCCAAATCCCAACATCGTCTCCAACTCCCCCTCAGTAGCAACACTCTCCACCTCCGCAAAATGCACCGTGACCCCCAGCTCATTCGCCTTCGCCTTCGCGAGCGCGGGCCCAAACCGCGCCACGTCGCCTTTCGTCGGGTTGCCCGCGATGTCCACACCCACTGTCACGGGCTTGTGGGCTATTGCTAGGTCGACAATGGCGTCTGCTTCGGCGGGCGTCGTGTGCCCTCTGTCTAGGGAGAGGATTAGTTTGATGGTTATGTTGGGAGAGTGGGAGGCTTGGAATTGGGTTATGGTGGTGAGCAGGGTGGTTAGGTAGGCTTCTTTTGTGAAGGGGCCGGTGGGGGAGGAGCGGGGGATTGTGCGGAGTTCGAGGTAGGTTATGCCGTCGTTGAGGAAGTTGGTTAGCACGGATGTTGTTGCGAGGCTTATTGTGGGGAGGTCGTTGATTAGGTTGTAGATTGATTTTGAGAAGAGGGTGAAGAAGCTGGTTTATGGGAAGGGGGTCTTGTTAGTTTTTCTTTATATATAAATATTGTGTAGTGGTGTGTTTAGAGCCGAGTGGGGGTTTACTATTGGGGGCGTGGTGTTGGGATGATGGGATGTATGTACGTACGTCGTTAGAGAGTAATTTACTTTTCCTGGTGGGAGGACAACGAGAGGATCCTCGACGATGAGTGTTGGGTCTGAGGCTTTCTTTTGGGCCCAGATTTCGTGGAGGGTTTGGCGGCTGATGCTGCCGCTTAGGTGGGCGTGTAACTGGGGTTTGTGTTAGTTATATGGAGTCTTTTGATGTTTATAGTGATGGGTGGTTGGTGTGGGGTGTATTTGATGAGGTTGATTTTGTTTATATGGATGTATCTACGTACCTCGATCTTGGGGAGGGCCTTGGTGAAGGCTGCGTCGACTGGTTTGGTGAGATCCATTTTTGGTGGAGACGATTATTTTCTTGATGGTTGATGGTTGATGGTTGATGTTGAGGTTTGCTGGGGCTTATGGTGGTTGACGATGGGAAGTGGTTGATACATTGAATGTGGGGAAGAATGGGATGTAATGTGATGATTTCTTTCTTGCCTGAGGTTCAAGGTGATATTCACCTTTGTAGATGGCATTGTCAGCCGTTGACAATGACTGCGAATCATGATCTAAGGAAAGCCTTTGAGGTTATTTATCTTGTTTCTAGTTCAATTGGGGCATTACACTTTCGCATTTCAGATTTGAGGGAGCTAATTCGCTCCTCTACTCGATATTGAACACATACTAGTATGTATATCGGACAATCAAAATATATGCCAACATCAACAATGTCTATAACGTATTTCACTAGTGAGCGCCGCACACCAACGAGCGCCGCACCTCTTCAAAAATCTACGCGTCGTTTTGCCTTCCTTAATTCAATCCCCCACCATGCCTCCAAAAGCGCGTCAAAATCGAAGAGAATCAATCGAGCAGGAGGGTAGGATCCTGCTAGCGGTTTCTGTTTTAAAAAAGCAAGAAATTCGCAGTATTCGTGAAGCAGCTCGCATTTATAATGTCCCTGAAAGAACTCTGCGGCGACGACTCAATGGAATAACTTCCCGCTCAGAAACGCGCGCCAACAATCCTAAATTAACTCAAAATAAAGAGGATTCGCTTGTACAATGGATTCTATTGCTAGATCGACGTGAAGCGCCTCCTAGACCAGCAGTTGTACGAGAAATGGCTAATCTTCTTCTTGCTGGCCGCGGTACTACATCTATTTAATCAGTCGGAGTAAACTGGACTACCAAGTTTATTAAACGCCGTGATGAAGTGAAATCCTGCTTTTCTCGACGATATAATTATCGACGTGCTAAATGTGAAGATCCTAAAGCAATTAAAGAGTGGTTTAACCGCGTACAAATCACTATAATGCAACATGGGTTCGCACAGGAAGATATCTACAATTTCGATAAAACTGGCTTTGCTATAGGCCTAGTAGCTAATGCTCGAGTAGTTACTAGAGCTGACTACTATAGAAAAGCGCTTCTTGTACAGCCAGGTAATCGGGAATGAGTTACTTCAATTAAATATATCAACTCTACTGGTTGGGTGCTTCCTCCATATATTATCTTCAAAGAGAAGGTCCATATAGAGGGCTGGTATCAAGATTCGAAGCTCCCACCTAGTAGCAGGATTGAAGTTAGTCCTAATGGATGGACGATTAATGAGATAGGCCTTCGCTGGCTTAAAAATCTCTTTATTCCTGCAACTACTAGCTGTACAACTGGGAAATACCGCCTCCTAGTTATGGATAGCCATGGCAGCCATCTTACACCTCAATTCAATCAAATATACAGTGAGAATAATATTATTCCTATCTACATGCCTGCACATTCTTCCAACAAGCTCCAGCCTTTAGATATAGGCTGTTTTCGGTCTATAAAAGATACGTACGGTACCTTAGTACAGCAGAAAATGCGCTTAGAAATCAGCTATATTAATAAGCTTGATTTTCTAAAAATCTTTTCAGAAGCTCGCAAAATTGCTTTTACAGCAGAAAATATTTAGAATAGCTTTACAGGCACTGGTCTAGTTCCATTTAATCCAGATAGAGTGCTCAGCAAGTTAGATATCCAACTAAAGACTCCTACACCACCAGGCAGTCGGTCAACCAATTCAGCGCCTAAAACACCCTATACTACTAGGCAGCTAGAGAAGCAGGCATCTGCAGCAAGAAAACTGCTTAGGAAACGCGTTCAAAGCCCTTCATCTTCACTAGAAAAGCGATTAGACAAGATTATTAAAGGTCATGGATTGACTCTTAATAAACCTGTTCTTGCGCGGGAAGAAATATGCAAACACCGCATTAATAATAAATGGGAAGACCAAAAGCGGAAGTGATCTAATAGACAGCTAGCTATTGCAGAGGGTCTATCTCTTCAGGAAGGCCTAGAGCAATTTCAGCGCGAGAATGAGATCCATGAAGCTTAGGATACTATCTCTATAGATCCGGCGCTTTCTATAGTTGGGCCGCGCGTACGAGCCCCCCCAACGTGTTCTAATTGTCATGTTCGAGGACATACTAGAGTTAGATGTCCTAATCCACTTAGTAATTAGATTTTATATATAAATGCAATTGTTTGGTTGATAAAAGGCTCTATTTAGCCCATGGGCAGAAATCGGAGTGGAGGTGCGGCGCTCGTTGGTGTGCGGCGCTCACTAGTGAAATACGTTATCACTTTCCAGCATGACATTCACACCTCAACGAACCCGCCATCTATCACTACAGACAAGGCATCAACGTAATTTTACGGAACGAGAGAAAAATAAAATAAGTAAAATTAAACAAAATAAGGTTACTCCATGTCAACCCACGTTTCATCTCTTGAGACCAAAGTCAATCGGTTCCCGTGTTACAAATCGCACCAGGAACAATCCAGAATCGCATAACCACCGGCAACACGAGCAGCAGAGCCGCAGCGGAGCCCCCAAACAGTGACAAAAAACTGGGGCGTAATGCAACACACTACATACGAGCCCTGTTATATGAATCCTAGTTTCGTCTGACATCCCGTCGCGTCCCTACGGGCCCAGATATACGTTGCATGCCCACTACCCAGCCACACTCCCACCCGGGAAAGCGTACTAGGATATGAAATCAAAATTCAGTGTGCAGTGACTCCATCGGGCAAGTGTAGGTATTTGACAGCTCGTGAAAGTAGTCTAATGGGTGAGCTGCAAGGTTTAGTAGATCGTTTCAGTCAGAACAGCTGATGTCTGTCGGCGGGTTAGGGTTGCGAGGTCTCCATCTCATTTCTACTCTCCTGACTGTGGAAGTCTAACAGCCGAGTGAGAGTTCCCAAGATTTAGGAGAGAAGGTTGATCCTGGCGTGGATTGTTGGTTACCTTGGGGTTTTCTATTAGTTCACTTGAATGTAGTTCTACCATTGAGTGCTCTCTTCTTTCTGCTATTATAATTAGCCTTGTGTGTTATAATGATATAGTTTATCAGGCAGGCTATTGTCGGGTACAGATGTATATAGCCCATACCATTCATTGGCTTCTCCGCTGGGATAACGTGCGAGTCGCAGTTAGCATGAGTTAATTAATTCATATCGCTTATACCCTGATCGTGGTTGCAATTTGCTGGATGCACCTCTGCGTGTGGATATGTCGATATTGGAGCTGATACTGAGACTCCAGGAGACATTCTTGGCACATCTGCGCGAACGCAGTACGCCATATCGATCTTGTCGTGATACTTACGCGAACTGGCATGAAGCATACGTTACATCCTGTTAGCTAGTCTCGTGTAAATTGGAGCCTTGCGATCCAAAGTTCGGATCTAATGAAAAGTGGAGAAACGCGGCAGCCAAAGGCCATAAGGCAAAAAGGTGTGGGAAGGTCAAAGAACGAAGACAAGGGGAAAAAAAAAAATTTAAATACTTGAAAAGAAAAATTACGGAAGTAAGGGGTTCGTTTGAAAAGCGAAGTCATTCATTGTCTGACAGTTGTGCGAGGGTACATTGGAATAATTACTATTGTGCCGTGCTGGAGAACAAAGCCTCATCCTAAGTATGTATATCAATTAGCCTCGTTAGTTGCCTCCACACCAATGTTTTCACGAGGCATTAGTTCCTTTGTCAAGGCAACCGTGTATAACCAGTGAGTACACGTTTCAAGAGTACTTTCCTGTATGCAATCGTGCGTGATGCGGCTGTACATTGCTGCCAATGCACCAGAAAAAGGCACTGGAACGTTACTGTACCCCCAGGACGCGGCGCAGCTCTGTCTAGAAGAAAAGATTCGATTCTGATAATCTCATAGCTGAATGTGCACTACTAGTGCCATCCCCATTGGGCATCGCACATGCATTAACCGGCGTGTGTTCCACAGCCTTCGTGGGGGCCTTTCGCCCTGATCCTAGCCATAGAATAAGACGTACGACTAGGATTTTCCAGTACCACGGCACTGAGACACCCATGAGCCCTGTCACCGTGCACTGCCGCTGGGCCGTAGCCACTTCCCAGTTTTCCGCTTTCTTGTGCGCTGTGCGGGTAAGTCATCGAAGATTTCTAGAAACAACGTACTCCGTACCATGGAGATAATTGGACGGTGGGCGTTTCCACAGAGAAACCATCCTATTTTTAGCGGGAAACCCGAGACTGAGTCACGGTGGAAACATGTGGAATCCAAGTAATGGACAAAGTCAGTAATGAACACTCTCATTGGCGATATTTCGACCTAGTTGGCCCGTTGCCGTTATAGTCAACTTCGGTAAAACCAAGAATTGAATGAATAACTCCGTACCATTCGTTCGTAATGGTACTGACGCTGGCCATTGAAGACACCTAGAGTAAAAATTGCGAAGCGCAATACAAGGGAATACTTATTATCTTTAATTTTCGCTCCTTGTTTTCACAATTGTGCGCTCCGAAAATGTTGCATATTCTGTACGGCAGTGGCGCACTGTTGTCGGTTCGGACCGAGAGTAAGAGAAAGGCAAAGGAGAAAAAGCAGAAGCTCACCCAAACAAATCTAAACAAATAAATTATAATAAAACAAGAGAAAGGGATAGCTAAGGCAAACACACAGGGGAGTAAAGTATGACTAGAGCTATACCACTTGATATTCATGTGCATTTCGTGTTGTATGAATTCAATCAATGTGAGAGGCTACACAATTGGCTGTGGGAATTGCAAGGTTATCTATGACGAACCAGCCAATGACGATGAAGGATTCAGCGGCTCATTGAGGCTTGAAGAGGAAAAGGTCAAGAAAAAAAAATAAAAATAAAAAGACGTGAAGCGGGAAGTGACGGATTCAGTATCAAGGGAGATTGGACCAAACCTTTAGATTACGACTCTTGCAGATGAAGCAAGCAAACCCTATTACCATCGCCACCGTAGTGGACCTACCCTAATGTCATACCAAGGGTAGGTATCGGCGCGATATCAGTCACAGTTGGGGTTCGTGATTGTGGCTTGCGTCGGCCTCGGCAGATACTCATTGGTTGTTTTAGATCTCAAGTTGATACCAGGTATACCACCTAGCACTAACAACACACGTCAGACGGTACTCATCAATGCGAATATCAGTAAGGGAACTGCTTCAGCAAGTGTCACGGATCTTGCTGGCGGCCAATCGCGGTATGTGTAGGTATGCATGGAGCCCTGGAGCAGTAATAGATTGGCCAGAGATGAGTTCATTCTGGATGGGCTCTGACCTTGCAGCCCGAGGCGACATAGCCAACCCGCCCTGTAAACGTACATCTCGAAAGAGGGGATTGTGTCAGATTAGAAAGCAAAGGGCGATGAAAGTCAAAAAAAAAGAAAAAAAAGCAACATTGGGCATTCATGATCACGAGGGTTCATAAGCAGGTGAGACGCGAACATAGGCGTTGCTCATGCAAGACGCCTTAAGAGTGCGAGGGAGTTATGGATTATCAGCAAGCCACAAGCAGGTTGTCTGGCTGACTGGGAAGTCCGGCAATTGTGATCCCGACCGGAGAGCGTGCTGCATTGCTGGGAAAATAACCACAGGGGACGACGGCCTGAATGAGACCCCGGTAGCATGACTGACTGGGGTTGGAAGAAGGCTGAGAAGCATCGAAGACGCATCGAAGGATCCGAGACGCACTCAGGTGAGCTGAGCCTCAGGCAGAGAGGGTTTTGCTTGGTTGTGCATGGGGGGATTATTGATTTGCGTGAACGCTAAGATACAAATAATGATACCACGTTACACAACTCTTTTCCAACCCAATCAACAAGACAAACTAGGTAACATCCATTCCAACCCAATTCATTGAAAGGGAATCAAGGGCTGAATACCCTTCGTCCTTTGTATCTTGAGAGCGATAACTGTGTAACATGATGGGGTAATTCACAGCGCAAATAGTAATTTGTGATTGTGGGCTCATTGGCCTAACGGGCAGAAGATTACAGTTTTCTAACAAGGACCCCGGTTCAGGAGGCGCAACGTTCCATCCAGTTGGGAACAACTTGGTTTGCCTTGTAATTATTAATTGTCGCGCGTTTTGGCTTCGGACACTCCGGACAGCAGAAAATGCGCATGCGGTACAACCGGTACCTGAGTCACACTCAAGTGATGATGTAGTTGACATTCAATAAGAAACCCTCGAGTAACAAGGGGGGAGGGGTAACATTGTCCAATTTTTTCCCTTTTATTACAAATTAGCAAAGTAGTCTCCTGAAGATCAGAGTCACAACAATCCGTTGTCTGGAGATAAATTACACAGCACTAATAGATACATACATTACACTCTAACCCATCTGTTCAAGTAGGGGAAAAACGAGAGAAGAGAGAAATAGTTAAAATATTTTATAGGCTAAACTACTAGTAACAAATTTATCAATCGATAGGGTTGGTCCTGATGACGCTACAGGCCAATGAAGCCAAGATTGTTTTCTGCTCTGTATGGACGTATGTATGGTATTTACGATGGTGCTGTAATGACATGACAAAGAGTGATCAATATTACAACGCTAATGCACTTGATGTGGTAAGATGGTAACCACTATGCTGGGATACAATCGCTGTCTTCTCAAAAAAAATTTTCCTTTTTTCTTTTAATGAACTCCTTTTGGGTCCTTCTTCCGTTTCGGGTGGTGGGGAAGCACTTGCGTGCTACCTTGTCTATGATGTCATAACTAACGTTCTCAAATCATTTAATTGATCAACTGAGGCACAGCGTACTTATGGAAGGTAAAAATGATCCTCTCAGCATCCAGAAGTTGGGTCCTGCCGAAGTAATAAACCGGCAATTACGAGGGAATTGAAAGCAACCCAGGTATGGAAATGCATAGTATAACAATTCAAATGTAAACAGGATTCAGACTGCATTCATTTGAGCGCCATTTCTTGTTCTGTTCTTTTTGTTCTTTATCTTTGGGGTTAGATCTAACAAAAAGATAGTTAGGTAAAAGGGTCTGGAAGACCTTGAGCATAGCAAAAGAAAGGGACGCAAGGAGAGGGGGAAAAAAAAAAAAAAGAGAGAGAAAAGAAAAAAGAAAAAGGGCACCACAGGTGGAGCAATCAGAACCACTACCTCAAAAAGTTTTGATCATCTAAATTGCTGCCTACAGTGATAGTGATAATAATGATATGATAAAGGAGCTGGAGGATTGGGAAGAAAGCCAAGGAATAGCCCGTTGAAAGCGTCCATCACACACTTTGTTTGTGATCGTAGCCAGGAGTCCTCGGATGCAAGATCCTCGGCGAAGTGAAACCCGCGATGAAAGGGGATTGGAGGCTGTCAACCTTAGTAGCCCTGGATGAGTGGGACACCGTTTAGGAAATCTCCCCACGAGGCAGATGCTATGGACCAATTACTGCTGTCGGCTGGATTCCCCAGGCACGGTACGGTGCCCGGCAGGGTTGGTCCCTCACTAGTGCCTAAGGCCTTTTCGGGCTCTATCGTCAGACCGCTGGGGGGGGGGTCACCACCAATGAGTGTTGAAACTTTGGGACGATATAAGATCCCCGGCCGGTTAGTGGTTCACTTCATAGCGAAATGCCTATGATGAAAACTATGAAGTTCACCGACCAGATAGGTAATTGTCTAATAATAATAATAAATTGTACCCAGAAGCGGATCCACAGCAATGAAATGAAGTAGGCATCCAAAGACAGGAAATGCTGAGTCTTAATACCATTGATATTAATGAAGGCAATGCTACAACGCTACTACTGTCTCAGGCAGTCAAGGCTCAAAACCCTAAGATAGCCCGTGAGTTCTGGTAGCTCATTGACCTAACCTTAGTATATTATCTTACGAGTTGGTAGGTAGCAAACAAACACGGTCATCCTGGTAGCCGGTGCTCCCGCCGCGAATAAAATGATGCGCTGCTAGGTCACGGGCTCAGGACGGCCTCCTTTGAAAGCCTATTGACTGGTATGGCCTCTGATACAGCTCGATTCACTGGATTTTCGTGGCACGTCAGGGCACGGCCGAATAGTGCTCATGGGAGGAGATCGATGAATATTACGGAGAATTCCTTCTCCTCATTTTCCCACCCGATCATCATGATTGTCAGCGCCAATTTGCTTGCTCGGTGTTAACATTCCAAAGTTGACTGAGCCGATGGCATGATAACCTGCGACCTATAGACATCCGCAGGTACTATACCCTTCCTTAAAAAAGAATCAAACAAAAAGGAATAAATTAGAATAAAATAAAATACTATGCAAGGAGCGATCAGAAGTCGAAAAGCACGCGAGACGGCGACAACCTAAAACCATGAGCCTTGTTTTCTGCTTTGCTTTTCCCCTCTGATCATCGCCATTGCTATCAGTTGTATGAGAGGAGGGGTAGGTTTGCAACCGATCATTCTTCCTTCCTATGAGATATCTACATGTGTACACGACCGAGCGCATTCAGTAAAAGTCCTAATAAGGTAAATTACTAATAAGTACTACCAGTGGACAAGACGGCGGAACATCACGCCAACAGAGTTTACCCTCTTATCGTACGCTCTCTTTCTCTACGGAGTTATGTCTATTAGAGTATATAGATGTACAGCCTCGTGCTGATATTGGAGGGAGAATATGAACTGATCTGCTGCCGTTCCTTGCGTCATCATAGTAAATGTGAGGCATTTCGATCAATCAATAGTATGAGATTAGGTACTCGTCGCTACCTTACACAGACTCCCGCCACAGCCGCGATATCAGCTTGGTAACACCGATCGGTCGGAATATTATCGGGTATCGATCTTATGATGGACAAGTGACGATGATTGGAAATTGCTCACTTTGCTTTCATACAGATATCCACATGCCCCAAGCACCGCAGACGATTTCTTTTGGCATGAAAAGGACATTTAGGATGAACAGACGAAACAAGGAATTATCATTTTATGTTGTACCTACTAATGCATCAGGTCATTCGTATCCCAAAAATAACCTGCCATTGGAGGAAGAATCAGCCTTGTCTGGAAAAGACTAATGAGCGCCCAAGATTCTGAGACATTAAGGTTGGCAAGCATAGTTAATCTAATCAGACTTTACCTGCTCCATGGAAGAATGAAAGAACCTTCGATGGCGAAAGGATTTGGTTGGACGCTGAGCCGATAATGCCCGAGAGCCGACAACTTCGTTTCTTCAAAGATCTTGGTAGGGAGAGCTATCTATAGGACTTGAATCATCGTCCAAGAATGAAAACGATAAATGTATACCAGAGAATCCTTTGTCTTAGTCGCCTGAGGTTTTGTTCATAGTGAAAATCCTATTTTCGTAGGTAATGCAATTATTATGGTAAACTTACTGTACGGCGCTTGAAGATATCACTAATCACTCCATCGAACTGTGATATTTGAAGGACCATTTTGGTTTGTCTAAATCTAAATCCCACTCCCACTTGCTGATGGGCGTTCTTCTCCATTGATGATCAGTGGTGCGCTGAACACACCCATATGACAAGCAGAACAAGGAAGATAAGCATTGCCAGCTCAGCAACATGGCTCAGCTGTTGTGCGGGGTTCACATCCTACGAACCAAATTTTTTGTCTACTTTTCGAGTATCTTACGGTTGCCTACTTTTTCATTTATTTATTTTTTTGTTTAATAGTCATAATGCATCATTCAAACGGTCGCATTACTATCTGTTTTTATCTTACAGCCAAGGGATGATCAGGTCTTACCTGTACAATGCATTTTATGGCCAACACTAACCGGATTAGGTAGCGTCCCATGGAGGTATAGACAAGCTGAAGATGGAATGTTTACCAGGCATATACCTCCAGAAGTCAGAGAAGAAATCAGATCAAATTATGTTCCTTGACCTCATAGGGCAGGAATAAAAGATAAGCAGGGAATAAAAAAAGAAAGAAAGAAAAAAGGAAATACAACAAGGACTGGCTACGAGTCAACATAACCCCAAGGGTTCATGCTCTCTAGTTGCCTATCTTCATTCTTGCCCAAGTTGTCGGGAGCAATAATACGCCATGAGGGAAAGAAAGGTGATGACTGCTGTCTGACCGCTTTTCTGAGTCCTGAGACGGTGAGTCAGTATAGTGATGCTAATACTAGTGGCCGATAGAGCCTTCAACATAACCCAAGCAATGAATGATAAAGCGTTCAGCAGGGAGTAGGGCATAACCCACAAACGCAATCGTACGAGCATAAGTACTTAGTATGTAAAGCGCCACTACTCCGTACAAGGCTACTATTTTGGAGGTAATTACTAGCCTCCTAGATTGCAGAGTATGGGGCTAAGTCACTACCTATGAGCATTCCCCAAAGGATCTGCTGACTAGCGTTTTAAGATTCATCGTTTCATCATTCTTACCGCTCCATTGTCGTGGTGACCTTTCTTTCTTTCCTCCCTTTTTCCGCACCGCCCCGCCTGTGATTCCACTGCCACTTTCTCTAGCCTCAGAACTAAATGCATAGGGCAAATCCAGTCATTACTAAGGCTTGTAATATTACTTACAGTTCCTATACATACCTGCCTACCAGCCTTAAAAACCGCCCCCGCGTTCAGTAATAGGGTTGCTACTAGCGAGTTGAACTAGGATGACGATAGAAAAAAAGAAAAAAAAAAAGAAAAAGGATGATTGAATGAAAAAAGAAAAAAAGAAAGGAGCCTTGTCCCTCGTGTTTTATATACCCCAGTGGAGTAATTCCTGTACCTATCCTTCCGTAGACGAAAGAACCACCCAACACTCCACAGTGTTGTCGACTAGGGATGTCGCGGCATCAACCGTCTCATTTTCTCTGTTTCCGGTGAATCCGCCTATCTCCCCTCCTTAACCCCCTAAGATTCTTCTGGTGTACCATCATTACAACTGCACACTGCAGTCATTGCACATTGATTTCCTGCGATGCGAACGCGCCCATGACCAGAGTCAATGATTGGCTCCTCCCATCCTAGTCTTCCGCCGACTAAGGCATCGATCAGGTGAAAGGCACCCGATTGTCGGAACTTTTTGAGTCCTCGTACTATTGGACTAAACTATTCAAATTGGAGAGTCGACTTACAGTACACACGCCCTAAAGTGCGGAGGGATGGCGTGCATCTTTAGGTTGGCCATTTACCAGTTTTAGTCAAGTAACGCACAGGGATAAAGGTGGGTTTCCTTCGTTCGTCACCTCACATCGTGAAACTCTAAAGCTTGCAAGAATGAAGGGAACTGAGATGATGATGGACGAGATGATCTTAATGATCCACATAAAATTCCCCCGGAAGGACCGCCGTGTCGGTGCTTCTCAAATTCTGTAATATCAGATATTCACCTTGATAGGCAATCGATAGTCGCTATGTTGCCGGTGGATCCTTAGTGAGGCATGCTTCGAATTCTTTCTAGCGTAGTAAAAAAGGTTGAAAGAAATGACATGGTGGATTCCTCCGTTCTCCGTATCGCGTCCTCCCCGTGTCTACTGTTATGGGGAACGGGATCTTCTGTGGGGATTCTTTTTCGAAAAGGAAGCGCATGCAATCTGTTACAGCTATGGGATGACCTGTATCCACACGCCGACCTATTGAGTAGGTCGCACAGGTGCTCTCAACGTAGAGAATTTCCTTCCCACTCCCCTTTCCTCACTGAGGAATTTTTGTCGAAAGTCAGAATCTCCTTACCCTCTTTTTTTATTACATGAATAACCAGTGATTGTGTGCCGACCTGCAAGATTGACAGTGACATCCCCTCAAGGGATGATCGTCCAATGGTATAGCAGACCTGTTCTTTGGAAGTCATTTCATTGTTATTTTATGGTACTCAAGAAAATTCCAGCGGCTCTGATACCTTAATACTTGTCAAATATACCTAGGAAATGCAAGATAACCTCCATTCATAGGGATTCATAGCGGTACCTAGGCAGAAGTGTTCGAAAGAGTCAGCTGACTCTGGTTCGTTTCAATATCAATGTATCCTGGACTCCGGGTCCGAAGTTGAGTGTACAAAGGACGACGAAACGGGAAAGGAAGGGTAGGTGAAAAAAAAAAAAAAAAAAAAAAAAAAAAAGAAGAAGAAGAAAAAGGAAAAGACGAAGCAAGAAAGAGAATCGACAAGCTCCGAGGACCATTACGATTAGCTTCAATATTACTTAGGCGGCCGTTGCTATGCGTTGTGAACAGCTAACCCGCACCGCAACAGACTGAGTTTCAAGAAATCTGCCCAGCGACAACGGCCCAGTTTGATTAGACTACATACCAAATTACCATCCCTTTCCTGCCTCCTCATCTGAGTATATAGATCGTAGAATCCTCCCGGTTGATCCGCGTCATTGCGATCCTTATTGTTGACTTCCTTTGTTCTTCTAAATATTAGAAGGAAATAGGGAAAACAGCAGGTGTCTTTGACCATAAATATTCTATTCCCCTCTTATCTTTATTTTTTTCATTCCCTTCCAGCCGTGGGCGCCGCTGTTATCACCACTCGCGGCCACCAGCATCATCATTCTCAATATCCTTTGGTTATATCATCATTACATTGCTCGACATTGTTTGGTACCGAAAAGCCCAAGCGGTGTAATTTTCAACCCTTGTCTGACTTCCTCGTTTTCGTTTCCCACATTAAGTGGACCCGTTGAACGAGAGAGAGAGCAAAAACGAAAAGGGAGAGAAAAAAAAAAAAAGGAAAAAAGAGCGGGAATACATCAGGTACAGATTCCATTACCCTTTACCGGGACATACGCGTACGGTGTGCTGTGACGATACTGCAATACGACACATGACATACAGTACGCTGTATGTATGTACGTCAGTAAGCGCAGTACCCACACCAGCTTTCCTTCAATTGAAACATCCAGTGGTTTCTTCCAAATCGAGCCTTCCACAATTCTTTCTCCCCCAAATCTCCCTGTTTGTTCAACATTTACTACTCGTCTAAATGGAAAATCCATAAGAAGACCTTGCGAATCCCCTTTGACACCTTTTAGCACATCCCCCGACCCCAACCCTGCGCCTCCTTCACTTCCGCAATTTGGTGACTCGAATTTCTGGAGTACGCTGCTGGCAGTCTCCTTCGCCGTCGCATGATCATCGTTTCTTACTACATACTTACATCCTGGCGGCTTTTTTTTCGCTGCAGGTCCTCTACGACGCTCCACGTAACCGTGCAGCATTACCTGGAACGGCGAGACGTCGAAGCGCACTAGAGCATCGCAACCTTCGCGACTACTGAGCTCCGTCCAATCTCTGATTGCTCCCCCAGCATCGTCCATCTTCCTCTTTGGACCGCCTGCATCACTGTGCTGGCAGGCAATCCTGCATTGCAGCTCGGATCCTCGTCGCCGATTCACCATTTCCCGTGCTGCAGCCTTTCTAAATTACTGTTAGAGCCACAGCAACTGACGTGAAAGCTGAATTTCTTTGCTCAACTTTTCTTGAAGCGGAGGGGCTCTGCTGACAACTAAGCACATGCGCGGTACAGACTACCTATTGTCTTGCATGATTCATTACCATTAGTCCTTTTTCTATTTTTTATTTTATTTTCTCTGTGGGCCGCTATCTTTCCTCCCTGCCAACAACAGGGAAATTTAAAAAAAGGAAAGAAGGGGGAAAAAAAAGGAACTGCTACCGTCTTCGACAATTACGGCCAATTGGCCCGTCTCCGCACCTCTTCTTCCATTCTTGCAGAAGGAAAGCTTTCCCCGCGCATTGAAAAAGATCGACGATTGGAGAGAGGGGTAAAGCAGGATTTCAATTGAGAACACAGTTTAAAAATAAAATAAAAAACGCCGAAAGGGGCAGACAGCTCAAAGGAACGTGACGAAAATCGGTTCCGTAAGCAGGGAGCCAAGTGATTGATCACCACTCTGATAGTGTGCACCGACGGGCAGAGTTACCGATTGTTGCCCCGTGGAGCCACCGTTACACAAAGCCACTGTCCGTCTCAATTGTTATCAGGGACCTGAATTCCTTCTCCCGCCCCCCTCCTTGATTACTCGCGAGCGCTCTCAGGAAGGGCTCTCCGCATTGCATCAAAGGCTGGCCAAGATGCAGATATCAAAAACATAGCAATCCCGCTAAGGACGTGGCTTTTGCATCATTCAGCCAGACACGTTCCCTATTTCGGCTCGTATTGCATTTCAACCATAGGCCGCCCTCTGAACCAACACGACCGCTTTCTTACTGCTGTATTGCTCATTCGTCCTTTGCAAAGTCCAGGTGACTCAGGCATTGGCACGGTTCACGACAGATAGACAGTCTCACGACCTGCAGCTGAGTGGGTGGTGTTCTTGTAGGTACCCGCGATGGCCTACGCCGCTACCTCGGCGGCTTCGACCGTCAATGGCGACGCCCGCTCCAGCATAAAACTCACTACTTCGCCCTCCAATCCCCCCAAGCTACACCATGTCATCACTTCCATTCCACCTGCCCCCAATCCTTCTTCCGCACCGCCATACACCTCTTCTTTATCTAGCACGCCGAATTCTATACGTCCCACCTATTTCCCTTCAAATGCGTCAAGCCCTTCAGGCACACCTTTACAGCTTGCCACAGACGGGCTCCGAGGACGTGTACCTCCATTCCCTGTTATTCCTCCCACCACCTTCGAGCTCGGGGAGTCCATAATGGCTGTTCCGGGGAATGCTCCTGCCTCTGGCTCGGGGGATGTAATCATCTCGAATTCCAACAAAGGCCCAGGCTTGATGCGCAGAATCTCCCGCGGCGCTGCGAATAAGCTTACACGAAGACGACAATCTGCATCGCAACATGACAAGCGTGACCGCAGCTCTGGCCCCGTGATTATGCGCAGACGCAGCGACAGCAAGACTGGGTCTCAAAACGGCCGCGACAACGCACTCGAATCTAGCAATGAGGAAGACAGCAACGACGCCCTTGATTCACTTGGTGTCTGGTGCGGCTCAGAACCATCCAGCTTACCGAATGACAATTTCATGACAACATCCCGCCATTCCGGCACAATCGCGCCCAAGGTAGATTCGGCTATTCACCGTGGTGTAGTCTTGACGAAAGTCACGAAGAAGCGAAGCAAACAAGTCCGCTTCTTCATTGACCTGGATTCGGGAAAGGTCTATTGGGATGTCTTGAATCCGGCCAAACGTTTCTATATTGACGATATCAAGGAAGTTCGAGTTGGTGTGGATGCGCGCAATTACCGGGAGGAGCATCAAGTTACGCAAGATAACGAGGATCGCTGGATCACAATTGTCATTGCCAACGACGAACGGTCAAAGGGTCGCGCTGTCAAAACGTTGCATCTTATTGCTGGAAATGAACATACCTTCCAGCTTTGGACAACAACCCTAGAAAACATCTCTCGATATAGGATTGGCCTCATGGCTGGCCTGGCTGGTTCCGGCCAGAGTGAGGCGGTCCTGAAAGCGCACTGGCAGCGCGAGATGTCGAGATTGTTTCCCCATGGACTTAGGCCAGGCGAACAGGAGAGTCTGGATTTTGTCGCGGTGGAGAGCATTTGCCGCAATTTGCATATCAATTGCTCCAAGAACATGCTTCGCGCTCAGTTCTCCAAAGCCGATTCTGACGCCAGCGGCAAATTGGACTTTCTGCAATTCCAGGACTTTGTTGCTCGCTTGAAAGAGCGGAAAGACATCAGGGAGATCTTCAAGAACAATGCTACTGATGCTAAAGATGGTCTAACTGTCGATGAATTCTTGGAGTTTCTCCGCGACAACCAAAATGAGAATGTTGATTTGGACCGAAGTTATTGGGTCTCAATTTTCGACAAGTGTGTACGCAAGTCCAAATCGCGCGTTCCCTGTATCCCAGAGTCCGGAGAAGAGGAAGTCCCTCGAATGGATCTTGACGCTTTTTCTTCTTTTCTCGCGTCTCCGTGGAATGGTATCTATGCATCTCGTGCTCCGCAGTCACGTTTCGATCGTCCCTTGAACGAATATTTCATCTCGAGTTCGCACAACACTTATCTTTTGGGCCGTCAAGTCGCGGGCGCATCCAGCACAGAGGCATACATTAGCGCCCTACAAAAAGGGTGCCGTTGTGTTGAGATCGACTGTTGGGATGGTGCTGATGGTCGACCGATTGTGTCTCATGGAAGAACCATGACTACTAGCGTCTTATTTGCCGACTGTATCACTGTCATCAACCGTTATGCTTTTATCACTACCGATTTTCCTCTCATCCTCTCTCTCGAAGTGCACTGCAATCCGGAGCAGCAATTGGCAATGGTGAAGATCATGAAGGATGCCTTTAAAGAACAACTTGTGTTGGAGCCACTGTTAACAAACAATTTCGTGCTTCCGTCACCGGAGGACCTTAAGGGACGCATTCTTGTCAAAGTCAAGACGTGTGACGAGCTCCAAGATGTACGCCAGGAATCAGTAAACGGCTTCGCCGGTCACGGGCGTAAACGCAGCGCAAGTTCACCCTTTATACGTCCGACAGGATTTGACAACCCAACTATCACCAGCCTGCCCCCTCTGTCCAGCCCGCCGACAATTGGACTGGAAACTGTTGGCTCATTTCTATCCCAAGATAGACGGTCATTTACAACCACTAGTATCAGCAGTGCTACTGAAGACAGTGACGGTGCGTTAGCATCCGCCAGGAAAGAGAAGAAAAGACGCCAGAAGAGTAAGATCACCAAACCCTTATCGGACCTCGGGGTTTACACTCGAGGGTATAAGTGGCATAGCTTCTCATCTGCTGAAAGCCAACGATATAATCATGTGTACTCATTCGCGGAACGATCATTCGAAGGGATTTGTCGTGATGCAGAAAACAAGACTCTCTTTGAGAAACACAATCGGAAATATCTTACTCGAGTCTATCCGTCCGGCTTCCGCTTGAGGTCTTCGAACTTTGATCCTCTTAAGTTCTGGCGACGCGGCGTTCAAATGGCAGCTCTGAACTGGCAGACTTATGACATTGGTATGCAGATGAATCAAGCCATGTTTGCTGCTGGAAGCGACCGCACTGGCTACGTACTTAAACCAGAGTCTCTTCGCGCTTGGGCCCCGACTGACGAAGAGGGAACGAAGGCTACGGAACGGAAGTCAGTTCAATTCTCAGTGGATGTCATCTCTGCCCAGCAGCTCCCTCGCCCTCGCAGCATTGGCCCCGATGATAATATCAATCCCTATGTGGAAATTGAGATGTTCAGCGCAGATGATCGCGGCCAGAGCTTAGTTGTTGGCGAAGGTGGTATGAACGCGTCCGCCCGCCACGGCATGTCTGGCATCGGCTTTCCACACCGCAGGCGTACCAAGATCGAACAGAGCAATGGGTATAGTCCGATCTTCAATGATCGCTTCAGGTTATCGTTGGAAACTAAATATCCCGATTTGGTATTCGTTCGCTGGACTATTTGGAGCTCACAGGATGGGCGCAGTGCTGGAAGCAATAGCAGTATTCAACTTGCGACGTTCACGGCAAAGCTTAGCAGCTTATCTCAGGGTTATCGCTACTTGCCTTTGTATGATGGTGGCGGCGACCAGTACTTGTTCTCAACCTTGTTCTGCAAGATTACCAAAGAAGATCCGGTTCCTGTTCAACGTTTGGACACTGAAGAACTCAGAGCCGAACGGATGGGCATTCTCCGACAGATCGGTCAGACCGTCTTTAAACGCACTTCCTCCACGGAACGCGAGAGGAGCAGCGATATGGCCACAAGCCAAGAGGATAAAGATAGTTCTCCTGATTTAACTCCGACAGTTTCCGCAGCATCCACCTCATCGTTACCTCCTTGACACGGCCACCAAAGCACTATTTACTACGGCGTACCATCAGCACGCCAAACTCTTTTTCTTTCCACTTCCAACCTTTTTTTTCGTATGGTTTCGTTTGATTTCAAATCATGTGCAAATAAACGGAGCGGCGTTCTTTTAGTTTTCATTGTGTCTATGCGTCGTTTTTCTCATATTTTCTTTTGGCGGGTTATTTCCGGGGTACTCTGGCGCATTACGGTTGCTGAGGTCACTGGAGGGCCCGAAGGAAAATATGGTCTTCTACTTGTTTGTCTCTATCTTGTGTTATTAAAGGGTGATGCATGGCTGCATTGCGAGTGAGAGTTCCAGGCGATCCTTGACATTTTCTTCGTTTTCTTCTGTGTTTTCTTCAGTTTATTTTGCGATCGGATTACGCCTGTTCTATCTAGCGATACCCTCTACTTGTGCTCTTCTGTTGCGTGTTGCATGGCCGTGCACTTGCTCTACTTCATGTGGTGTTCTTTTTGTCTGCATCGAATCTTGCTATCACATTTGCGTTACTTATTTGTCTTTCAGGGTTTGGGTTAAGGGTGTCATTTCACACATATCATCATTCGGATAGGATGGCAGCATTCAAGGAGTCAGCAGGGAATGATTGCATCATTGGTCAAAATTGGCGGGGGAATACACTGTACAAGAGCGTGGACTGAAGCCAACGCTTTTGACGGAGATATGTACTTACTAGTTCAATTCTGGCCCACACTGAGAGTTCTAGATGAATCTCCGAGAGGTCATGTCTGTCTTTACATTGATTTCATTTCTTATTCTTGTTTTAATATTAAACATGCGCTGGAACGCTCATTCGATTCCAGGCCAATTTGCAGGCAACAACAATTCTTTTACTTCCTCGCAATAAGGACAATCATTCATGTGGTTCGTATGTAGTAGTGGATAAGACTGCGGTGGTTGACTTGATTGATTGCCCGATAGATAAAGTTGATCAATACGGAGTTAGTGTCACCGCCCTCGGAAAGGCAACGTGACGACTTTCGGCCTAAGTGCCCATCATTCATACACTCTATAGTCTATACAACATACAATATTGTAAACAAACTCAACTGACAGCTGGTGATTTTGTTTTCACTCCTCTACACAATGGATCCTTTCTCAGCAGAGGGTGGTAAGTACTTCGCCATCATGCGCCCACTTGAATCGAGTCTATCCAACTCCAACTCACCCATCCATCCCCCCACAGAACTCATCAACATCCACAATGCCTTTCACCAAGGCCAATACCAGGAGGTAATTGACTTCGACACATCCGCCCTCTCTCCAGAGAACCACCTCCCTGCCCGCATCCTACAGCTCCGCGCCAAAATTGCCCTAGGACTATCCGACCAGGTTCTCTCCGATGTCGACACCGAAGGAGACACCCCCGACCTTGCAGCGGCAAAGGCATTGGCACAGCAAGCCGCCGGCAATGAGGACTCCGCCTTGAAGCTCGCGCAGGATCTGGCGGAGAATTACCCTGATAATGCTACCGTGCAGGTTCTGGCTGGAACGGTCCTGCAGGCGCAGGGAAAGAGCGAGGAGGCTTTGGCGCTGTTGACGAAGCACCAGGGGAGTCTTGAGGCGTATGTTTCTTTTGGGTCGGTCAATACTTTGGGGATTGTATGAGGCTAATGCGTGGGTGGTGTAGTGTTGCTTTGATTGTTCAGATCCATCTTCAGCAGAATCGGTCTGATCTGGCCTTGAAGGAGGTCCAGGCTGCTAAGCGGTGGGCCCAGGATTCTCTTCTGGTTAACTTGGCTGAGTCGTGGGTTGGGTTGAGGGTTGTATGTGTTTACCCTTTCTCCCTTGGTTGAGTGGAAGGGTGGATGGCTAAAATTGATTTGGTTTAGGGCGGCGAAAAGTACCAGTCTGCTTTCTACGTCTACGAGGAACTAGCCTCTGCCCCTAGTACTTCCGCTCCGCTCTCGATTGTCGGCCAGGCTGTCGCTGAGATTCACCTCGGCCGGCTACCAGAAGCCGAAGCGGCGTTGACGACGGCCCTTGAGAAGTACCCTGAGGATGCGGAGCTCATTGCCAACAGCATTGTGCTGAACGTGTTGGCTGGGAAGTCGAGCGAGGAGTTGGAGTCGTATGTATTACCTGTTGTTGTCTCTGTTATGATGCTCGTGCCGTTCTAACTTGTCTATTTTTGCTACAGGCGTCTACAGAAAGCACAGCCATCGCATGCTCTCCTGGCTGATATCCAGGAGAAGAGTGCGTTCTTCGATACTGCTGCTGCGAAGTATGCACCGAGAGTGTCTTCTTAGGTTTTCTTATTCTCATACTTGGATTTCTACTTATTATACATCTTCGTTTGTTTGCTTGCCTTGTTTGACCCGATGTTTTTGTTTTCAATGGTTTATACGACGGCGTAGCCACTGCATTCTGCAGGTATTATCCGCGACCATTTGCTATCGTCCCGGTTGCGGAAAATCTAAATTCATGATAGACATTAATGCTTAGCCTGTTTAGTGTAGTGAATGCCGTTTCGAAGTTTCCCCCCAATACTCTTCTGACATGCAGATTTATGATACTGGATACCAAGTGTGCATAGATACAGGGATGATGCCAGCTTATCTAATGCCCTATAGACGAGATCGGAACCATTCCCTCAATCCGCTTCCCTGCTGTGTATCCTCACCGATGAAGCTACCGCAGTATATCGGTGCGACATGAGTTTCCCCATGCCCGACCACATATGTCGTGTTTGGAACCACCGACTAGATCAAGTCCGGTCAGCATTAATCGATCAATCACCTTCACAAACCGAAAAGAAACATACCTTAAACCCCTCCACAAACCCCTCAATCCCATCCAGCAAAACCTCATCTCTCCCTGCCAAAAACAATACCTCCTCCACCTTCGCCCCCCTCCACCACTCCACCGGCGCCCTAGCAGGCTCACTCCACGCATCCCCCTCCTTCCCCCCAAGGTAAGCTCTGGACCAGCGATCCAATATCTCCCCCCCGATCATATCCTTCCCCCCGTTCTCCCACATGGAGGTCCCCGCTTGCGCGAAACTCGCCCACGGCGCCCACGCAACTACGCCCGCCAGCGGCGCAACGTCGCACAACGGCTCGATGTCGGGATGCCGGTGCGACAGATGCAATAGCACGGCTAGGGCTAGGTTCCCGCCTGCTGAGTCGCCACCGATGAGCACGTTGCTTGCGGGGCGGTTTGTGGAGAGGATGTAGCGGAGGGCTTCGACGGCTTGGCGGAGTTGAGTTGGGTAGACTGCTGGTGGGGTTAGGGTGTAGGAGAGGAAGAATATGGCTAGGTCGTGGCCTTCGGCGTTTAGGGTCGTGATTAGGTTGTTGTAGAAGGTTATATGGCCTGCGGAGCAGGCGAGGGCGAAGCCGCCGCCTTTATTTTTGGCTCTCCAGGGAGGTATTGGTCAGTGTTTGGTTAATTTTTGGGGGGTTTTGGTGGGATTGGGGGGAGGCAGGGTGGTATATGTACCGTGGTAGTAGACGAGGACTTGTTTGGCGTTCTTGTTTCCGATCCAGTGGCCTTGGGCTCCGTGGTTGAGGGGGACTGATTCGGGCTGGAGTCCTAGTTTGGTCATTGTTGTCTCATAGACGTAGCTTGTTGGACCACTTAGATGTCTGTGGGCCAATTAGTGATTTGTCTGGTTGGTTTATAGTATGTATTGTATGCTATGGTGTATACAGTAACCGAGGGGAATACACACTGGAGCTGCCGAGCATTTAGTCTAAGGATCAATTTCCTGAACATGGCATTGCCAATATGGAGGCCATATCCTTTTGCGCCACTTTCTCCTCGGAAGATGCCTGTGACGGCGGTATAGAGAACTGTGCCCAGGGTAACTAATTGGCCAGTGATGAGATCTGCTTTCTCCCAGAGGGAGAGTGGTTCGGGTTTGGAGGTCATTGTGAGTAGGGTCTTGGAGTTGTGGGTATCGAATTGTTGTTGTGAGAGGGGGCGGACGAGTGTGAAGGTGAAGAAAAGCTGGAACGCAGAGAGCTTCAGCTGAACAAATACATGCATGGACTAAAGAGAAAATTCCCCGCAGTTTCAGATCCTTGTCTAAGTACAGTGTTGACCTTGGTAGATGCTGTTTTTAACCTCGGTTGGGGCGGACCGAGTGAATACTAATCTATTCTTGTTTTAATTTTTTTTGTCTAGGGCAGGGATAGTTAATTATACAAAGAAAGTATTAGTTATAGGTCATATTGGGATAAGTAAAAACGAGTTAGTGTCCGTTCACCATGTCTTCCTTACCAGTCAAGTCGCAAAATGCCTTGAAGGTTGTGAACGCATTCTCCTCGTCAGTCCCGGTGTTCTCGATGATGCACTCCGCATCGGCACCGACAAAGAAAACATAGCCTTCCTTGACTTCCTCTGTCTTGTGGCCAACCGCGATCTTTCCGGTGCCTCCGGTGCAGATCAGAATGCTAGGTCCCCCCAGTGGATCGAATGTAGCCTTGGCACCAGTCCTCCTAAGTTCAGTCTTCACTACACTGAACTCCTCAATTGGAGGGTCGTATAGAAGAGACGACGACCCACTGGAGTAGGCGGGAGCGTTGAGAATTGCGTAGGGATATTCCTTAGGTTCCAACTTTTGTTCTTCAATTGGAGCGTAGGAATATGTCAGCATCTCGGTCAAGGTATCCACATCCTTGAATTTGGGTGTGAACCCCGCCCGCACGACGTTGTCAGAAGACGCCATGCACTCGATGATGTCTCCGGAAACATAGGCATGAATGTCATCTGCCTTCAAGAACATGGCTTCTCCCGGTTCAAGCTTGACGAAGTTGAGGAAGAAGAACACAAATAGACCGATATCGTTAGGGAACTGTCCGTTGAGCCGTGTGATGATCGCAGCGAGTTCCGCCGGGTTGCTCGGGTTTGTTTCGGGAGTGCTGGCAGATGTGGTGAACGTTTCGGGGGCATTTTGGGCCGCAGCAGTGAGCTCCTTTGTAGCTGCCTCAATGCTCTCGGGCGATGATTTCATCAACGCGGTGAATACGGCTCGCAAAGCGTCCTTATTCTTCTGCATGACGGTGGCGTCTTCCGAATCTTCAGAGCCTTTGATTGCGTTTAGGAACTGGTTAACTGGCTCAGTTCCGATCAACTGACGAAGAGGCTCTACAGCATTGAGGAAATGGGAGATCTCAGCCAAGGGACGGAAACCGCACAGTCCTTCGAACGGCGTGATTGCAATGGTCATCTCGGGCTTGTGGTTGTCATCTGCGAAGTTCTTATCAGTAAAACAGGACCAAAAAGCCACTGCCATGCTTGAAGTTTATTATTCACCTGGGTAGTTGCGAGGGTCTCTAGCATGGAGCTTCTCCGCGAGCTTCTTGTTGGGGTGTGCTTGGATGCTGAGAGCTTTCTGGACCGAGAGTACCTTGAAAAGGAAAGGAAGCTTTCCGCCATATTTCTCGCTCACTTCCTTGGATAACAAAGCTTGATTGTCCTGGACCATATCGAGAAGGGTTCGCTGGGTCTCGAGGTCTTTCGAAGGGAGGGAAGGATGTGTGCCCATCCATAACTACTCCTAGAAGTTAGACATAGCTTGCCGTCAGCATATGCTGGGGAACAAACCTCTGCATACGGTTTCTCGGGTTCAATGGAGAAGTCAGGAGCAGCTGTAGTAGCTGCATACCGGGCCGCTGCTGATTCCTGGCCAATCTTGCCTATGACAATGGTAATCAGTCTCGATGGTCTTCAGGTTTTGGGGTAGTTGTAGTAAATCACCCCAGTCATAGCTATTGACGCCTAGTTCATTGCGCTTTTATTAGCCCCTATCAGAATGCAAGATAAAGAAGCAATCGGACAGGAATCATACCACACTGAAGCTTAAGCAATGGTACCTGCATTTTGTTGAGCGTGACGTAACACCGATAGAGTGAATGTCAAGCAAACGGAGAGAGAAAGAGAGAGAGGGAAGCCGGCAAGAGCACTTCAAACGAGTTCTGATAATTCACTCAATGGGTAAGAAAGAAGTCAGTGTTAAGAGCGGAATTATGTCTTTTCTTTAAAGACTGTCTCCCTTCTTCTCGAGTCCAGTCTACCCACTTTCCCTTCTGCCCCTCCATCAACCCAATCAGTGACACCCTAATTATACCTGATTTGGCGGCCCGGAACCGTCCCCGTGACCAAAATGGGAATACCCAATGACAACGTGCCCTGGCCCGCAAAGCGCTTACCGCTTAGCCGCGATGGGAACTCCGCCCACGATAGCCGCCATGTCGGGGAATCTTTATCGTCTCCGCGACAATTCCACGCCTCAAAACAGGAGTCAGGCGAGCACGCTTCTAAAGAGACTCCCACAAGCTCGCCTCTGAGCGTCTCTAGTCGTCCGCACGACCTCCGGCAGGGTGCGGCTCGCGGAACGCGCAGTGCATATCACAAAGAGATCGTCTCCGCTTTTGACTGGGAGGCCTTGGCCATTGAGAGAGCTAAGATCGGGGAGCTTGCAACCTCGCCCGAAACCGGCAAAGGCCAGCACCGGCACCCAGTTGCGGTTGCATCACCAAGCCCACTTTCATTCAAGATGTCACGAAATCGTCCTAGGGGCCCTCCGGTGCCCAGGGACAATGGTCTTGCGGCCAATGAGGAAACGGACATGTGGAACAAAATTCTTCAGGACTTACGCAAGGCAAAGGAGAAGAATGATAAGCAGAAGTCGCTAGCTGAACAGATTTCTGCTTTGAATGAAAAGATTGGCAAAGATGGGGGGAGTAAGTGATTATATCCTTTTCTATGTGCATGCCTACTCTTCACCTGTTGCGTTGGGAAACGAATATATCCGTTTACCTCTTACGACTCATTCCCCTGGCGCTTAGGTCATGTTTTGCTACGCAATTATTGCAACAACTTCAACTGCCTCATTTCTTGAGTTTCTCCCTTTTGTTGCCCTACGGTCTTTTTGAGTTTATATTCTATAGCTAGCCATTGACTGACTGTTGCACACAGAACCAACTCTGCAAGAGCATAACCAGCTTGATGGTCTGTACCGGCAAATGCTCAAGCTGTGCGAAGATGAGAGGGCCATTCTTCAAGATGAGCCAAGTGACGTGGTCAAGAACCTAGGGCTATTGACCGCACTTCGCCAGGCATCTGAAGCAGAAGCCCCGCTTAACCGTGCGGTTTCTCTTTCGAAATCTCGGAAGAAAAGAAATGACGTGGATGGTTCGGCTACGGATTCACCAGGACCTTCGGGTACCATGTCGGACAAGGCTAGTCGTATCAAGGGAGGCATTCAGCGTGGCACCAGTGTGTCCAGTAATCAAGCTCGTGACAGTCGTGAAAACCGGGAAGTTCACGTCAAAGTGGAAGAAGGGGCGGAGGGTACCAAAGGGACACTCGCAGAGCGCAGTGGACACCTGGTGATTGGAGCAGAAGTAGTCTTCAAGCATAACAAGAATAGGCAAGGGGTCGAAGGCGAGGGGATCCAGTGCATTATCAAAGGGATCTCTGGAGATGGACACAAGAAGCGGTATGGCATGACGTCCCCGTGCGTCCTTACCTCTGAACTGACCGATATCCCTTCCAAGGTATGACGTGCAGGATCCTGAGCCCAACGAGAACGGCGAACAGGGAGCCGTCTATAAGACAACGGCTGCATCTTTAATTCCAATACCGCGACTCGGGTCGGCATTACCATCGTTTTCGGTGGGAAAGCAAGTTCTGGCGAGGTACCCGGATACCACGACATTTTACCGAGCAGAAGTGATGGGTTCCAGAAAGGATACCTACCGTCTCAAATTTGAAGGTGAGGAAGATGACAAGGAGATGGAGGTGGACCGCCGGTTTGTCCTTGACATTCCAGGAAAGTGAGAGAAGTAGAGAAACCCAAAAAGGGTTAAAAAAAAAAAAAAAAAAGGAGTAAAAAGAAAACTACACACTATTTTGGAATCCTGAGCTTTCAGAGATCATCATGATACCCTTTGAACTAAATTGATACAATTGCTAAGCAGGGGCGTCAGGAGTGCGGAATGGAATAGATTCGTCTTTGTTATGTATTGCTGGTTTGGCTAGTGTTAGATATTAGGATAGTCGATATTGGCTAAAAAACATCAGCTCCTTTCTAAGCTTAAGCGTTTTATACTATAGGTTCATCTCTAGGCGCAAAAGCATGGTCTAGAATAAACATGAGAATATATGTATGTAGATCATAGTCATAGACTATTGCAAAAGCAGGTTCAATTTGGAGCTTCAGGTCCCCACCGGATAGTAATTATGAGGTGAGAACCCTCAAGTTCCATGTATACTTGTCAGAAGGTCGTATTTTGTTCGGTAATTCGATGTAAATAGAACCGAATAGAGCATTCTACGATGTAAGTTCGGGCCGCGATAAGAGGATATTGCCGCGATAAATGCGCGCGAGATGAAGCTGGCACAGCACCAGCTGGCAAGGAGATCTCGAACTCATTCATCACAGTCGATAAAACACTAGAGCAAAAGGAGAGAATTGACGTACAAACTCGGTACATAGATTATCTTCATAGGGGTTAAGGAAAGGAGACTGTCATTGGATTTGGAAGCACCCATGACTAATGCTGTCCGTCAGCCTGACTAATGCAAACATGACTCAGCAGATTGTCACCCCGCCCCAATCCGCCGCAGTCATCCCGCGGATCCGAGGGATACCACTATGCATGAGGATTGCTATCATTCAATTGACCGACTTTCGAGCATGATCCAATCTTACATTGTGATCTAATTCTGTCTACTCGCTTATATCAATTTGCCTCTTAAATATACATGTATATGACCATATAATTGCTGTTTCCTTTCCCCTTCTTATTTTGCCATCGCATTAGTATTCCCCGCCATGTCAAACTTACCCTCTCACGCCTCGCCGACATTTACGGCACAGGGTTCTTCCTCTCAGGCGATTGTCGACGATATATCTCTAGACTCGGGATCCACGGCTTCGCCATCATTGAATAGCAGGGTAGGGGAACTCCGCGGTGACACTTCAAACCCGACCGACGCAACAGAGCATACCCAGGGTGATATAACTCCTGCTGTGCCTGCTCTTCTCTCACCTTCCTTTACTCCTCCAGCGACCCCCGGTGGCACGATAAACCAAGCAAAGCTACTCCAACAGACGCAAACGACTGCACACACCAAAGCTCCCAAGCTCCTCTCCTCTCTTCCGAATGTCGAGTGTATCGTTCGCGCGCGTATCCCAACCACGAATGGAGCAGAGATGTTCCTTCACCTCTATCACAATGACCTGGACAATAAAGAGCATCTAGCAATTGTGTTTGGAAACACCATTAGATCTCGAAGTTTGGATGTAGTTCGACCGGGAGAGACGGAAATGGACAGAATGATTCGTGGGGCATATGTCGGCACACTTCATCCTGGCCGAATGAGCAGTTGGTATGATGACTCTGGAAGTCGCGAGGGTGCCTCTAAGGCGCAGAAACGGAGCACCCGAGATACCCCTGTGTTGGATCAAACGCCAGAGACCGCACAGAGCAACGCAAATCAGGCGCCTTTGGTTAGAATACACTCGGAATGTTACACCGGTGAGACAGCGTGGTCCGCACGTTGCGACTGTGGTGAACAGCTGGATGAGGCGGCGCGATTGATGTCTCTCCCCATAGAGGAATTGAACGAGGTTGCATCCCAGCATGACGCCTCTGTGCCTTCGAATGCATCTGGAGGAGTAATTATTTATCTCCGCCAGGAAGGTCGCGGGATCGGCCTAGGAGAAAAACTAAAGGCGTATAACCTTCAGGACCTCGGGTCGGATACTGTCGAGGCCAATTTGTTGCTTCGGCATCCTGCCGATGCCAGGAGTTATGGTCTAGCTACGGCGATGTTGGCTGATCTCGGCCTGGGGGTTGATTCTAATCCACATGGGATTCGGCTGCTTACGAACAACCCTGACAAGATAAGGGCAGTCGAGGGACCGAACCGGGAGGTTGTTGTGAAGGAAAGAGTACCCATGGTACCGTTGGCTTGGAGGACAGGCGGAAAGATGGGAATTAAGAGCACTGAGGTAGAGGGTTACTTGCGGACCAAGGTTAGTAGTTTTCTTCATCAGCTAAATCCGGATGTGATGGTTACTAACATGGGGAATGCCGAACAGATCTCGAAGATGGGGCATATGCTCCAATAAACTTCGGCTTTTTTTTTTCTTTCCTTTAGTATATGCTTTACACGATCTTCGCCATGAGTGTATGTGGAGGCGCTGTCGCGTTGATGGCATTCTGTATAAAAACGCTTTTCATGATCGTGGTTTTTGATTACGGGTGCCATATATCTCATCTTTGACATTATTATTATTATTTTCTTGTGTTTTACTGTACGGTCATTTACCTAGCATTCTATCGGACATGATCGTGGTTCTCATAGTATATTATTAGATTGGGCATTTTTTTTGATGCGTTTCCGGGGTTTGGGAGTGACTGGTCGGTCGGGTTTTGAAAAGGAGTTGCTGCCATATAGGTAACATTTATGGATTTCATGCATTTGTGTCTCGTAAAAGAAAATACTAGGGATGAGAGAAAAGCGGATCTTGCATGTGAATGGAGCGGACCCTTTTTTTTTTTTGCTTTTTCCCCCTTGATTTTTGTGTCATTGAACCCCTACTTTGTAGTGTATGTGATTGTGGAATGAATCGTAGGTCAATAGAGGAACGCCACCACTTCCGGAATTCTTTTGCGGGAGAGTAGTATCAAGCAAGTACTAACCAGTAGGGGAACTTCGGAGTCCACATACCAGAACACCCGGCACTTGGGGATAGAGCAGGTGACATTGACAGGGTTCAGAAGATAGAGTTCAAGCGGAACTCCACTTGTTCCAGACTCGAGAGTCATGCCGAAACTCGTCCGGCTGAAAAAGCATCTTCTGCTCTTCTTACCACCCTCAATTCATAATTCTAAGACTCTAATGCAAATCCTTCCGAGCGCCTGCTGACCAGGGGTTTCTTCCTGGAAATCAATTTGAATCTCGGCGGTCTTGAATGGCCGTTACGTTTGAATAACCACGTGAGAGCGAGGTCATGGCCAATCGCCTGCCTCCTCGGAACGATGTGGCCCCTTCTCCGGCCCTCGAGTCATCCTCAGCGGGAGCTCTGGAGACCCCAGTTGCAACAGACTCTGCAGACTTGGATCCCGAATATGTGAAGCTGGAGGACTCTCCGACACCCTCGGCGTTGACTCCCGCTGATGCAGACACAGAAACACCGGCGCCCGACAATGGTGGCGGGCCTGCGGGGCGGAAGCGCAAGCTGAATAGTACTTCCGCAAGAGGCGTAGCCAATCTCACCCCCGATCAGCTGGCGAAGAAACGAGCCAACGACCGACAAGCCCAGCGCGCAATTCGCGAGAGAACCAAATCTCATATCGATTCCCTGGAACAACGCGTCCGCGAGCTCTCTTCTCAGAAGCCATTCCTGGATCTCCAGGCAGCACTGAAACAGAATGAAGCCATTCAAGCAGAGAACCGCGAGATCCGACAGGGGTTGAAGGCAATCTTGGATGTTATTCAGCCCCTAGTGGGAAGGCATGAAGCGTCTAATACTAGTAAGTTCGGCCGCTCACAGAGTAAAACCACCCACCATTGTCTGAGGGATCATAGGAGCTAAATAGGAGCTGCTAGACCCTCCCGCCCCTACAACCACTCCCCTAGGCACGCATGCGGTTCCGCCTTTGTCTACAACACCACCCTTTGCGAAAAGCAGTTACTTTGGTGACAACAACAGGCCAACCAATGTCGAGTGCTCGTATTCAGAAGCGTCCGCGAGGATAGAAGCCCCCTCCTCCACCCACTCGGCACCCGCGACAGGCGGAATACGGCGGGATAGTGCCACCAACGGAACATCTGCTTCATTTCGCATTGCGTTCGACTATCAGCGTCATATTTTAACGCATGGGTTAGATTTTGGGAGCGACGAGAGGATGGGCTTTAACTTTCTACTTGATGCATCTCAACACGTTCCGAAAGTGGAAGGCTTCCGCCGCTCGTCGTCGGGGAACTTCCGAGCTCCCCCAATGAGCGCTCCTTCGAACTACCCATCGCCGATCCACGGGTCCTTAGCGGAGCAGTCCCTGCCCGCTTACATGACGCCAATCCGAAACATTGCCCCGACCTGCACGCTGGATGCCATCCTCTTAGACTTTCTCCACCACCGACAGCGCGAGGCGGCTTCGGGGGTTCCGAAGCAAAAGCTGGTGGGGCCTCCTTATCCCAGTGTCTCTTCGCTACTTAATCCCGAAAGAGGCGCTTATTCGCACCCGCTATCAAAGGTGTTCACTGACATTCTACGTACGTTTCCGGATATCTCTTCACTCCCGGAGCAAGTGGCCGTCCTGTATGCCATGTTTCTTCTCATGAGATGGCAAATATATCCGACACCTGAGAATTACGATCGGCTGCCGGAGTGGCTGACTCCGCGTCCGTCACAACTTTTCACGCCGCATCCTGCGTGGATCGACTACTTGCCTTGGCCGCGGATGCGCGATCGCGTAGTCATGTCTCACCAGGTTTATCCGTTTGATAACTGGTTCGTCCCCTTTACCCGTACACTTTCAGTCAATTGGCCTTATGAGGAAACCGATTGTCTTTTGTCGACGGGAGATGGTGATGACCTGATCATCAACCCCGTTTTTGAAAGACACCTACGCAATCTTGGCAACTGGAGTCTCGGCCCAGCGTTCGCGGAAGCATATCCTTCCCTAGCCGAGACTGCCAAAATCAAGAAGCTATAAAACGTATCTTCTATCCTTATAGACACAATCTGGTGGGAATCTGTTATATATACATGTTCGACCAAATCTGGTCCAAAAGCTCAGGCGGGTGATGTATTCTGAGAGCGTACTTCTTTTTTCATTCTTTCGCCGTTTCCTTATCTTCCCTCGTTGAAATATTTCCTTTTCATAGTTTCCATTCTTCTGATTCACCCTCTCCAATGTTCCATGCCACTAGCACGCTTACTGGAGAGGAACCTCACAAACCGCCATAATTTTGTACGAGTCAGGCTGGGCTATATGATTTTATGGCAAGATAACAGCATACTGACATACTCAATATAGCATCGTAGCAATGCAATCATTAGACGATTTAGCTTCAGCTGCTTCATGTGCTTGAACCAATGGATCTAGAAATATCCTGATACCGGGGGGTTGGGTCACTTTCACATTCGATTAGATTAACAGGCGTTCAAATTTACAGCCATTTACTCGTTCCGATACGTGTATCTCTGTCCCTGATCAAGTCTCCGTCTACTCTAGGTCAAAATACTACATTAGATATAGTCACCTAGAACTTGACCACATTATTGCCTGACGTTAGTGAACCTCTTTAGTCGATTTCCATGTACAGATAAAGGCATTTGTACGAATAACCCAAAGTCAACAATGTTGGTAGCAAAAAAGAAAGCTACCAAGTGAACTCAGATACCCTTTATCTCAAGACGCCCATTACATCGCTCCTTCCGACTCTTCTCATTCCAGAAAGTCATTCCCGCCTTTTGGCGCAAAACTCCATACATGGAAGAGCTATCCAAACATTCGCCAGCATACTCCCTCGCCGCCACCATGTTCGCACGTGCCACTTCCAACCCCGGAAGTTCAACATAATGTTCCCTAGCCATAGCAAATGCATGGTTCGCATCCTTGATAGCAAGGGACACGCCGAATCCCGGCCGAGAATCAAGCGGCGGCGCATACGCACCCGTCGTTAATCTATACAACATCAGCGCAGTGTCCAACCCCCAAAACACCGAGCTATGCTCACCTTTTCGAGTAACCGCCAGCCACAGCACCAAACGCCTCACCGATAAGCTCTTCCATCGGACCCGTCCCTAGCCCAGTGCGTTCAGCAAAAACCTGAGCTTCGCCAACAGCTTCCATCATATTAACAGTGACGATATTGCTAGACATCATCGATTAGCAACAGTTTACCTCACCGCGCGAAAAACGCAACAAAGAAAAAATAGAGAGAAAAGGAAGATACACGTACCCAGCAATCTTCAAAAGAGAAGACTTAATCGCATCCTCCCCACAATCAATAACCTTCCGCCCCATAACATCCTGGATCAAAGGCTTCACCACCTCCGAAGCACTCCTAGGTCCTGCAACAGCAAAGACAAGCTTCCCATCGACCGCAATCGGATTGCCCCCGAACACAGGCGCCGCCAAGAACGACGCCTGCTGCTCTTTCAGCTTGGCAACGGTTAGACCTACCGTTTCGGGGTGGACAGTCGAGCATTCGACGAAGATCTTGTCGCGGAGAGAGCGTCCTGATCCGATGGCGGATGAGATTAGTTGTTGGAGGACCGAGTCGTCGGAGACCTTGATGGTGTTAGCTTTGGCTGCGGTGTTGTGATAAGTGAGATGGAAGGAGGTAGGGGTTTAGTATGCATGGACGTACATACCATGGTGAAGATGATTCCGCATTGACTGACTAGCTTTGGGAAGCTGGTCTCTGGTGTGGCGCCTAGGGCTCGCAGGGGATCACCGCGTGCCATTGTTCGGTTAGAATAGAGGAGGTTCAGGGCCTTTTTGCTTGCCAGGTGCTTTTGGAGGTTGGAGGCCATGGCAAGACCCATGGAGCCTAAGCCATACTGTTGTATATGTGAGTAATGGGTGTTTTGGGGGATAGTTTAGGGATGGGGAGGAGAGTATACCCAGCCGATACGAGTCATCTTTTGTCTGATGCGAATTACTAGACCTAGTAGGGGGGTGTGGTTTGGTCAATCACGCAGGCAAGTTGCACTAGATGAAATTGTAGAGAGGATTCAAGAGGGTTTAAGAATAGGTTCCTAGTAGGGGCGTTGATGCTTATTGTGTTGTTCCTAACGATAATCGATAACCGGGCGGTCCCGATACCGGGCGGATAACAGCGAACGAGGCAGTCCGTTGCTGGTGGTCATTTCCAGGGATAATGATTTCCTGACTGTTTATAATCACATACCTCCTGGTGTTTTGGTATATACCCTGATAATGGTGTTTCAGACCAGCTGATGTTATTTTACTCATGGGGTTTCAGACTGACCGGTTGGCCCGTGATACAGTCCGTTAAGATACAGTGAAGATACAGTGAAGATACAGTAAAGATACAGTAAGATACAGTGAAGATGAAAAGAGTTGCTTGTTAGTTTAGTACTTCGCCGGAATGAGTGAGGAGGTTTGCGATATCATTGTGGCTGATATCTCCTACTATGTATGTTTTGTCATTGTGGATGAATGTCTGGTTTTCCAGGCAGGAATGGTTCAGGCGGTAAGGCACCCAGGCCACCCCAGCGCAGGCCAGTGTGACGACGGCAAGTCAAGTCAGCCACGCATTCCCATTAACTAACAGTTGCTTCTCCTTCTCCTTCCCCTCATATCCATTACTCCCCCAGGTTTTTGCCCCCCACGCCTGGTATCCATACCCATGATTACTTTTGTTAGTCATTCCGGAATTGTTAAAACATTTAGTATTGTGATTTAGAGTCAACGCCATGGCGGATATGCCCATTGGTAAGCTCTAACCTCCGCTCCTAATAGCTCTGCCTGATGCTCCCGTCCGTCAACTAACCCGGATATCCAGTGCTCGACGGAGGAACCGGTTTCCTCAAGGTCGGATATGCTGCGCAGGTATGATTCTCATTCACGCTATTCCATACACGAACCCGAGAGCTCATTGTCTACCTTCTTACCATTCCACAGAACTTCCCCGAGCACCAGTTCCCCTCAATAGTGGGGCGGCCCATACTGCGAACTGAGGAACAGGCCGGCGACATCGTTGTTAAGGATATTATGTGCGGAGATGAAGCCGCCGCTGCCAGGTCAATGCTTCAAATTAGTTATCCTGTACGTCTCATCCCCGCAGCTTCTAGCTGTTATCCGATTGTCCGCGCAGAGTAGCCCTTACACGCTCAATGGATAGATGGAGAATGGAATAGTGAAGAACTGGGATGATATGCAACATCTATGGAACTATACCTTCTACGAGAAGATGAACATTGACCCCACCGGTCGCAAAATCCTCCTCACCGAACCTCCAATGAACCCCCTGAAGAACCGCGAGAAGATGGCCGAGGTCATGTTGGAAGGCTACAACTTCGGAGGTGTATACGTCGCTATTCAAGCCGTGCTTGCGCTATACGCCCAGGGTATGTGCTAGAACTCTCCCTTGGCCTAGCACCACACAAGCTCATGTCTTTTGTTTAGGTCTTAGCAGCGGTGTGGTCGTCGACTCCGGTGATGGTGTCACCCACATCATCCCCGTGTACGAATCTACCGTTCTTAACCACCACATCCGTCGACTGGATGTTGCGGGTCGCGATGTCACCCGCAATCTGATCGCCCTTCTCCTTCGCCGCGGTTATGCGCTTAACCGTACCGCCGACTTCGAGACCGTGCGCCAGATTAAGGAGAGGTTGTGCTACGTTTCTTATGACTTGGAGTTGGACAAAAAGCTTTCGGAAGACACAACCGTCCTGGTAGAGTCTTATACTCTCCCCGACGGCCGAGTCATTCGAGTAGGAAGCGAACGTTTCGAGGCCCCCGAATGTCTCTTCCAGCCGCACCTTGTGGACGTGGATCAGCCCGGTGTCGCCGAATTGCTCTTCAACACCATCCAGGGTGCAGACGTGGATGTTCGCTCTAGCTTGTATAAGGCTATCGTACTCAGTGGAGGAAGCAGCATGTACCCCGGTCTGCCATCACGACTGGAGAAGGAGCTGAAGCAGTTGTGGCTCACACGTGTACTGCACGGAGACCCGGAGAGACTGAACGTATGTTTGGCAATAAATTATTCCAGAGGATCTCGGCGCTGACTCTCTTACAGAAATTCAAGGTCCGAATCGAGGATCCGCCACGACGGAGGCACATGGTCTTCTTGGGCGGTGCCGTCCTTGCTAACCTGGTAAATCCTCCAACATTACCCACACCTATGTCATCTTTAGCACCGGTATCTAACGAACTATCTTCCAGATCGCCGACAAGGAGGATATGTGGGTCTCCAAGCAAGAATGGGAGGAACAGGGTGCTCGTGCCTTGGCCAAGCTCGGCCCAAGATGAACATTTAGTTATTACCTACCCACACCTCTTTTTCGCCGTTTTCATTTCCTATTCAAAACTCCTTCCTGCCCATGCACAGCATCTTCTTATCTCTGGGAGATCTCCCGTGATGTTATATCATATAGGGCCCTATCTAAGGACAGCTTGCACTGCGCCCTACATTTCCTGTTCTTGTACCTAGTATAGAGAAACCAAGCCAACGTTATTGAATCCGTCGAACCTGTTTCTTTATTCACCAATCATCCCGAGTAATAATTGATATATATCTGCATACCCATGCGATGATTTATAAGTCCCTTTGTAAGGATCCCTACTCCTGCTCCCCAAACACAAAGTTTATCCCATACAGAAACGGAAGAAGAAAAATTATACATTGACAAGAAAAAACCTCAACACTCTAAGTAACACCCGATACACAGCATAAACAAAGAAAACAAGACACCAATTCTATAAGACAAACCAGAACCATACAAAAAAAAAAATGAACATAAAAAGAAAGAGAGAAAAGGGAGTTAAGAAAAAGGATTATAGAAGAAAGAATGAAACGGTAAGAATCCAAATCTACTCGTCACTATCGGATTCAACCTGTTCGTTTTCGAGGCTCTTTTTCCTCTCCTCGTTCATTTCCCGGTAGGTACTCCAGCTAAGGAGGAAGAAGGCCGCTATGATGAGGATTCCGCCGATTATTGAGGCTGTTGAGAGACGTTGGCCTGTTCGGAGCCAGTCGACGATTGCGACGAGGAATATGGTTAGGAGGGAGGCGACGGAGGAGAGGACTGGGGAGGTGAGAGAGATGAGGACTAGGAAGGAACCGGAGAAGGCTGTTTCGAGAGAAATATAGTTGTTAGTTTTTGTGGTTTTAGATTTACTTTGGTCGGGGGTTTACGGCTGTTATGGTTATAGTGTTGGCTGAGGGATTACTTACTGGCATTGGCAAGGACGGAGATGGAAAGCATCCAGGCCGTTTCGCCGGTGGGCCAATGGAAGGTTTCCCAACCGAGGAGGTGGAGAATGGGTAAAGGAATCCACAGGACGAGGAGGGTGAAGCACCCTATCAGACTGCCAAAGGTGTTTGCAAAGATCATGCTGCGTCCGGGACTGGTGCCTTCTGGGGGACAGGCGTATTTTTTATATAGCACCTCGTACAGACCGTAGAGCACACTACCGATTCCGATGATGAGGTTGCCCAGGAGTCTATTTCTTACTTGGCCCTGTCCTTTACCCGGCGTGTTATCCGCATTCTTATCATCGTCTCTATCTCCGTATGCCACCACTAGAACACCCACAATAGCCACTATCACGGCAAATACCTTATCGAACCGAAGCTTGTCATTGAGAAGCGGGATGGAAAAGGCATATGCGAAGAAGGCGGAACAGTTGTAGATGGCGGTCAAGTCGCTCGCTGTCGTCATGTTGACGGCCAGGTACCAGGAGCCGCCGGCAACGGTGAGGGCCGTTGTCACGAACGCGGTTGTCTTGATCATATACGGAACCGGGGAGCGACGAGAGCTTATATGAACATCTTGAGACTCGACCATCTGCGCGGTTGTTCGAAGGAGGAAGACATGGCGTCGCCAGAATGCGTCCCACGAGAGTTTCCTCTTTTGTAACCGAAGAATAAGGAGTTGGACTGGCCAAAGAAGGGACCACGAACCATGAGTGAGATATCTACATGTCAAAAAAAGGTACAAACGTCAGCAACTGAGCAGAACATAAGAGGGTAGATACTTGGACAGTGAGCACATACAGCATGCAATAGGGCTTGTCCCAGCCCAATTCACTCGAGATGTATACGGCGGTCTCGGTCTGTACCACGAAACTAGCCAAACTCAATAGTAGGAAACCAGAGGCGATCATGTATTTTCGCCGAGTATCCCGCTCGGCATTATGTTCCGGACTTTTACTCCTGATAGTCGGTCGTCGTGTATGGTGATGCAGCATAGGCCTGCCTTCTGAAGTAGCACCATTACCGTAACTGGTGTTGGACAATCGCCGGTGCTCATCTTTCAGCAACGGCTGTTGCGACCGGCCATCCGTGGAGCGATGCATGGGGGGTCGATTCATGGGCATTTCGTCATCTGAAACGGGGGCGTCGAGATCCGGCTCGGTGTCCCTCACCTCTTGCTGACCCAACAAGTGCGAACTATCTGAAGCCACCATGTCTTAACCTTTCCGTACTACGCAGAAAACAGGAAAAGAGTAAAAACCTTCACTTGACCTTTGGATCCTCTGCGCGAGGGACCCAACCGGAAAAGGCAAAGGTAAGGGGCTTCAATCAACTGTTTAACCGAAAGTGGGCGTTTTCTTTTATGTCGACGGATAGAGTAACGAGAGGAATGTCGAGACAAAAGCAGTATTCTCCATAGAACTTGAACTTGGCGCGGAAATGAGAGAATGGGAAATAAATCAGAACATAAGAATCGCAATCAGGATCTATCTCCTCCTCGAGAAGAAGCCGATTAGGAGGATTTGCTCGGGGGGCCTGCAGCTCATAAATAAGAAAGACCGCCGGGGACTTGCTGCTGCGGACACGGTTGCGCCAAGTGTTCGATTTGCGTTTCTATATGGTAATTTCAATTGACGGGAGAGGACAAGAAAGAAAAGAAAGAGCCCTAAATTTGGAGACCGGCGTGCAGAAGGCGGAATGACACTAAGTAAGGAGAAAGAGAGGAGAGGATGAGGGGTTTTTCTGGAGGGAATTGGAGTATAAATGATAGGACGGAGTAGAAGCTCAAGTCAACTGGATACCCGCGAGCAGCGAATGATTTGACGATTCCAGGAACCCGGCTGACGCTAATCTCATTGGGGCCGTGTGGCGGGACACTCCACACGTGACGAGGACATACGGAGCGAACTCCTGATCACTTCTATATTAAGAAAGGAGGCTTGGCAATATATAGAAATATTCACATTAATGATTCAGTGACTAATCAGCGAATAACTAACTTGAGTTAGCTAACCAGTCGTTATTAAAGAGCCTGAGTCGGTGCCCTAAAAAGGATCAAGATGCATACCAGGCCAAGCATCCATTACGTTTCTTATTAGTCAAAACGAAATAAAACAAACAAATCAAGCCAATTCACCTCAATGTGCAAACCGGAAATCCAACCGTTTATTTCCTGTGTCATCGGTGGTTGCAATATACTCAATCCTCTGATCCTCCGTCATCGCTTTCCACTTCCGGTCTCGGTGGCGGTTACGCATCATATAATAGACCTTAGTTGCAGCATAAACAACGATGTTGGCGCAAGCAATACCGAGGAGTATTCGATTTCCCTGCACATAGCGAGGAGCATCCCCTGGAATGGTTGCCTAATTAGCCAAGGAATTTCAAAGTAATACCTTTGGTCAATGGATTTAGACTTGTCACACTCACAGTCTTGATATACGTTCGATGCGATTACCCCTGATAATTGCGTACACATGTTGTACATTGCTGCAGATAGTGCGCGCGACTGCACGCTATTGGAGTTGCGCGAATTCCATCCCGCTTGGAGTGCATGGGCTAAGGACGCATTGCTGTCAATCTCGATGCCAGAGTAACAATCCGAGGTGAAAATATTAAACATACCACTTGGAAAGGAAAGGATCAAGGTGAGGACTGTCCACCCAACCCATTTCGTAGTCTGGCTCATATCTACTACATTCAAATATATAAGCATTGGCAGGGTCCAGGCTTGACCCAGAGCTCCCATCCATGCAAGGGACCCGAAAATCTCGGCGGCATAGGTAAGAAGGATCCTCGTTACAATCCCGAAGATCTACCAATCGGTCAGTAACGGTGAGGTAAACTAATAGAATTATACTACTTTGCGCACTTACATTGTATGGGATGGCAAGTAGAATGACATTGAATTCACCAAAGCCCAAGTCTGTCATCGATAGCGTAAAGTATTGAGATATTGTTGCTATTCATTCCATCAGCTGGCTTCCATACAGAACCTCAAGAGCAACATGCGCTCGAAGGAAAGGATATACTCACTGCATGGTATCAAGAATATAAGACCAATAATATACAGTGGCCACAAGTCAAAATCATTGAAACTCTGCCAGATAAGTTTGGCGGTTAGTGGCTCGTTATTTCTCATAGAACCCTTACTTGGGTCCTCGCGAAGAATCCGATTAACCAGAATGGTTTCATCGCTATCGGCCACACTTTGTTAGCAAAACTCTCTCATGGGGCGTAGGTCCAGAACACGGGATGAGTTACCGCTCCGTAAACCACCCCTTCCTGCCCCGGGCCCAACTCGCTGTCTGGGTTGGAGATGGTGGAAGAAAAAGAAACGACAGGATTGCGAGTATTAGAGTAAAGGACCCCTGTAGTTACGTAAGTGTCTATTAAACATTCCTCAGTCATAGGACAAACCAACCTCAATCAGGAAAAGCCAACGCCAACCAGCTTGGCCACCATAGCCACGCAGGTGCAGGATACCATAGGCCAGAAAACCGGCTAGAACATCTGCTACTGCTTGGGCAGAGTACCAGAATCCAAGACGTATGGAAAGCTCGTGATGTTTATAAAAGTAAGAAAGGTACAAGATCATCTGCGCATGTTAGCAAAAACCTGGAAGTACCCTTGGCGCTAGAGTCACCTACAGTGGGTGTGAACCCCCCTGAGAATACTCCTATCAAGGCTCGACAAGCCAGGAACGAACTCCGATCCCGCAGCCAAAACTGGCATAGAGCCACCAAAGACCACGAGGTCATCTGTATAGGAATCCACTTTTCGACACCAATGTATTTTCCAATCAGCTGCGCAGGAATCTCGCTCATCAGGTAAAATAGCTTGAATATAGTATTCCCCAGGTTGTAGTCTATTTCATATGAATCAATTGGTCAGTTTGAGTAATACATATCGGTCACCTCATGTAAACTAACCATTTCTAGATAAACCAAGGTCAGACAAGAAATTGTCAGCGTTGGCCTGCTCTGTTGTGAGGCATGTCTTTTAGCAGATGCCAAAGATTTTTTAGTAGATCTGGGACATACGAATATTTGACCGATCAAGCTCCAATGCTGTCATCATCATGCATGCCAATACCATGATCCGCATGTCGAGCTTTCTGACAGCTTTCTGTAGGGTGGTCAAATTTCGTTGTGTTCCCTTCATGACAAATTGGATTTTACTTACATTCTCTTCACCCCAAGTCCATCTTGCTGATGGATCAAAGCGGTGTACACTCTCCCAGTCTGGCCGTGGTCTATACTCTTCGACGAGCTCGGGATCATCGAATACTGATGGTTGAGTTGCGATAGCATTTGGATCATTGCTTTTTGACCGCTGAAACCAAAACCGGCGGTCATCAGAGGTATCACCAAGCGTCGACTGATCCGAAAGAGGTGCAGGTTTGCTAGCCACTGTTATGGAAGCCTTTTTCTCAACATCTGATCTTGTTGGCGAGCCGGTTTCCACACTAGAAATGGCATCTTTTTGCAATGGGCGAGCAATAACAAGAGGCATTGTATAGTAATATAATAAGATAGCATTTCATAACATTAGGGTTGCTTTTTCCGAGTTTGTAAAGGATCATGGCGCTTCTTTTATAGCCTTTCGCTATTCCCCAGACCTGATAATAGCTTCGGCAAGTCTCAAGGGGTATCTCTTGTGGCAACTGTAATGAATGTTTTCCGCCACCAGTCCCACAGCGTATCATGAGACTCCAGAGCTTGGTAGCTAAATCTTGTAGTGACGCAGATCCAGTTATCCAGCTTGCCAGCGGCATGGAGTTTCTTGGAGGGCCCAGATGCTCACGGATGCTACGGAACATGTCGTTGGAGCCCAAACATCACTTGCCATGCTAAGGTGTCACTGCGGCATTTTTCTAAAGCACGTTTTGCGGGTGGGGAGAAACGGCAATTCCGAAGAGCATTTCGTAGCGTCCGGACTCGCGAGCCTTTAGGATAAGAGTCCGCATCTTCATTTCAATTGGTTGGGCTCCCCCAAAAATCACCAAGATGGTGACTGTGACCTGAGCAAATGTCACGGCATGCGATGCCTTGCAGACTGTTCTCTAATTAGTAGACTTCTCAATAGGTTACATATAAGGGTTACCAAGCACTACTATTCTAGAAGAGCTGCAGCTGGCCAATCGGTCAAACTACCAGGTTCAACTTCCGTAGGCTATCACGTTACCCACGTTACTTTCCAGTCTATTCCTTGCATAAGATTGAGTCGAGACGTGGTTCATTACCTCCCGCAAGGGGGAGAAAAGAATGTGTTTCCCAAGCCATGCAGTATGTGAGGACAATGAGACAGGCAAAAGGAGTCCGACCTATTGGTAAATCGAGAAATCCTGCGTCATTTCTGCTAAATTCCAAGAGAAAGTCTGATGTATTGCCTGAGAGCTTTGCGCAAGGACGAAGCACACGGTTCAGCTAGAAGAGCCTACTAGCTCTCGGTGGCAGGCAGCCAAATCTCCCTTCTCATCAGGCTTGGTTCATGTAAGGGATTGAGCCAATGACATACTATTGACGTTCTTGAGGCACCTCATATTCATAGAGTATGAGATATAGAGCATCTGTCGCCCACGATATTTCAGTCATCTTTGCATTTGGAGACATGCACTTCCCCCCTGATTCCAATGGCCGGCGTCATTTCCCGTTGCATCAACGCAGGACGCATGTATCACATGAATGTTGCAAAGCCCTGGACCAACCCTCCTCTACGGTCTAGATCCTTTTGCAAAGGCTAATGCTTGGTATGAATGTTGGTTTTGTGGCGGCAGAGATTGAATCAAGTTCAGTCCATTGTGTTCTAGAACTAGTATATGCTGCACACGCAATACAAACGACGAAGGTATATCGATGAACCACCCAACTGAGAGTGTCAGGGCCGGCTATGACAAAATCCTGCTCGACACCACCCATAAGGCGCCTCTAAGCCGTCGACTGGGGACCAAACAAGGCATGTTTAGTGTTGTACGTGTACTTCAGATCGAGGTGCCAATAATCAGGGGCGGTTGGCTTTGTGATCAGCCATGCCTTATCCAGTGCCTCAACCACTTCCTCAGGCAGAGGGCCTTTCTGGATGTCCTTGAGGTTACTCTCTAGCTGTGCAAGACTGCTCACACCCACAATAATCCCGTCGCGGCCATTATCCTTTATATTCAAAGCCGAGTGATGGTGAATCCAGCGGAACGCAGTCTCCGGTAGTGTCAAACCATGCTTCTGGACAACAGGCTCGATGACTCGTAGAGCATCAAATGTCGCATCCTTGAAGTAGCGTTTGCGGTACATTTCCCCGGTTGCGGATTTATCGCTGTATCGGCCTTCAGTGGGGATATCTTGTGACTTGTATTTACCAGAGAAGATTCCGCCAGTAAGTGGGTTGTAGACTACGATGTCAATCCCATAGCGTTTGCAGGCGTGAACTAGCTCGGTCTCGATCGAACGTGCCACGATAACAGATCAGCATCTTTAATAGACAACAGAACGGATACCACGTCATTGGCAGAGAAACTCACTGATGGCGTTATACATAGCCTGATAAATAGTTGGCCGCACCCAGCCCTTCGCTGTGCAAAGAGTAACTATTTCCGCAACCTCAAATGCGGTGTAATTACTCAGGCCTAGGTCCACAAATTTGCCCTCCTTATGCAGATTATTGACCTCCTCGAGCGTTTCAGCAAAGGGGACTGATCGATCGGGGGCATGGAGGTAGAATATGTCGACTTGATTTGTTCCCAGCTCCTTTAGGGAGAGCTCAAGGTTCTCTCGGAGAATGCTGGGTTTGTGCGCCCCAGGGGTCTTTGGGTACCATTTTGTTGCCAGAGTTAGTCCGCGTTCCTTCCAATTTGCCTGAGCTGTGAAAGCCTCCTGTGCTCCTCCAACATAAATTCTAGCGGTGTCGACCTCATTAAATCCCTGCTGTTGGAGATAGTCCAAACACCGGTTAAAATCATCGAGAGACGTGATTCGAGCACCACTGGACTCATCTGGGCCAAACGTCATAAGACCAAGAATTACTCTTGGCAGGGGATTCTGGGCGATCAGGGGCATTTTCAAGGATTATCAATAACGGAGAGTTTATGTATTGGTTGGAGCTGCCGGTATGTTTCTGCAGATTGGCGGGGTAGCGGAGATTAATCAATTTGTGCATACGACATGGTGATCTTCAAGATTCAGGCACCCATTGGAACATAATTTAATCAATATTGGTCAACCTGTTATCACCGATGACAAAAGTCAAAGGAAGTATCTTTTTAAGTAGTACTGCTCCCACGTGGCTGTCAAGGATCGAGATAGTGGTTGTGGTTGTGGAATGGCGGGACGGAGATAAGATATGATGCAATGAGATTATAAATACAGTAAATGTACAGTCATTAAATGTACAATAAACTCCGTTCTCAGTCATCCCCGCACTCGCACCTAGTCATTTCATGGTTACTAATAGGTTTGCCTCATTACTATAGACTCACCCTGCCAATTGCAGATATATATACGTATGTGTTTATATATGTTAGTGTTTACTAGGTGAGATTGTCTCTCCAAAATCTACAAAATCAGTAGTTTTCAATCGCTCACCGAGTCAATTGAACTATTTGTGTTATTTATCCACCAATTCATTTCACTCGTCTGTTTCACCAGACTTCTGTAGCACAAACATTAGAGTGCTACCTGACCCAAATTTCTTATGCATACATCAACCAATGCGGTATGACCGACTCAATCACCTGGCCAATTGGCTACTGATTTCCTCGCCACTCCTTTGCTTCTTATTATTGAAGTGCATGGAATGTTTAATAAGGATAGTCCTGATGCTCTTGGTAGAAGCTAGCGGTTGCCTGAAACAACTCACCGGTAAAGACAATTATAGTAATAAGGGAAAATAGATCACTAAATGATTGATGTCATGCACTCTCCAAAAGCTCAAACTATGTATTGTATGTATAGAACCTCCTTGTATCTAACTTGATGTGACCCACCGGTGTGAAAAGCCTGCTAATGAAATATGCAATGTGCAGCTGAAGAAAACTGACATTTTTGTTCACGAAGCTGAATAAATGCCATTGGCCAATAGTAAAAGCTATTCTATTCTATCTACACATCGTATTAAATGACGCAAATAAGCTTTTGTTGATCTTCAAGTCGCAATAGGTGTTCATTTGAGTTCTTTGTTCTTGGGATCTTCTACTTACCCACACTGAGGTTCCCACTCCATGAAAACTAACAACTCATGATCGTCAAGACGGCATATTTTTAATTATCGCGGTAGCCTCTAACTTAAAGTCGACTTGGTCACCCGGTCAGAGGGTTATTCTTTCGGCAATTGTTGGTTCTTGTCTGCGTACGTCACTACCTTGTGGCGTGAATAAACGGTCTCCATCGGTTGACTTAAACCCTCCTGACAGTGGAAAGTTCAACGTCAATCTTAGTTAGAGCCTGTCTAGTTCATTACTCAAAGCACCTAGAACCGTATGCGCCCGTTCAGAGAGAGAGAGAAGAGTGCATCTTGTGCTTTAGTTGAGCCGCAATATCAGTAACACTGAACAAGGATTTGAGAAAGCAAATGAATATAATTTATCAGATATTGAGCAACTCCTACTCAATTAAATATATACAGCGTACACTAAATGGGACAGGTTAAATGCTTAGCCAAAGACTTTATTGCCTCAAGGAACGGTTTAATTGTGCTGATCTTGATGATCAGATAAGATAAGGGTTTCTGGGATCCCGCTGTGGGGTTCAGCTCCACTTGATTTTCTCAGAATTTCTGGGACTAGGAAATGATCGACGTAGGGATAACATTCCCTAGTCCCGTTTATTGCGAGGGTTGGTCCAAATTCTCTCATCCACCATTTCACTTCATACCCCGTAGACAGTAGGAGCCCAGGGTGAGGGCCTTACCTAGACGAGGCTCAGAGCACATTGCTAATAGCTCCAAAGTAGTTCAGCTTGTCACGAGGTTTATTGCACGAGTTACTCAATATCATGTGCTTCAGAGGACAAGAAGAGCACACCCGAGAATTTTGTTACTCGGCATGGCTCATTGCATAAGATCGTTAGGTAAATTCTTATCATGGACACTTTATCGCCAAGTCTCTCTCTCCTTCACTGAAGCTCACGATCGGAGGGTGAGTGAAAAATCGGAGAAATACATTGTATTGCTATTGTTTACCTCGGTGCTGGCGACAAATTTTGCTATCCTCCCTCCATATTTAGGCTAAACACGATGTAGTATACATATACATGATACGACAACGTCTCACCATGTAGTCTGCTATGTAGCGGACAGAGTTCCAGGACAGGGGACCCTTGGAACTGAAGCCACCAGACCCACCAGCGCCAAGACGAATAAAGCATTTTAACTTGACAGCGTTTTAGATTAGTGTTTTGAGTTGTATTATTACTGTTTGAGCTAAATTATTGTAGATCTTCTTCTAATCTACTGGTATCGTTCAGTATGCTCTAAGCACTTGAAATTCCTGGGTATTTACTTGGCAGGATCCCCCAAGAAGTTTTAGGGAGGAGCGACAATCTATCATGTGAGGCAAGGATGCATGATCATTAGTATAGGATGTACTAATGGTGCTATGAGCAAGAATGAGCCTCTTTGGCGCGTCGCATAAATAGCGATCGGAGTACAACTTTCCATGGAAAGGAACCATAAACTGTCTCACAAGGTTCATCCGACCTATGTCTACCCGAGAGGAGTTTAATTTAGTCCTTCTTTTATTGTTTTGCCTCCTTTCTCATTTCGTTCTTTGACAACCTTCAATATGAAGTCTGCTACCTTCAGCCCCGTCCTGTTCATCTTGGCTGCGGCCCAGAACTATACACTCGCTAAGCATTTCGATGTGCAGTCCAGTCTCCTCACCAACCCTCATGATGTTGCTAGTAAAACTTTCGATTATGTTATCGCTGGGGGCGGCTTGACTGGTTTGACAGTTGCGGCCAAACTAACCGAGAATCCAGATATCGAGGTTCTGGTCATTGAAAAGGGCTACTATGAGTCCAATTGTGGCTCAATAGTAGAGGACCTCAACACCTATGGCGATATCTTTGGCACAAATGTTGACCAAGCATACCAAACTGTTCCTCTTGCGATTAACAATCGCACGGAGTTGATCAGGTCTGGAAATGGCCTTGGAGGATCAACGCTGATTAATGGTGGTTCATGGACTCGCCCCGACAAAGTTCAGATTGATTCGTGGGAAAAAGTCTTTGGCAACGAGGGTTGGAACTGGGAAAGCCTCTTCGAGTACATGAAAAAAGCCGAAAACTCTCGCCCTCCAAATGAAGCACAGATTGAAGCTGGTCACTTCTATGATCCTGCATGTCATGGGATAAATGGTACCGTCAGTGCAGGACCACGTGATACGGGCGAACATTGGTCTCCTATAATGACGGCACTTATGAAGACCGCTTCAGAACGTGGGGTTCCAACACAGGAAGATTTCCATTGTGGCCATCCTCGCGGTGTGTCCATGATCCCTAATGCCGTGCATGAGGACCAGACTCGGTCAGATACTGCACGTGAATGGCTTCTCCCCAACCACGAGCGCCCTAACCTGAAAGTTCTTACCGGCCATGCAGTGGGAAAGGTTCTGCTCAACAAGACAGAATCTGGTGCCAAGGCTACTGGTTTGAACTTCGGCACGCATAGGAATGTGAACTTCAATGTATATGCAAAGCATGAGGTTTTGCTCGCAGCTGGATCTGCGATCTCTCCGTTGATTCTAGAGTGGTCTGGTATTGGTTTGAAAGATGTCCTCGATGCTGTAGGTATTGAGCAGATCGTGGATCTACCTGTTGGGCTCAACATGCAGGATCAAACTACTACTACTGTCCGCTCCTATGCCCAAGCTTCGGGCGATGGTCAGGGTCAGGCAGTTTACTTTGCCTCTTTTAACGAGACCTTCGGTGATGATGCCCCTCAGGCGGTTGAACTTCTTAATTCCAAGCTTGATAAGTGGGCCGAGGAAACAGTTCGCAATGGAGGTTTTCACAATGTGACAGCTCTCAAAATTCAGTATGAGAACTACAGAGATTGGCTGCTCAATGAAGATGTTGCATTCGCGGAGCTCTTCCTTGATACCATGGGTAACATCAATTTCGACTTATGGGACCTTATCCCATTTACTCGCGGTTCCGTACACATCCTCGCGAGCGACCCCTACCTCCATCGCTACGCCAATGATCCCAAATACTTCCTCAATGAATTCGATATTCTCGGTCAGGCGGCCGCTTCGAAGCTTGCCCGTGAAATCTCTAACACCGGCGAAATGAAGAAATACTTTGCGGGCGAAAACATCCCTGGGAATAAACTGGCATATCACGCTTCCTTGGAGCAATGGGCGGAATACGTCAAGCAGAATTTCCGCGCCAATTGGCACGCTGTGAGTTCTTGCTCCATGATGGCTAGAGAAATGGGTGGCGTTGTCGACTCTGGTGCTAAAGTGTACGATGTCGAAAAGCTCCGCGTCATCGACGGTTCTATCCCTCCAACACAGGTGTCCTCGCACGTCATGACTATCTTCTATGGTATGTCTCTTAAGGTTGCCGATGCCATCCTGGCAGACTACTCCAAGAACTGAACAAATTATTCTTGAGAGAACCCTACGTTTAACCAACTTCTCTGTTAATTCTTTTTGTATTACTCATTACTATGCTTTACTACATTCTCCTAGTATAAACTACATTATTTCTATATCTTTACAATCTAATATAGTACCCCGAAAACCGACTGTATACATAAGCCTATAGTATGATGGAGACAGGTAGTCCGCAATTTCTTTCTGAAACGGATCCCTCTGCTATGAAGTTTGAACTTTGGTTAACAAAATATTCACCTCTCACACCACTCGACGGGCGGGCGACGCATGTTCGTGTCCGATATCGCCCCTGCCATCCCACCAACCTTGTAGCCGAAAATCTCAATACGACAGCCGCATACTAGAGCCTGAGTGAATCCAAGGCTGATAAAATGCCATTATCCACAAGCGGGACCGGTGAACGGTTTTCCTCGAGCCAGGACAACAGAGTGCACCAATCTCCCTTCCCGTGTGAACAACGTAGATCGAACTCATTGATACACCAGTGTGGGAAGATAAAAACGAACGCAATACCGTTCCGATCTTACATACACATGGAGGGGGCGTTGGAGATGATTCCGTGGTGGTGTGGACAAGGGCTAGAATCCAAAATTACTAAACCAACGCTGATCTTATCTGATCCACACCAGGATTGCATTTTTCTTCCCTTTTCTTCCCTTTCATTTCTATTTCATTTTTATTTTTCTTCTGCTTTATTTTTCTCTTCTTTTCTTGGTCTTTTGTCTTCTTCAGACTATTTCCCATTCTATGTCGTCGGGATGCCAAGTCCATAGATTCACGAGTTGCCAATAGCTTCAACATGCCCTAATAGTTCTGCAACCTGTCCGCGGTACTAGTCTTATAGGTAGATTTCAACCCGTTTCACCGAAATGATATTTATTGGTGTGTTTTACATTGTATGTGATTCATAGAGGTGAGTGTCCAATGCACAAGTTTCGGTGGATTTACTGGCCCATTGGATTTCTTGGTTAGGAGGCACAGTTCTGTTTTCTGGGCAGTGTAGGCAGCTCAATGGTTCCTTCACAGTAAAGATCGTCCAGATCCAGATACCGGTGAAATTAACATGAGACATAATTTTGTAATTTTGCAGCTAAGCAACCGAGGATTTTTACCTGCGACAGGAGGCATCCTCCCGATGTGGAGATGTATGGAACACTAGAGGATATGGCCCTGCCGATCACTGTATATGATGTGTCCCGATGTGTGTAGACTGTTATAGGACTTGCCTATATAATTGGGCTCTCCCGCCGTACATTTTGGGACATCAGTTTCCTGACGGAGAATCATTTTTTACTACTCTAGCAGCTCGGACAGGTAAAGGTACTACTACCACCGAGGGGTTTTCGACCTTCCCCTAGCGTACGTTTGCTAGATCCATGCGCTAACAAAATCCCTCGACAGGCCCAGGGTTTTACTTTTCATAATGGTTGCCTTCGGAGGTATGCATTTACCTCTTCTGTTACTGCTGCTGAACGCAGCATTTGGCTCAGCGTACCACTGGTTCAACTGGCAGTATGAAGTCGGCTGTCAGTCCGATACCTTTGTCGCGCCTACGGATGAGGCCGGTGTTGTCAATTTCCTGAAGAAAGAGTTCCCTAAGCAGTCCCTTATCAGGGTCGTCGGAAATGGCCACGGTTTCGGAAATTTGACCACCTGTATCAACAAGGGCGCCACAAATAGGACCTCTCATATCGTCAGCCTCACAAACATGAAAAAACTTCAGATCAACAAGGACATGACTGTCACCGTCGGTGCTGGCTGGGACGTCTTAGATCTGGTAAACGAGCTCAAGAAGCATAACTTGTCCTTCAACTACCTTGGTGCCATGCGTGTCCAGAACATCATTGGGGCTATTTCTACGGGTACCCACGGCACGGGACAAAAGATCACCAACATGGCAACACAGGTTGTTGCTCTTCGTGTTGTGGATGCTCGCGGTGTCTCCAAGACCATCGACGAGCACAACAATCCCGAAGAGCTGAAGGCATTCCGCATCAACCTTGGAGCTCTTGGGTTAATCACCGAGGTCACTCTCAAGGTCCAACCGACTCATCTCCTGAAAAAGACTACCAAGGTGTTCAACGCCACATCCGACTACAAGAAGCTGTACACTGAGCTTGCAGACCTCTACACTAAGCACGATCGCATGACAGTTTGGGGTCCTCACTTCAACTGGGATTCCAAGGCCGAGGACTGGGCCATTGAGCCTACTTTCTTCGCCAGCTGGTGGGAACCAACGAACTACACCGGTGTCCGCAACTGCACTCTCAACTACTGTGCCAACGGCTGCGGTGACTGCATCAAGGACTACGTTTGCTACGACGAGACTAGCGATGCAGTGTCCGCTCCTCCTCAAGGTATCTGCTCGAGCCAGTTCTATGCTGAAATTGAACATTTCTTCCCCATGGAGCAGTTCGTCGACGTTGCTGTCAACTATACCAAGTTCCAACAGGCGCAGACCCCGAGAATGAAGGGGTTCGAAAACGACAAGATGATCTTCCAGTTCCGTGCCCTGAAGGGTGATGATTCGTACATGTCCCCTGCCAACACCTACAACCTCGGTCCCGAAAACAGCGGTGTCTTCGGCGTTCTTGAGATTGACTGGATGCAGACTGTGAATCATTGGGGTACTCTGTACAACAATCAAAAGTTTGCGTATGAGTTCCAGGACCAGTTTGGTGCCCTTTACAATGCTCGCTCCCACTGGAACAAGATGTCACCTAACGACCCTAAGCATACCTTGTCAGTATTTCCTAAGCTGCCCGAGTTTTTGAAGATCCAGGAAAAGCAGGATCCCAACTGCCAATTAGTCAATGAGTTTTTGGTGAACCAGCTCGGTATTGAGCGCTGCCGGTCTGCGCTCAAGCTGTAATGTCTATACATTTCACATTTTCTTGCTTTTTGACTTTATTTTCTTATTTTCTTCGTGCGCAGTAAGTTGGTGCTGCGCTGCTCAACTTCTGCCGGCCATTTGCTTATGGTTTCTACCACTCCCATTCGTTTGTCTTTTGCCTATTGTATTATTACTAGATTTAATCGTTGTACAGACACATTTTTCTCATTGAAGATTCAGTTTCTGCAAGCTCATTCCCTGTTCCCAACTTCGATGATTGTAAAGTGATCAAAGGACGTTACATTCCTCTCACTAGTTGGTGCTTGTAATGATCCTACAGTTGGAGGATTCCCAGTCTTTGTTTCTACATCAAGAAATTTAGTACTGAGCACCAATCAAAAGTGCAAGTCTAGAGCAACTAGATATATCATTTTACTTCCGGATAAAAACAACGCTCTCTATGGTGATATGGAAAATCAACCCTACTTCAACATATCCATATCTCACCAACATCAAGCCAAAAGCAGTATAATGCGCAACACCTAATCATATCAACCCAAGAACAATAAAACCATTACAAGAACAGTATTGCATACCTGACTTGAGAATAAACTTCCTTCTAGTTCTTTAGGCACAACAAGTTCTTGTATTCATACCTGTTGCAATTATACCCTAAAATTTTCAAAGCAGTTCGCGCTGATCCAAGACTTGACGATTCCTCGTTTGCCAGCCGATCCTATTTTTACATATATGGGGGATAGGTTCGGCCGGTAAGCAGGATTTTTCTTTACCTCCATCGTCCCAGTGACAATGACTGAACGTACCATTGTGACGGCAGTTGTAGCCAGCGAGGGCGCATGCTGTGAGGGCAATGGCCCAAAACTTGAGAAACATGGTTTATTTAAGAGAGATGGGTTTTTTCGAAATTGAATATGGGCGGCGTTAATGGATTTATAGAAGGCGTTTGCCATCTGAGGGAGTATTCGACCTTTTGGCGTAGTGGCAACATGAAACATGTTTGTGTCCAATTTTTTTTTTTTTTTTTTTTTTTGAAAATATGCAAAAACAAGACAATATGAGACATGCATTGTTAAATAAACCAATCTGAAAGGGATTCTTAACAAGGACTCAAGGATCACCAGAGTTACGTCTTTTCTTTGCCCTCCTACCGGAAATACCAACTCGATGCGGGTATTTACTACATGTCCATATTTTCAACTGACAATTTTGAAACCATACCCTTTCAATCATAAGGTCCTTGCTTTCGCTATCCGCTCTATTGATTTGACACTATTGCCACTAAATTAAGGTCATGTTAGACTATATATCGCCACACTTTATAATTATGAACGAAATCCTTTAGGACACAGGAATGGTATGTCATATAATGAGGCACTGTCGGGGCCTCCTGCATCTATATCAGTGCACGCCACTCTCTTCCACACGTCGCTCGACGAACATCAAAGGCTCATCCTCGTTTTTCGACGAGACATACATGTTCTTGGACACTTTTTCCATCTCACTCGCTTTCCCGACCAACCGAAGATCAGAATTATCAGGATCTTGCTCCAGCTTGCAAGCCATCAATGCAAGTACTGATGACAACTAATTACCGATATCCCTCGCTTTAATGGTATGGAAAAGCGTAATAATCAGGAAGACAATCGGTAGAACAGAGATGACTACAGGAAAGATAATCCAGTACCAGCGTAGAGATGAAAGCCTGGGTCACAAAGGCATCGCCGGCCAAAGAAGTGCCAATTGACCAACCCGGGTACGGTTTGTGATACTGGTGGCGAGTTCTTTCATGACTGTGTTGACGTCCCCTCCGGCGTTCATAGTTATGGCCCAGCCAGCTTCAGAACCGTCAGACAATGACACTGCGGTATTGAATTGGTTTGATATCTGACTAATTGTGCCTCCTTGGATGGCATAAATGGAATTTGTTGAGAAAGTGTTGACCCATTCGCAAGGGTTAGATAATCCCGGGAAAACTTTCCTTCACAAAAAGCTGCTGTGTCTTAGCAGGCTCTAGAGATGGATGAACGGAGATATAATAGTAGTTTTCGTATTTTAGCTCGCATAGATATAACCCATATTCAGTAATGGTTGGTTTCGTTTCTGGCCCTGTCATATTATCGAGCGTGTATGTGACGTAGGGATCTTCATAGTCAGTAATGGCAAACCCTACAGAAGGGTTCTTCAATATTCCAGCAAAGTATGGGCCATTGGAAGCACTGAGTCCAAGCTCATAAGACTCGTAGTGAGGGGAGTCCATTGAGACTTCTCAGTAGTTATGAGTGAACTAGAAGCGGTCAATGTCGTTATGGCGGGGGATATGTCAAGTCCACCAAGTATGTTGTATGTGCAATTGGCTGATGGCCAAGTGATGTTATAAGAATCAAGCATGCTGGTATAAAAGCTGTTACTAAGTGTAGCGGTACGGTTCTACTTTGCTTTCGTTGTGACCTCTTGGCACTAGCTACAAGCTCCCAAAGCTTCGAAGTCAAGGTACTTGCAAGTCTCCGAGTTACATGCCAAATTGAGCCCCGCCGTTTGTTCCATATACGCTTCTCAGGACAGTAATCTCCATCATGTTATCTAGATTTAGGTTGATAGGTAGATAAACCTGTGAGGTCTACACCGTCTCATTGAAAGCAGAAACTACCCTGGTAGGGAAAACGAGAAACTGCTACGCCAGAGGGTCGATGGCAACAGAAAGATAAGAGTAATCGCTCCAAAGCTCGCCAACGAAGGACGAGTGCCGAAATATCATCTGGACTGCCTCCCATAACCCTCGACTAGCCTGGTCTAGAGCGTAGAGGTTATAGAATCGCCGGCGCTCATGGTATTAGCTCCATTCGATTTGACTGAGAGAGCTACTTACGGGATATAGTAAGGCTGCTCGATCCACTGCCATCACTACAATAAGGATGGCGTTCGGTGAGATTCGATACATCCAGTCGGCATACGGGAACCCGTCAAAATGTTTCAGAAGCACGACCAACACGATTAAAGATGCGATGCTTGATAATAAAGCTGCTACTTCCCACCAACACGGAATCAGAAAATTAGATCTCTTGCTGGTTTTGTGCTGCCGGGAGAGGTTTTATTTCGTTGCGTCCATAACTGCGTGTGGTCGGCTGGTAATTCCGACTTAGTAATGATTTCCTCGGTCTGTACATGATCGGAGCGGGTTGAGTATTTATCGAGATTCCTCAAAAGGCTGGGACATCAATGGATATTCAGATATCATAATGTAATCGCGAATTTCACTCGATCGTGGTCTGATTCATCCATAACACTTGGTCGGTATATAGCAGTCATCTCTCAGCCTTGCGGGCGCTTACGCAGCCTGGTTCTGTAAGCCCAAAGGGGTATTCTAGTAAATAGAGCGTCAAATCAAGACTGCAAACCTACCGCCAGGACCTCAAGTCCCTTTCAATATACTAGAGCACTTGTGAGACACACTCCGGGATACTTATGGGATACGTGACTGAATGAAGATCCTCATCTGTAACCAGCAGCCGGTCGGTGCTCAATTATAATCTGTGACACCGAATTCTTCGCTCGTTTCATCGACTGTCACATACTGTATGTAGCGTGGGGGCTGGATCTGCCTTGCACTTTCCTTTAGGGGTTTACCTATTAGCTAAACCCGTTTGGTACACAATTGACACTAGCTCATGGCGAACGTAGTATCTTAGACCTGTACATACGTAAATAGCGAGTTGTGGAGGCTGATCAGTAAAGTAAACACAAAAGACGATAAAGTTGAGACGAGGCTATTTACCAACGGTAGCTAAGCTCCGATTGTCGAGAAGCTAAGGTGAAGGTGGGGCACGGGTGATCTATACCCTTTTCGTCGCCTCTTCCCAAGCTTGGTCACTCAGAAAGGGAACGATATGCTATGACTCTGTACTACTACGGGAACTACACAACCTCAGGGGCATTCATACTCAACTTAATCTCTCTATAAAACATCCTTCACAATGGCTGAATTAAACAAAGCCCGGTTTAGTATTCTGGTCATCAATCCAAATACATCCACACACATGACAGATGCATTAAAACCCATTGTGGGAAACCTCGGGTTCGCAGATGTCCAATTTGACTACTTCACGGCTCCAAATGAGTCAATCACTCTGGAGGACGGACGCACAATAGATCCTGTGCCCAGTATAAATTCAGGAGAAGACTCGGCTACGTCAGCATTGCATTGCAGACCCTTTGTGGAGCCACTTGTACCCAAATACGACGCCTTCCTTGTGGCATGTTACTCGGCTCATCCCCTCGTTGGAATGCTGAAAGAAGCCATCTTGAGATTTGAGAACTCTGCTTTGTCTGGGAACTCAGCTGAACTGAACCTAAAGGGGAAGTATGTGACGGGTATCTTCGAAGCGAGTGTTCTTATGTCGCTCTCTCTGGTCAGTTCGTTTCAACTGACTGAGGATCGGGGGCTCCACAAAGCCCAGTCCAAAAATACATTCGGCATAATCTCTACTGGCAGTATCTGGAAAGAAGAGCTTAGTCGTGCGGTTGCAGAGATGCTTGGCAATTTGGGGGGCACCACAAAGTCGACCTGTCGCTTCGCTGGTGTAGAGACTACCGGTTTAACAGCCGTCGAACTACACACTACTCCGGCTGAGGAGGTGAGAAAGAGAATCAGCGAAGCTACTGAAAGGCTTATCAAGAGCGCACCAAATTCCCTCACTGCAATCTGCATGGGCTGTGCCGGTATGGCCGGTATGGAAGAAGCAGTGCGTGAGGGCTGCGTTAAAGCTTATGGCCGGCGGGAGGGGAGTCGGGTGAGAATCGTCGACGGTGTGGTTGCTGGGGCGGGAATGCTCGCCACAGCCTGCAAAGCAGGATTCTGAAATCTATGAGCGACGCGACTCGACCACATTGCGATCAATGCCCATTTGTTCTTTATGTAGGATTGATCTGACTAGTGAGCGAAAGGGGCCATTATGGGTTCAATCTGAGCGTCATGGTCCCACTCGGGGCCACCTTATCATGGTTTATGGCTTAGCATCCTTGAAATCTACACCTATCCTTCTAGGTAACTCATCTTCGTGCTTTTGAACTATGCGGGCTCAACTCAAGTGAATGTATACGTCCGGAGAGTAGTACACTTAATGATATAACGAACATAGGTTATGCATTATACTGGACTCAAACCATCAAAAAGTTAATCTGTTAGACAATTTCACCAATCTCGAAGTAATGCATAGGCCACAAACCTTGACTGTTATCCCTACAATTAATTCTCAAGTACACTAGATCTATTGTGGGTCCCGATGAATGGACTATATCGGTGGCACACAAGGACTTCCCCAAAAAACGATCATTTCTACCAATTGAGAGCATAATAGTGTCATACAGTACAATCCTGCTTGCCAAAATTTAATGGCTCAGAGATAGTATGTTGTAAATCCAATAAGTTGCTGTGAATGTTCTAAAGAAGGCGTGGCGTTTGGCTAGGGAGGAGTTACCTCAGGGCTGTGTATACCTGAGGCTTCCACCACTCTATTTCATCACCCAACGTTTCCGCGCGGGAACGCGCTACGCGTACGCTAACATCGACTACTTGCAGTGGTCAAGCACAAAGATGCCCAGGTACGTGCCATGACCGGACAGTTCTGGTCTCTGTCTCTAATTGTGGAATATTGGCGACCGTTACTGATAGGAAGAATAGAGAAATTATAACAATTCAGGCCGGCCAATGCGGCAACAACGGTATGGAACCCGTGATACACAACCCAGCCGCGCTGTCAATCCTTGATCGAGGACTCGACACAGCGCATGCTTGTTATTCTGTCGGTGTATAGCCCTGCTGACAGCTTTTAGTCGGTAGCCAGTTCTGGCAACAGCTTTGTTTGGAGCATGGAATAAGTCAAGATGGGAACTTGGAGGAATTTGCGGCCGAAGGCGGCGATCGCAAGGATGTCTTCTTCTACCAGGTGCGATACTTATTCAATTACCACGGTTATATGGGGTGTATGCATTGAGAAGATACTAAGAAGGCGTTTTCAGAGCGACGATACCCGATATATCCCCCGAGCGATCTTGCTAGACCTCGAACCCAGAGTACGATTCTACTTCCTGCGACGGACGCCGTGATGAATAAATGAGCTGAGATTAGTGGTTTAGGTCCTCCAATCAATCCAATCCGGCCCCTACAAGAACATCTATAACCCCGAGAACTTTTTTATAGGAACACAGGGTGTTGGAGCAGGGAATAACTGGGGTACTGGTTATGCCGCGGGTGAGGGCGTACAAGAGGAGATTTTTGACATGATAGATCGAGAAGCTGATGGTAGTGATTCGCTGGAGGTATGGTCTTATGATACTCCAGTGTGAAAAGCTGGTATGATCGACGTGTCCCAATGGCTGACATTTACATCGCGGCAGGGATTCATGTTTCTGCATTCAATTGCAGGAGGTACCGGTTCTGGACTGGGTAGTTACATCCTAGAACGGATGAACGATCGCTTCCCCAAGAAGCTGATCCAAACATACTCCGTCTTTCCGGATACCCAGTCGCCAGATGTTGTTGTCAATCCATACAACAGCTTACTTGCTATGAGGAGGTTGACGCAGAATGCTGACTCCGTGGTAAGTTTCAAGGATCATATTTAACATATCTGTAACAAATGACTAAAGCGTACTAGGTGGTTCTGGACAACGGAGCCCTTTCAAGAATCGTTGCAGACAGGCTGCATGTGCAGGAGCCTTCATTCCAGCAAACGAACCAGCTCGTAAGTGTGCCGGTGCTGTGGAGGGGTTCGTGTCAAGCTAATCAGTTATAGGTTTCCACTGTGATGTCGGCATCCACCACCACCCTCCGTTATCCTGGTTATATGCACAATGACCTCGTCGGGATCATCGCTTCTCTTATTCCTACGCCGCGCAGTCACTTCCTAATTACCTCCTACACACCATTCACAGGCGATAATATAGAGCAAGCTAAGACGGTCCGTAAAACGACCGTGCTTGATGTTATGCGTCGTCTGCTGCAACCCAAGAACCGCATGGTTTCAATCAACCCCAGCAAATCAAGCTGCTACATCAGTATTCTCAACATCATCCAGGGAGAAGCAGATCCCACCGACGTGCACAAATCCCTGCTCCGTATCCGCGAGCGGCGATTGGCGTCTTTCATTCCCTGGGGCCCGGCAAGTATCCAAGTTGCGTTAACGAAGAAGTCGCCGTACATTCAGAATACCCACCGTGTAAGCGGGCTGATGCTGGCAAACCACACATCGGTTGCAACGTTGTTCAAGCGGATCGTCCAGCAGTATGACCGATTACGGAAACGAAACGCTTTTCTGGAACAGTATAAGAAGGAAGCCCCATTCAGCGATGGACTGGGGGAGTTTGATGAGGCAAGGGCTGTAGTTATGGACCTTGTTGGGGAGTACGAAGCGGCGGAGAAAGAGACTTACCTCGATCCGGATGCTGGGAAGGAGAAGGAGATGGGTGTGTAATGTGAACTCCTCTTTGCTTTCTTTTCTTATACTTCCTTTGCTGGTCTATAATTATGATTTTCAAGGTTACCCGGTGTGTTTGACTGACAGCAGGCGTTTGCAATTCAGTTGTTGTTCATTCTGATTATGTTATTTTGGGCGCGGATAAATGTTTAGGGAAAAATGATATGAAGCTATGAATTGTAGACACAATCCTGGTCATCATCATCATCTCTAACAACAACCATGTAAAGACGGTTTTCAACATCCATTCGTGGAAGCATTCCAATTCCCCACCCAGTCCTCTCTTTGGTGATCAAATGATGAACTGTCCGTTCACTTGCGCTTATCTTCCGCCCAAGATTGGGAAAATGATCGACTGTTCGCCTGGCAGATGTGGAGAAAATCCTATTTGCTATGGTGTGAGAGACTTTTTTTTGGCCTAGTAAATTTTTTACTGTGTCTTGCCACCAAGGAAAACCAATATCATAGTTCACCCATTGACCGCTCCTCAACTTATTGGCATGGTTAGCAAGCAATTCGGCTAGGAGGTGGTGGTAGCACCCGGGAGGAGAAACTAAGTGTGGACTTGTGTCGTGTGAATGAGTCGTGGAGCTTTCTGGGTGGATGGATAGATGTGATAGAGGGAATTGCTGTAGTTGTCGGAGACAAAGCATTTGTGCCCAAGATGAGGAATTAAAATGGGGAGAAAAAGGGCCTAACAGTATTTAACCATTCCCCCCTTATTTGGATTGGGTGAGATCCTGAGGGCTAGTACAGGATAATGTCTAGTTTATAGGCGACAAAAAGTGGTGTACGAAGTAGTACTAATTTCACTTACCTGCATATCTATTTATCACTTATATTTGCTGGCTTTCTTTTTTTTTTCTTTGCTTTTTCCCCTCACTCTTTGAACCTGTCTCGGCTGTTGCCATATTTAATGCTGATATAAATAAATATGTACCACGATCATCTAGACTAGTCGTGTATAGTCGGAACCTAAACCATTAGACTTCTATAGCGAGGACATTACCTGATGCCACTATGGATACTTGCAGGTGCGGAGGTGCGTCTCCCAACATCTATGCCCCAACTGAAAAATATGTCCCACCCAATCCGATATGGAACTCGCAATCACCTTATGAATCTTTAGAATGGGCTCCACCCCCTACCTCGATCATGATTCATGAAGGTCTACCCCCCACCTAGGATTTTCGAGAAAATCCTCCAAGGTAACATCCCCGTTAGAACCGATCAAACGACGGACTTAGAAAGCGTCGTATGTACAACTTTTGCAATGCATAGTCCCGACACGTGACCCGCGGTATCCCATGGGAATTACCCGCTTCACGGGACCATTCGGGGTCAATGGATAAGAATATCGTTTGGATGGATGCGTCTGCAACTTCATTTTCGGGGAGCACGGGGAAGGCTCAGCCGGTGCACAGATGGTATTTTTGTCGTTGATTTGAGGGGTTTATCTCCCAGGTCACTTCTCAGGCACATACTAGACTAGTACATACAGTACATCGGATACATATCGATTGTGCTGTCTGTGATGTGCCAGCGAGCCGAATGGCATGCATTGGTGCTCGATTATTAATTAGGTGCTTAGGTTGGCCTCTTCTTTATTTCTTTTTATTTCTATTTTATTTTAATTTTAATTTTTTTCTCCAGTGTAGCATGGAAGTGGAAAATTGATGAGTAAAGTAATGGTATTCACAAAATTAGTGAGTTATTGCGATATTTATGAGAGCAACGGCCGCCATGATGAGCACCTGGGTCAGTGATGGTATGGTATGGCATGGCATGTACATACCGCGCTCTTAAAAGGTCAGTCAACCATCACACCGAAAGGGGAGACATTCCCAAAGGGTAGGAGTCGAAGAAAGGGGCAGGCAATATGAGGGAAACCAGTTTGAGAACACGTCCAGGATATGTACTGTAATTAATTTTGAATTGCTTCCCTTTATTTTAATTTTTTTTCTCCCTTTTTTTAAGTTTAACCGGGACGAGACAATCCATAAGCCGGTGGTATCATTTCTAGGGAGCCTCGTGGCTTGGAACCTGAAGGTTGCCTCACTCAAAACTACGAAATAAGTGAAAACTAGAGAAATGGAAGTTTCTGGTTTCCACTCCGGATTTGCCTCCACTTCGTTAGAGGTAACATATTGGGAAATGGGAGTAAATCCGGTCGCTGGTTCCAGGTAACTAAAGAAAGTAATGGTAGGGATGGGGAGTTACCTCTTAGTAAGTTGAAACTAATCCCCAAAGGAGTCTAAGACCATGGGACTTGCTACGACATCGGATCGGCGTCTTTTCTGGCTGGTGTGGTACTGCGATGGAGTCGTGACTCAGCAGGTCATGAATGCCTTCTTCCATATAAATTGACTTTTGCTGCGCTTTCGCCTCTGCCACCACGACCATTTCTCCAATCTTTGTCTCTAACCAGTCTTTCGTGCTTGCTTTCCATTGTATTCTTCGGGTTTTATCCCCCCATTCATCCGGTTTTAACGCCTTCTTCCCTTCCTACAGTATATATATCGCCTGACACCGCCTGTCCTCCTTATCTACTACTTCCCATACCTCCCCATCATCGGCGCCGTCTTCCCTTCAGGACGTCCACGTCATCCGTTAACAGCGACCTTGCAACATCGCTCTCTTAACTCTTTGGTTACCATTGCTCCAGGATCTCTCCGGCGGTCCCTAGAGTCGCTATCAATCGTTAAAACAACTAGCGGCAATCCTCCTTTCTCCAACGCGGCGCTTATCGGCTTTGCCCCGACGTCACCTCCTTATACGCCCCCTACTTGCCACCATTGCAACATGCCTATTCGCAAGCCCCGCTGCAATTTTAAGGAGTGCAGGGAACTGGCGCAGCGGATCGTCGGAGATTGCAGCTTCTGCAGTGGGCATTACTGCTCTAAACACCGGATGTTGGAGGCCCACGCCTGTACAGGTCTAGAGGACTGCAAGAAGGAGTCCCACGCCCGGAATGCCGATAAGCTGAACAGCGAGCGCACCCAAGTCATCAAGGGCGTATGAATTTTACGCCCAAAGGGTCCTCAGCGTTCAAGCATCTTCAGAACTTTTCCTTCGGTTCTTGCATCGCCCATCAGCGAAACCGTTTGATTTAGCGCGGTGTTCGATTTGATTACATCATCGCCGTCGGGTATCGTTAGCAAAACCCGCCATGGCAATTATCTCTTTTTGACAATATCTTTGGGTTGGGGGGTGTTCTTTGTTTTTGTTTTACTGGTTAAGCTTCGTTTCTTTTCTTTCCCTTCCTTTTTATTCTTGGTGTACGCAAGGCGTTGACACCCGTGGGGGTTTTTGAACAATACGTTTTATTCTGTGTTTTTGAGTATTTTCTGCATGGTGTTTCGCCGTCTTCAGCTGAGACCTCCAGTGGGTGGTTAGCGAAGACGATTAGAGACTTTCTCTTTCCTCTCCTATCTTTCCATTCTGTTACTCTCCGGTCATATGCTTGAATAGATTGGCGGCTTGAGCTTCGGCCGATCCGTTCCATTGGCGTGTCACATAGCCGAACAGTTTTAGGTATATACTGCATATTCAGCAACCTATCAAAAGTCCATTGAACACCCGACTATTTAGCGTAGCGGCGTGGCCGCCGGTTAGTCGCTAGCGGGGCCCCAGGAGGTCTATAGCTCCGGCCACTGAGATTTTAGAACGTAGCAGTGTCATATGATTTTAGACTTTTAAGTATAGGGAGACGTTAAAAGGAGTAGCACGAGAAGGAGACACAATGCTAAACGGATGCAAGAAATTCTAATACAATAAAAAAAAACCCCTTTTAAGACACAGAAAATAATAGCAAAGCGAAAATGCAGCAAGAAAAGAAAGAAATGGCATGGAAAAGACATCAACCCGGTCCAATTTTCGGCCTATAAAATTACAATTCGTCAGCACAAGGCCTCAAGTACGCAACCAGAATGAACTAAAGTTAAAGAAGAAGCAAAGAGTGAGACATACATATCATGATGTTCACTTAATCGACTGAGATACTTATTCAATTCCTCCACACGCTCTTTATGCGTTTTGACCCCTTCACGTTTGAGACGTTCTTGCAGCTATACCATTATCATCAGCAACAATCACCACCATCAATTAAACAACAAAAGAATGCAAAAGAATCAAGTAAAAACCACCCCAACAAAACCCCCCTAACACAATACAAAAAACAATGTTTTTTCATGAAAAGCAGAGAAGAGAAGAAAGGAAAAGAAAATAAAAAGAACTTACCCTCTTCTTCTTCATCTCCTCATACTTCCTCTCCGCCTCCGTCTTCGCAGGCCCAACTTCCGAAGAATTCATCCCAGCATCAGAACCCTCCTGCTCACGAACAGGACTCTTCTCCAGCGCCGGCGTAGACACGGACTTTCCCTTATCGTTGGTGGCGGTGGTGGACTCGGGATTGGCTTTCTTAGCTTTCTTCTTTTTCTTTTCTATGCGGCCGTCGCTCACTTTGGAGCCTTTTAGTTTGAGCTTGCCTCCCCCGCCGACGGAGTATTCGTCGCCCGGCATTTTGCGGGAAGGGTTAAGTTGGAGATTACTCGGGTGTAAGGTTGGTTTTTCGAGGTAGGTTTCTTTGATGATGGCGGGAGTGGTGATTGGGTGAGGAGGGATAGTGGTCATGTGACTGACATACGGATGGATATGGATTGGGGATATTGGTGGGTTGCTTACTTCTTCTTTTATGTGGTAAGGTAGTTTACTACGTAGATACTATGGGTTCTAGTATATATTTTATTATTTTATTATTGGTTTGTTGGTTTTTTTTACTGGATCATATCTCCCAACGCCAAGTTATCACATCATGTATGTACAAGTCTAGTCAAAGGGAATCGGCCGCAAGCCTGTTCCCCGTTTACGAGCCTCTGCTCCCGCAGCTACTGTACTCGGCACTTTAATGCCACAGCAGTCGCCGAAATGATCCGTGTGCTGGGCATCAGCGTGATCATTGCCGTGGGTATGATCGTGTCCGTCAGTCTCCACGTCGTCGCCGATCTCCCCCATGCCTGGCGCTGCTGGTATCAAACTACCAAACAGGAAGTGCTGCATGATGGGCAGTTTGCCCAGGACCTCCTTGACGAACATCTTCTTCATGCCGCCTTCAACCTTGCTCCAGTTCTTGGCCCCCGAGATATCGTCTAACATAGGGCTGTGCCACCGTAGGCCTTTGACTGTCTTTACACTGTCTACCCATCTTACTTGGTCCAGATAGATATATCTGTCTCCTTCTTCATCGAGAACGGCCGTGTTATGAATTGCCAACGGGGTAATGTAGGGGTGTTCCACGAGCTGTGCGGCGCCGAAAAGGAAGGGAAGGAAGTGGTAGTCGTCGAGACCCCAGACTCCATGAGAGCCGGCCGGTTCCAGATAATATGTGGCCTGGACATCACGCATGAGGACCATGTAGTTAACATAGACGCGGAATACGATCATCTCGAAGTCCGTAGTGGAGAATAGCTGCATTTGGCGCAGACACAACAACCACATTATAAAGTTCAACTCGTGGCCTGAGCCGTAATCTAAGCGATCTCGAGAGCCCAGAGAGTGTACTAAATATGTGGACGCTTCTTCTATGGCGGTTGCGTCCTGGATACCGAGGGTCTCCCTATGCCATTTTGCGCTCTGCGCGGCGACATCGTCAAACAAGCCGCGGAAAGCAGGGTTGCCGAATCTTGAGCCACCTTGGTCGAGGGAAGGATGTTGGTCTAGTAGTGTCCGGATACAGTCGACGACAGACAGGATCTTAGAGATGTTTGGTGAAGTTGGACGATCTTTGATATCTGTCGTTGCACGTCCACGAGCTGAATCGGAGAGACCGAAGATAAATGCAAGGATTAGGGAATAGGTCGGCGAGGAGAGGAATAGCTGGTGATCATGATTTGACAAGATCCGTCGAGCCGGTCGTGCATACTGGTGGGACGATAAGTCGGGCGGGTTAGGGAGAGGCGGGGTGACTGGAGCAGGTTCTCTAGGAGGTACACCAGATTGAGACTTGCGACTTGAACGAAGTTCTGAAAGCTTTTTTGACAGGTCAATCTTAGCTTTTGGCACTCCCTGCGATACTGAGACTTCGGAAGCCATGTCTGTTGAATGGCTATGTATAAGATCAGTTGACTTGTCCACACCTCCAAAAGCTGTTGGTATGATGTACTTTGTTGAACACGGACAATCACTTGACAAACCACTGCCGCGATAACAGAAGGCGGTTTCGATCGGAGGGCAGAATTCCGATTGACCGCCTCTGATCACCAGCATGACGCCATACTGGAAGCAGTATTAGTGCCTCATAGTGATCATCATGTGATCGACATGGGGTTCACCTCTGAATGGTCAGATGTTGTCTTGAATACGGCCGCGTGATAAATTATTGTGCTTGGGGAATGCGAAGGAGAGGGTTCAGATCTTTGTTTAGCTGACTGATTGAGACGCAATTCAGTGTGAGAAAAAGGCAGAAGCCGTTATTGGTACTGCTACTTTCAACTCCCTGTCTTTCTCCTTTGTGCTTTCCTGAAGTGAAATTGCTGAGTGAAGTGCTTCTCCAAACGCTTTAATAGCCGTGACACCCACGAATCGATCAAAGACCCACCGAGAAACTCGGGTATCTGGAAATCTAAAAGTATAGAGTGCACAATACCTCAAGTAGCGCGGTTACCCCTGTTATGCGAGCACGTCATCATGAACTCCTGTGATTTGACCGAGCCATACACCAGAAGCGTCAGCTCCCCATCTTCCACGCATCGATCTTCTTCCCCCCATTCTTCCGGTAATGAGCCCAGGCGCATGTCTCCCTCAAACCCGCAAAGTCAACCCAATGTGGCGCCTGATCAGGGCCAGCCACAGCCAGTCAATGAGATCACCCCGATAGTGGGGAACGGTTCCTCGAGGCATTATCAGTCGACCGAGGGTCTGAGGAACAGAGACTCTGGTTTTGGGGATAGTCATCAGAAGCCCTCTGCACAGCGGGATGCAAGGGCGGCCGACCAGCAAGACCAGCAGCCTGATCCCACCGAACCTCGTGTATCGTGGTATAGTCGAATCGCAGACAGATATGGTAGTCTGGAATTGGAAAATAAGGGGAGTGTCGCTCGCGATCATCTTGCACTAGGTGCGCCACTTTCCCCCATTACTTTCCCTAATTATTGACGAGCTAACGATACCTGGTAGAACGAACATTCCTCGCATGGTTAAGGACATCCCTAGCCTTTGCCTCCATCGGAATCGCTATAACGCAACTCTTCCGCTTGAACAGTGCGAGCGGAAGCACATCGAATGCCGATATCTCGTCGCATGGTCTCCCCCCACTCTTATCACCACCGTTCTATGACCCGACGTCCATTAGCGTAACTGCAACTTCGGAGCGTCTTCGGAGTATCGGTAAACCTCTCGGGACGACCTTCATCGGTGTTGCTATTGTTATTCTGCTAATTGGATTCCATCGCTACTTCGAGAGCCAGTACTGGATCATAAGAGGAAAGTTTCCAGCTAGTCGTGGCAGTGTAGCGTTAATTGCGTTTATAGCCGCTGCTTTGATCGTAGCCGCCTTAGTTGTCATCCTAGCCATCTCACCAGGTGCCATTGAAAACTAGTACTAGCTAATCGCGATCATTCCTCCCTCATCTTCAATATGTTTAGCTGATTATGGACGGCTTTTCACTATGTTAGCTCCTTTCTCAGGAGTAGGGGAGGGCCTGTGGGCAACTGCTGTACTATAGTGTCAAGGTGTGTAATTTACTTGAGGTTGTTTCATGTAGATACATAGACTAACGAATGTGCAATGCCAAATACCTGAACCTTATTAATTAATCGAGTGTCCTATGACTATTCTAATTACCACGACAGGAAACTAGGGTTGAATCACAACTGACATCAGCTACATTTGTACTGATACTCTCCGGTGAAACACTTGCTATATTCATTGAATTACTCGACTCCTGACTCCACATCCAGAGTAATTCAGGGACCTTGAAAGTATCTACATTCTTCTGATACCCGGAGAAGATCCATCTAGAATCTACAGCTCAGTTATATTACGCCCTGTGCTGGGACCCTTTTGGGGACCCTATTCTAAATGATAGTGTCTTATTGGCAGCCAGCTAGAGCATTGAACGAGAGGCGGATGCCATAGTATGTATAGCAAGTACAGTAAAAAGTTAGGCATTGTCTTACTCTTGTTGTACAAAAGCCTTTTCTTATAAATACGCCCAATGATCTATCACCTTGCATGCCTCACTCAATTAGATGATAGTGCAGAGGCCCCACCAATGGGGCTGCGGCGCAATTGGTAGCGCGTAGTAAGATTCACAGCAATCCTCAGAAACGTCCTCTAGCAGTTCAACAGCAACTCCAGATCGTAAGGTTATCTGATAGACAGGTCAGCCTCATCTTTTTGGTCTTTTTGGTGTTTTTATCAACTATCGACTTCTCTCTGCTACAAAATATGCAGGGCCCCGGTTTTGGTGAAGTGTAACTACTGCATTTACATGATGCAGGAAACGATGAGTTGCCAGTGCCATGTCTATATTCAAACCTGATTCGCTTGATCCTTTATCTCTAAAAGATTTGACATGTTCGCTTGGAAAATGAAGTTTCTAGGCTGTACTATGTATATCAAACAGTGACATAGTTCTTGCCTCACAACTCTCCTGGTAGCCCCAGGGGGGAGTACGTTTCTACAATTTTGTTTCGTTTAGTGACGGGCCTCTGTGAAGAACACTCTTACTCCGGTAGACCCGGATATCTATCTCTCCTCCAGTCAAGCTGTGTTGCGTTGGACTTCGGATAGCCCTACTAGAAAGAACTCCGAAGAAGGACACCCCTAAGCAGTTTCCATGGAAATACAACTCGATGGGCAACCTTCACCATCTCACAGAGACCCAGACAGCTATTCCGCATACTGAGAATTTTATGGCGGCAAATGGTGTCGCTATCATCTGATGCCTCTCTAGGGCTCAGACACCAGGCGATGCTTTTAAGATAGGGTGCACAACGATCAATGGAATAAGCCCAAGGGCACCCTCGGCACAGGAATCAAACAGGGACAACGTTTCAAGACCACTGACCAGCATGCAAGTAACCCATGCCTAACAGATTTCGGAGTATACAGACTTGTGCCGCATTACTCGAGAGCACTCCTAGGATCAGTACTCGTACCGTCTCAAGGGGTTCGAGTTCTCTTAATGCGCCCTCCAGACACCAAGTACTAAGATCATGCAATCTCCGAGAGGATACCATGTCGTGGTTTCAATTGAGCCCTGCACCTCGGGGAGTGCGCAGCGATAATCTTGAATTAGCACACCTCCGGGACGACACATAAACTCCGCGTGGTGAATTGGCCCGTCATGCCGGCGGGTTTCTACTGGGGTAACCAGTTATTGGACGCGCCGATCAATCTGCAGGGGAATATTTAGAGCGTGAGATAGTGATGCAGAGTGACACAAGTCACGCTGAAGGCGCAGTATGTTGCAAGCTTTAGGCATACAGGATACAACCATGTAATCTTAAATTTTTCTTCTTTTTCAGTTGCATTGCAACTGGAATGATTTGGACTTGTCTAAGGAAGAATACTACTATAAGAGGAATGTGATATTATTCTTTCGTTAACGTGTGAGGCCTAATTTGTCAATGAGCACCAAAACTTCGCCTTCAATCTTCCGTACCTTGGATAGTGCAGTGAAACTCCCGAGGCGTCTGACATCACGACAATCGAACATGACCGTTGCTTCAGAAGTGCATAAAACCACCTTTCAGTTGTTGCGGAGTGGATCGATCGGTTTCCAATTCGGCCGGTTCCGTGGTTGAACCGACTTCTGGAAGGGGTGAAGAGCGATCCCCGCTCTGAACCATGGATCGGTTTTCAATGATCTGTACACCGTCGAAGTTTGATGCGAACGTTGATAGAAGGCGGAGTACCTAGGGTTTGCGGTTCAACGCAAAAACCAGTCGAACATGATCGGGATAATATTCCGTAGTATAGGGAGATAGGGTTCGCGATAGATCTGGCATTGTGGCTATGTCGGGTTGAACAATGGGCAGAACTCCCTTGCGTTGACTTTGGCTATTGTATGCAGGTATTCCGGTCGTAATTAGGGCTCTCTCCATCTTTTATTGTATCGATATGTATGGGGGAAGATGTCTCCATTCAACTTTATGCAAGGCGTTGTTACCTAGAATACCCAATGAAGATAAACTTAATCAGGGATGGGGTTGCATCAGGTACTCCGGAAATGATGGATAAGTTCCACCTTTTAGTTTGACACTACTGCCCCTTGTCCACTGTTGATTTGCTGGGTGTCGCATCAAGGAGTATCGTCACTTTTCTGCAGGTGTTATCTATCCGTTCCCGTCTTTGGTCGGCAATTTGATAGCAACCTATGTTAAACTTAAGTAGAGACTATGATGTGCGGAGGAGCATCGAGATTGACGACCCTGAATATCGAATAGATAGTAAAGTGAGTTACGTCTCCGATAAGAGACAAGTTATCTACTGGTCGTCACCTAGTGCTCCTCAGGAACAGGTCCAATCAAACCCCCTGAATCGCTCTCGATCAGAGTATGTTTCCGAGGAAACTGGTCACGGGCTTTAAACCACTCGGCTGAATTGTCGACAGCTGCAGAGCTGAAGTGGCTTCAGGCCGAAAGTCTAATTAATTAAGTCATCTGGGTATCGTCCAGTAATGGGTTGCAGCAGATATAATCACGAGGGGCACAAGAGGTGAGAAACTTGTTTGAAGAATGGTGGTCAGTCTCTCCGATATTAAGACAAGACGGGGTTCATTGTGTGTCCGATATTGACACTACTGCCGTATACGAGTCATACTAGTGACACTCCATCCTACAAAACCTGCTAGATACGCACTCGTAAGTATGTCTGAACGTTTAGAGACGCAAAGACGAACAGTTCCTGAAATAGTAGCCCACAATTCAACATTGGAGCAAGTCCCACCTGCGTTAGAGCGTAAGAATGAAACACATGGCCAACATCTCCCTCTCCACTCTCCGCCTTGTTGTAACTTGTAGGGGATAACAGCCGCTAGCGGATGGTCGTGGACCAATAGGCATGGCCGGTGCTCTCTCTTTTACAGGGATTATGACATGGAATGTGCTGTGTGTCTGGGGAGTTCCCATACTCTTAGTGATCACTACCTCTTGAGTTGCTCTACTAATAGATAGCGTTCAAAACTTGCTTTGGTGGTGACCAGGGGGTTAAACCCTGCGGAGACCATAGTGCAGCCACATGCAGAGACACTCTCTGGAACCTTAGCAATGAGAGAAAAATGATAGAAGACTAAATCACTACTAGTAGTGTCCGAGAGACCATGGCAATTGCTAGATTATGTATCGATTACTATGAACGGCGTATGTACACAACGCAGGTTTTATGAAACGACCGATGACAAATTCAAAGGGATGCTAATCTATTCTTAGTCTCGGTATGAGAGTCCGTACCCTCTGGAGTAAAGCAGTTGAAGATTGTCGGATCGCCGTTTCAACCCTCTTTTTTCTTTCCCCTGACACCACAAGAAGAGTAGAGAGAGGGAAAAAAAAATAGAAAAGACAAGACGTGTCAACCTTTGCAGGGATCACTTTCTGGCTGCACCCTCGGCCCAAGAGGGTAAGTTTCATTACACTACTGCGACTTAATATTAGGGACTTAATGAAACTAGGGCTTAATCTGGTTAGACTTAGACGTGTAGTGGTGGCGGTTGTTCAACTCCATTGAGACAAGCGAGATTTTGTTTCCTTCTCAGGGGGTTTCTATTGGTGGGCGGCTCAGGTACGGGCACTCTAGTGTATATTGGTGCCTGGAGGGGTGGGTTTCAACAGTTCAATAATAGCACTGCCATTCTTATTATTATTACGGAGTATAATTGAGAAAATAATATCGACAGTGCAAAGAGGTTTCTAGTTGACAGAAGGTAATCAATCATCTGGAACCATGGCTGGTTTGATTGCCAACATTGAAGTTTTTTTTGCATCCTTTTCTTTTCTTTTCTTTCTCTTTTTTTCTCTCTCCAGGTGATATCAGAGACGTTAAGGCATTCATTCAATGTGGGTGTGATCTCAACTGGGTTTTGCCTTTTCCCCTAACCAGGGATCGAGCTCGTATCATAGTGGCAAATATCAAAGTCCATGACGTCTTTCACTTCAAACTCATAATGTGCAAAGTGACAAATAAGATAGACAGAATCTTTTTGTATGTAATTTTTTCTGGTCTCTCATTCTTTCTGCATGTTAGCTTTGCCAATAACTGTCTGTGAACTATGTATTGCACAGGAACAATGACAACAAATAAAACAACACAACAAAGACTGCATCCTTCCGTCAAGATCCCATGAAGAAAAGAATCCTTGTAAATTGTAATTCAACTAGTATAGGTACCTTTCTCAATTCCCACCAGAGTCTAGAAGCACCTATACCCATATTCGGCAACGCAATACAATACATACACCACTGATAATCACCATCTTCACAGACCAGTAGTAGATGGTTCGTTCGCCATCCCTCCACACTTGCTGACTGACGATCGGATGGAGCGGCTAAATGAGGGCAGCACCAATAGTAAATTCATCGTCCGTAATATAACCTGTATTCGAATGGTACGGGCTCGGCCCCTCCGCACTCCCAGCCAATCACCCCTGCCGCCCTCTATACGTCTCCGGCTCCTCCTCTCCACTGCACCTTTAACAGTACCTACTAATCTCATCCATTCACTCAATCTCTCTCTCCTCTCCTTCCTTCCCGACTTCATTTTCCTTTTTCCAGGTTGATCCTCTCTCTCACCACCCCCCTTCTCCTCCCACCTCCTCTTTCTCCTCTATCTTTCTCTCTCTCTCTACTATTTTACCGTTTTTTGTTTGATTTACTTCTTTCACTCTTTTTCGCTCGTTTCCATCCGCTTCCGACTTCCCGCCCAGACTCCGTGGCCTACCCGGGGCCGTCCGTTCCTTACAGTATTATTATTCGTAGCCGACGCAACCAACAAACCTCACCCTTCGCTCGGTCTCAACACATTCCCTTCGCATCCGCTTGTCTTAAGAATTGCTCGATAGTTTCAACATATTCGGTAGGGCCGAGGAGTATTCTCTCGTCGACTCTTTTTTTTCTTCTCCGGCCTTTCTCCGTTGTAAGGGTTTGACACTTGGTTACTCCTCGAGGCTGTGTGGTTTGGGTGCAGCATAATAAATGGTGCCAATGGGAAATTGAAGGCCTCCAGACAGCGTCGGGCTTTCCGTTGGTCATAGGGAAGTCACATTAGTCTGGAGGTCCCCGTGCGTCTGGATCTCCTACCACGGGGTTAACCGGACAGCTATTAGTTCGAGGTCAAATCACGATTGTTCTTTTTTTCGACGTCATCAAAGCCGATAATGGCTTCAATCTCTCTGCCTCTACCGCCGCAGACCACGTCAGCGTTCCTCCAGTATCTCGACACTCCGGCTCAGCCTCCTAGCAGACACAGCCGCCGCAATCTAACAATGTCATCGCCCCTCCCAAATCCGCCATTTGTCTTTCCAGCACGGGATCCAGAAGCGACACCTCCGGCCTCGACAGCCCAATCCAGTGGTCCTGCACCCCTGCCGGCCTTTTCTTTCAACCCAAGTTCTGCACATGCATCACAACCCTCCTTGCCGACCCTTCCTGTAAATCGCGCAGTTGGGCATCGTCGGCGATGTAGCGAGTTCGTCGGTGGTGAGCGACTTGTAAGCCCTGGGACAGTGGAAGCTATTCAGAGCAACGAGGAAAATTCAACGACCACTCCCACTAAGCTCCCCGCCCCCGGACCGGGCTTTAGCGCAGGTGGACCTGGGCGACGTCGCCATGCGCATCGACGCTCCGCGGCAATTTCCAGCGTTGATTTAACCGCTATTTCTAATTCGCTCGATTTGAAACCTGCTGTTGGGAGTGCGCCACTCCTGCAAACAGATGCGAAGCGCGATCTTGGTGCATCTGACGAAACCCTTAGACCCATGTGCTATTCAGCAACTACTCTAGGCCGACCTACCCCGCCCGCATCTCCTCGGATCATGATAAATGATGAATCTCTGCCTCCTGTCCACCTTGAAACGCCAAACGACCGTCTCCCAGACGAGCGGCCCATTTCCCAAGTCTCGAAGGATTCTGAAAGCACAATACAGTTAGAAGATACAGCTAGAAATAGCGAAAAGCCTGGTGTACCTACGAGTGAGCTACCACCTACTGTGGGTCGAAATCAGAAGCCCAGACCAAGAACCGCTGATGCATCTTTGATGCTGGATCCGAATGCCTTCAGTGGAGCCGGTGATCTGTCGCCGGCAAAGCGGCCTGTTTCTGCCACAGGACATTCTCGTTTTCGCAAAAGCATGTCTTCCGGGATTATCGACGCCGCGTTGAGGAAACATCATGGTATGAGTGATGGCAGTCACTGGACAGAACCCTTTAGGCATTCTTCTTCCGATGACGGTGATTCATATGCATCTACCGACGATGTGCGTGATTCATTTGAGTCTTCATCTCCCTCGAAGAAGAAATCGAAGAACAAAAAGAGACAGAAAAAAGTGCGTTCTTGGGCTGGAGCCATTCTAACCAGAGGGAAAGGGAAGCGCCATCAATCAAAGAAGGACGAGGCAAAGAAGTCCGAAATACCACCGCCGGTAATCACTAGAACTAATTCGGATCTTGGATCCGCATTAGATGTGAACTTTGACGATGATGAGGATATCGTCATCATTCGAACTCCCACCAACCCCACTGCTCCCCAATCACGTCAGCCAGCAGCTGAGACCCAGCAAAGTCTGGAGGACTCCTGGAAGCCACGGAGTTTCTATGAGCAGTCTACACAAGGTGATGCCTTAAGCCCTATCATCGATTTGGATGCAGCACTGGGGCCTTTCAATACACCCGATTCGCGCTCCCGGCGTGTCGCTGAGAGTGGTTTCTCAGCAGCAACAAGACGGATGTATAGCGGTGGACGGCGAGGTGAATTTGTCGGTCCAGAAATGCGCTATCATCGACGTGCAGAAAGCGCTCCAGAAATGCCTCCTTTGGATCGTAGTTTCCTCAACCAGGCTCGACTTGCGAACAGTTCGTCCATGGAAAACCCGGATGTCTTCTACGAAGAAGAGGAAGATGCTTTCTTGGCGGCCACCAGCGATTCACCCAAGGGCAACGGCGAAAAGTCTCCGAAACAGGCTGCTACATCCGGTGCTGAAGTAGTCGACGACCAGTCAGAGGGGAGCTCAGACACCCTCACGCGGGAACACACCAGTGAAGTCGACACGCAGCAGTCGGGCCTCGGAATTCAGAAAGACGGATTGGCCCAGCCGCCGGAATTTAACACTATCATCGCGTCTCAGGATACCACCAACTCCGTAGGGCAACAAAATGCTATCAGCCAGCTTCAAAATGCGAGGAACCCCTTTAGCAATCGCCCGAAGAGTCCAGGACCAGCGGAGATAATCAAACAGGAACTTTGGCAACGCAGACTAGGAGTCCCTCCCAGTCCTGATATCTCTCCACGATTTCTACCGGCCGACAACAGGCCTTGCACTTCATCTCTTGAACTCACTCCTAACATTCCCCCTTTCTCTCTCCAAGGTGGTGGCTCTTTGTCTAATTCATCATTCCCGTCTCCCGACTTCACTGGCTCCTCATCTGATGCCCCTCGCTCGATCACAACATCCTCGACCACCGATCGCAACTTTTCAAGTCCTTCTTATAACCCCTCTGTGGACTTTCCTCATGCGTCTGTTGAGGATGTTCCTTCTCTGACCAGCAGTGCATCAACAACAACAAACCCTCTAAACCGCATTTCGGCAACCTTCTTTCAACGAACCCGGCTGTCGACAGACCGTTCTGCATCATTTTCTGCGGCCGTTTACAGGCGCAGTAGCCAAGCCAATAGTTCAAAACGATCAAGTCTTGCCAGCCTTTCCAAGTTGGTTGTCGGTCCTCATGCAGAAAGGAGCAAGCTGAGCTATGAGGAGAAACCGCCGGGCGACGAACCAGAGAAGTCGAAAAAGAAGGGTCATCGGATTAGCCGTCTAATGCAGTTCTGGAGGGCGAAAGACAAGGAAAAGTTGAATGAGAGTGTTGTCCATGAAGAACGGCCGTCATGAGCAAAGCCTTGGTCTATAAAGGAATCCGCTTCTTGTACATAGTTATCCTGATTATGATTTCCTCGGCATGGTCTTTGGAAGATCTTTTATTGTCTTTTTTTTTGGGGTCCTTTTGGTCCCCTTTTTTTCTATTTCTCCAGTTTGTCTCACTTTGTTGAGCTAACTGAACGAATCTCTTTTGGTATGTGTTTACAAGCGTAAGAGTATGATGCTCTATCACATTATTTCTCGTCTCTCATTCATGTCCGGTTATAATTTATGGACTGATCATTCTCTGATTGCCTCTCGTTCATCGTTCAGAGCTTCTTTTTCTTCATCTTTTCCTTTCTGAATCATTTTGGCGGTCATATGATGTGCACTCTGCCTTTCACTGTTTTTGTTTTGACCCCTGAGGTATCTATACCCTTTGGCCATGTTAATTTGGGATCTCTTTTCTTTACCTGAATGGGTTAACTGTTGGAGGCGCCGGTCAGTATACTGTGAAGCTTCTGATTACTTGCAAGGCATATGAGTCTACGGGCTGGAAGCTATGGATAGAGTATCAAAATCTACACTCTCTGTCACCACTGTAATACTTGTAATGAACCAAATTAGATAGAAGCAACCTGTAAAGATAAATTTATTTAGCATTGTAGGTATATCGTGCCGGTTGGCTGCTATTCAGATGGCAAGTGGATGATAGCCTTAAAAGTCAGGCATAATAGTAGGGCTGAGAAGTGTGATAGTAGTGTAGATTCACCAATTATGCGTGTGCAGCCCATACACAAACAAAGTTCACTCTTGCCGTGAAGACCCCTACCTATATCAAAGGAAATTAACATACTTCTGGAGTCTCATGCACTACAAGCCCGATGACAGTTAAGCATACAACTCCAATTTATATAAAATCATCGGCAGTGCCCCACACCTGAACCCAAAAAATCATTCTTCAACATCCCCAAAACCAACCAAAAGAACAAAAAACAATGGGACCTCCGCGACAAGGCACATCTAAAAAGTCATCAAAAGATGCTCGCGACAACAAGAAGAATAAAAAGAAACCCGCACAAGGCCCACGGCACGGTGTCCAGGGCAAATCGCAATCTGAGGAAACCAACCTAATTAACCTCTCCGCCACCATCCCCGTGACCCTGCAACAGTTGCTCTTGAACGTCTTCAAGTCGGCGTTGCTAACTGATGCGTATGGTGGGGGTATTCGCGCTGGCAATGACACCAGTGCACCGAGTAGCACTGGCGATGATGCAAATGAGGGTGCAATTCCTCCACAGCAAGCAGAGCCACGTCAGTTGAATATAAAAACGCTTATCCAGACCATCAAGTCCCATCTTTACAACCGGGACTTTGACTCTGCGTTTACGGATGCCAACGAAGATCTCCTCCGGGCCTATGCGTTGCGGTGGAGCGCCGCCAGGGCATTGGGGTATGCGGGTGTTTTCAAGTCTTTGTTGAAAGCCCTGCTAAAGCAGGCTGAACTGCTTTCTTCGGCTGGCTCGAATCATGTCGTTTGCATTGGGGGCGGTGCGGGTGCGGAGATTGTAGCTCTGGCGGCTGCTTGGAGGGATTTGACGGATGAAGTTGGGGTGCTTTCGACTGGGGTTGCAGGTGTTTCCATGGTTGAATCTGCTGATCAGAGCACCGCGTCGATGGCTACACGGCATCCGGCTCTTTCAGTGACGGCCATCGATATCGCAGACTGGTCTAGCGTTGTGAACCGATTATCTTCCGCTATTCGGTCCCCGGCGGTTCCTGGACCCAAGTCCCATCCGGCGCCTTTGCTGGATCTCGGCGATGCTGAAAAGGAGAGCGAGGGCTTTGCAATTAGATTCAGACGCAATGATGTTCTGTCCATTTCTGAGGAACAGCTTGGGAGTCTCCTTCATCTTGAGGACGATTCATCGATAAGCACTACCGTCATGGTAACGCTTATGTTCACGTTGAATGAGCTTTTCTCTACATCCATGGCGAAGGCAACTGCCTTCTTGCTTCGCACTACGGACCTCTTACAGCCTGGTACCCTGTTACTCGTGATAGATAGTCCTGGGAGCTACTCGACGCTGAATCTTGGCAAGGGTAAAGGGCAGCAAGATGATGGCTCTTCTGCTCTTCAGGAACGACAGTATCCTATGAAGTTTCTTTTGGACCATACGCTTCTTTCTGTTGCAGAGGGCAGGTGGGAGCGGGTCTATTCGCAGGATTCGCGGTGGTGGAGGAGGGATGCGGATAGCTTGAAATATAATGTTGGTGAAGGGGTTGGATTGGAGGATATGCGGTATCAGATTCATATATACCGGAGGCTGGCGGATTAGGGCAGGGGCGTTGGTGAGATTAGTACTGCTTGAATGATACCACTACCATCATTGACTAAGGAAAGCTGCCACGGCCTAGTAACCTGGAATATATATAGAGAGGAATGGATATGCTATTGCTACAAATCGGTCGAAATGGGGATAATATAAAAGAGAACAGGGAAACCAGCCATACAACGTCATTCGCCAGGGGAGATCATGCACGCCCAGAGAGATTCATCCAGTTGAAAAGGATTCGAAAAATACATATCAGTTCAGGCGAGAGTAGAAGGTAAAATTATCGGAAGATTAACGAAACCCAGACACCGCACTTAACTCCTCAGACCCAAAAGAAGGCTGGTGTTCTTACCGCCGTCCTTGCCATCATTACCGGGGAGATATGTGACATTAGGGTTGGTCGATAGCGTCTGTGCGATTTCCTTGCTGGCGTCGATACGACGGATCTCGATAAGGCCGCTACCGGCCTTGGCGACGGCTTTGCTGATGATGTCGGCACTCTCGGCTTCACCCTCTGCCCGGATAACGTTGGCCTGACGCTCCTGCTCGGCTCTCTCGACGATAAAACGGGCCCGTTCGGCGTCCTGCTGGGCAATCTGCTTCTGCTCAACGGCGCGGGTGAACTCCTTTCCGAAGGTCATGTGTGTAATCGAGACGTCCTCGAGGGCGATATTGAACTGTGCGGCACGCTTCATGAGATCTGAGCGGATGCGGTTCGAGACGGCTTCGCGCTGGGTGATGAGCTCGGCGGCATCGAACTGGGCCACGATGGCCTTGAGGACTTCGTTCCCGATGGAGGGGAGAACACGCTCATCGTAATCGGTACCGTAGGACTAGAAGACAAATCAATATCGGTCGGCCACAAACATTATCAAACTCTCCAGATAAGATATGTGCTATACCTGGTAGATGGCTGGCAGCTTCTGGACTTCAGGACGGTGAAGGACACGCAGTGTCAAGCTGACCATCTGCAAATCCTTACTTCCGGTGGTGGTAGAGATATTACGAGGCTTAGTCCGGACATCGTAGACAATAGCCTTCTGCAACCAGGGGACAAGGAAATGGGTGCCTTCGTTGACGACCTTCTCCTGCACACCGGACAACCGGTCGAAGATGACAGCGCGGGAACCACCGCGAACGTCGTAGATGGAGGAGTTGAAGATCAGGACACCGGTGGCGACCGGAAAGGCCATCCGATAGATGTTGTAGAGACCGTTTGCCGCCATGGTGAGAGAAGGGTGGTCTAAATTGACTATGTGGAATGGGGAGGGGAGCTTTCAAAGGGTTTTGGATCAACTTGATGATGTCTGGGCTTTTCGCATGCTGTCCCGATGTGGACTAGTGCCGGGCGGAAACCTCACTGCAACTCTTTCACTCATGGCCGTTTTGGCCCGACAACCTCGAACCTCGTCTTTCTCTCCCCTCTGACTCTCCATTCTACCCCATCCTTTTCCTCCGTCGCTTCTAGCAGTCGTTTATCCCGAACGCATTCTTTCACAATGGGTGGTCACGTTAATCCTAAGGTTGGAGTGTGAGTGGTCCTGTTTTGGGTGTTGTGGTGGACTCAAATTGACTCCCTTCGTCTTCCGGCCGGGTGCGGTTCGACCGGACCGTGCTTTGCCAATTCATGCCGAAATGACTCTATTGCGGATGCTACTTGGGGTATAATATCGATTACAAAGGCTAACAATACGATCCGGACAGTTTCACCGGCACCTGGGGTGATCTCGGTACGTTCCATGATCCTTGCTTTCAGCGAGAAAACTCGCGACATCTCGAAGATGACGAAGACGATCAATTGGAAGACTGGTCTCTGTATAGATTTCAGAGTCACGAGGGACAACCGCCAAATGATCGCAAATCCATCGATGAAGAGACGCGAGATCTCAATCTATATCCTACACCGATACTGATACACATACCTTTCTATAGGTTGCCCTACTCCCCAGCGCATCGCCTCCTACGCTCTCTCTCCAAACCGTCAGCGTCCCCTCGCCGGCGCCGCCCATGCTGCTTTCTTCAACGTCTTCCGGAGATTCAGACACCAGGTCCTCTACGTCGTCCCTCCTTTCGTTGCCGCCTACGCTGCCATGAACTGGGCTATCGAGAGGTATGCACCAATATTCTGATGAACTGGGCTGCTATTAGTTGGATATGGCTTTGGCTGACGTTGGATCTTGCGTTTAGGAACCACTACCTCAACTCCAAGCCTGGCCGCCTTGCTGAGGGTGGCGATGAGGAGTAAATGGATATATCAATCGGGTGTAATGCTCTGACTGGAGACTGAAGGATTGGGATTGCAATGTACAGTAACTAGAAGCAATCGAGTGCGTTGCGTGTTCTATTGTCTGGGCTTTGGCTTTTGATCTTTATCTTACGATGCTACGAGGCATATTATTCCTGCGACTGTAAACTCGGTATCTTGGCTATTCTCTCGAATTATCGGACTAGATTAGAGCTCTATATCTATGTCTACAGAGGAAGGAGAGGCCGAATACGATGTACCTTTTTACGATGGACTACGCACCGATGAGGTACATTTTTGTGGTTTTGTACGTAGAACATGCTCCAATCAAATGTCTCTAATTTGGCATATAAATCCATGGGTTATGATTGGTTAATGCGGTGAGAGGGTCACCATCCACTCGTAGGGTTTCATCCTTTCTACGACTACATATGTACCACCTCATATTAATCCAGCCTTTCTCTATTCAAACACGGACAAATGGTTCGTCTATTAGTACTTTAACCACTACGCTGTATTGGTGGAGATAGTCTGACGAAATTTCTCGCATGGTATGGATTATGTCATGTCGCTCATCATCTGGATCTAGAGTCCCCGAAATAATGGCTGATTCATGGGGTAAGTGGTTATATTACTGCAAAGCTAGTAGTAGCGTTCCAATAGGTCGTATGTATTTTTCATTATGGCCCCAATCCTAGTTCGCTTCCATGAACATGTCAGTCGAGTACATGCTGATTTTATCAATTCTCTTCGCAACTCGCCGCTTGCTCATCACTGTTTGAATGCTTATTCCCTCCAAAATGCAGAAACCACCCAGTCTTCAGGGAAGCTTCCCTCCCATCTTGGATCTTTCCGAAAACCCTCCAGGGTAAAAACCGGGGTCAAACCTGTCAAACGACAGCTGTTCGTGAATAGCCTCTTCACCGCCAATCGCAGCTTTTTCTTGTATTCCGGGTACACAAGGCGCTTTCTCGTTCTTGCGGTTCGCCCTATGAGCGTTGCTGGCCCCATGTAGCGCGGTGTTCCTCTCAAAGTCAGGACACGGACCGCTCTCATAAAGCGACCGGACAGCAACTGCGCAAGCACATTGACATGCTCAGCGGATATACCATCGATATGCAAGTTGCGGATGATTGAAGAAGTAAAGGGGGTGATGGGTCTCAAGAACGCTTTGAAATAGTGCACGCGGGTCAGCTTCACCGTGAAGTGATTGTAGAGAACCCGGTTTGATTCGAAGTAGACTTGACGACTAACACGCAATATAGCGAGTCTGTTCTCGCCGCGGGGAACTGAATTATATGCGATGATGGTCTTCTTCCTAGAACCTGTGGCATCGAGCTCGTAGTAGTTGCTGTATATCATCAGACGTAGCTCGTAGGGTAGCTCGAGAAACGGGAAGATGATCTTGGTATCGCTGTTTCCGAAATAAGTGTTGACTGTCTTCCATATATCGAAGCTATCGACGGTGTTGCCGTGATTATTGCGAATCAAAATTTTGAGCAGTGGTGCCACTGTGGAGGGCTGGACTCTTCCATTCAGGATGTCTGATATCCATTGATTTAGGCCATGCTTGACACCGAGCTTCGACGACTCCGGAAGTGAGACTAAGGTAGCGAGGAGCTCAACCGCAGTATGTCTGTAGAAATTGATATCTAGGATCGTTTGTCTCTTGTTAGCAAACACTCGGTACTCTGAGTGATGTACATACCAGTCTGAGAAGCTATCAGGTTGGATGTTCCTTCGATGCCATTGCTAAAGAACATTCTGTGTTTCGATCGGAAGAGTCGAAGGACCTCGGTTGCATGTTGATGTTGATTCTCTTGGACCTTGAAGATCAACATCTTACCTTCCCTGCGACCTCTTCTTGGTGCATGTGTCTGTCTGTGGCTTGCGTTGAGATGCAGGAGAAGGCTGCTCTTGAAATGCCATTTCTGGGATACAGAAGAGGGTGTTCATGGGGATATGTCAACAGTGAATGCATAGCACATGGCAACACAACATTGCTAATGAGTTAACGGGGGTTATGTGAAGCTCCTTTACCAAGCCGATAGCTAAGATAAACATTTCATAGTACTGCGGCAGGGCAGACCGTTGTATGTGGGAACTCTCTTGTTCCAGTTAGGATTGTGTTTCATTTTTGAGGTCAGCAACACCCTTGTTCTTGGCCGCTCTGATTGTTTCGTGTTCGCCGATAAGCATTGGTTAGGTGTTTGTTTCTGATGTTAAAGAACCTTGTCTTATTTAATGGTTGTATTTGTCTTGCTCAGTTTGTGTCTATTGGTGTTGTCAGATCGGATCCTTGGAAATAGTAAAAGCAGGGTATAATAAAGGAAGTATGTTTGTATGCATCTTATTGTGAGCCTCACACTCACCTCTTCCTTTCTTTTCTGTCACTATGTCCCTCCAATCTTCTCTCATACTACTCCATAGATTCTACCGGCGATAGTTTTTCCTTTTAGGGTTAAGGGTAAGAATGGGGCAGCGTACCTGTCTTGAACCTCTTGTAAGTACTGCAATACCTCGATGGACCAATGACCGGCCTCAATTGGGTTCTCGGAATGCTTCTGAATGGACACACTCTTGATTGACCCATAATTCTTGTCCTTGTTTCATCAGGGAGTATTTTCAAAAGAGGATTCTTGGAGGCCTTCCTTGTCTTAAGGGACCCCCCACCTGCAAAGTAACCTAAACGGAAGCAGCCTGAAAAAAAAAAAAAAAAAGAAAAAAAAAGAAAATCTCAAAAATACCGCATGTAACCCCAATACAAGCAGGTCGATACCCAAAATACAGCATCGATGAACCCCCACTTGGCAGTTACTCTTCGCTCATTTTCACTTTCTTCTCTTCGTCCTTTCTCTTCTTTCTCATCTTCTCTCTCTAGACCGCGTCTCTATTGTCCTACTTACCATCCTCTCTTTCGCCGTCCTCGTTCGAAGACCTCCCATTCCATCACCATGTCCGAGATCACCCACCCCACTATCAAGGGTATTCTTCTTTCCCTACAAGATTCTGATCCCCCTCCATCCAAACATACCCCGCCTCAATTTTCCTCCGACAGTGATATTCCTTCATTCGAATTGGACTCCCAACTCAATTACATTGCACAGCTCATCATGGATCGCCAATAATAATTGCCATTCACTAACATTGTTCTTCTTTCCCAGATGGCTGGTTCGCCGAGAAGTCCGACATGTGGCCTGGCCAGGCCATGAGCCTCAAGGTCAACCAGATCCTGCACCACGAGAAATCCAAGTACCAGGACGTCCTCGTTTTCGAGAGCAGCGACTACGGTACCGTTCTCGTCCTGGACAATGTCATCCAGTGCACCGAGCGGGATGAGTTCTCGTACGGCACCTTTGTTTGATAGATAATATCCGGTCGAACAAACCGGCTAATTGAACATAGCTACCAAGAGATGATCACCCACCTGGCCATGAACTCCCACCCCAACCCCAAGAAGGTCCTGGTCATCGGCGGTGGAGACGGCGGCGTCCTCCGTGAGGTCGTCAAGCACGAGACCGTCGAGGAGGCCACCCTCTGCGACATCGATGAGGTAAAACAGCCCTGGATTGAACTTTTGGGTAAACTCGGACTCACCTTGGTTTCTTAGGCCGTCATCCGTGTCTCCAAGAAGTACCTCCCCGGCATGAGCCTCGGCTTCCAGCACCCCAACGTCAAGGTTCACGTTGGTGATGGCTTCGAGTTCCTCAAGCAGCGTCAGAACGAGTTCGACGTCATCATCACTGACAGCTCCGACCCCGAGGGTCCTGCTGAGAGCCTCTTCCAGAAGCCCTACTTCGAGCTCCTCCGCGATGCTCTGCGTGACGGAGGTGTCATCACCACACAAGGTTGTTCGTCGCCTTTCCTCTCCCCCATCTCTGCCTGTGGTCACCTACTGTATTACTTCTGTTACACTTATATCTCCCCTGCAATTGTTTTCTATCCCCTTGTCTCCTTCTCAGTACACCGTTCCCTCCGTGCTTGACGCTATATATTTAAGTTTGAAGAAGCATGGCACTGACTAGGTTTACGCCCCAAACCACCCGACTCCCCCGGGAATCGGTTTGGGTTAGTATTTTTTCATATATACAGCCGAGAACCAATGGCTCCATCTTTCCCTGATCACCGACCTCAAGAAGTCCTGCAAGGAGGTCTTCCCCGTCGCCGAATACGCCTACACCACCATCCCCACCTACCCCTCCGGCCAGATCGGCTTCATGGTCTGCTGCAAGGACGCCACCCGCAACGTCCGCGAGCCCGTCCGCAGCTGGACCCGCGAGGAGGAGGAGCGTCTCTGCCGCTACTACAACCAGGATATCCACCGGGCTAGCTTCGTTCTCCCTAACTTTGCCCGCAAGGCTTTAGGCAACTAGATTAATTGGTCCTTTTCACCGTTTTGAATGAGTCTGTTTGGGGCTACCTTATACTTTCTATCTAGAATGGTGGCTGATAATCGATGATGATTTGATGATGATGAATACAATAAGGGTCTTGTTTCACCTATTACCTAGAAAGATTTATTAAAAAATTCTTTTTCACAATGTTCTACCTATGTTCCGGAGAAGGCCTTTGTTCATGGTATATAGCAATAAAAGATAAAAAGTACAGTAATAGCTTACTATCTTTCTAACAAACTGGTTCCCATTTAGTAGATAACCCCGTTGGTTTAAAGATTTGTTTTTACATGCAGCAAGTAAACTTGAACTGAACATAAACATTGGTATTATTCATTTTTTTAAGTCTCATCCCTCTCTAAATCTACTAAAAGGGAATTTTCGAACGAAATCGTCAATCATAGGACTTCTCCCTGGATGTGTTGCTCCCAGAGATCAACATCGTCCCATGGATTCATTAACACGAAACATAACAAGGCATCATCACGCTAAAAAAGATATCTAGATGATCTGCTGGAAAGCACGGTTGATGGGGGAGCGCACGGGGTGGCCCTTGTAGAAGTCGATGGTGGCAAGAGCGCGCTTGCTGATACCCTCAGGAGTGAACTCGAATTTCTGGCGAAGGAACAAAGGTTAGTATACAGAACAGACAGAAAAGGTGACATGGATTTGGGGGTTGGGTAACTTACGGCGTAGACCTCCTTGTAAGGACCGGAGGCACCGAAGCGGTTGAGACCGAACTGCTCGTGAGCGTAGCGCTCCCAGCCCATGGTGGAGGCGGCCTCGACGGAGAGGACGGGGATACCGTCGGGGAGGACCTTGAGCTTGTACTCCTTGTCCTGGGCATCGAAGACCTCGAAGCAAGGAACGGAGACGACACGAGCAACGACGTTGTGCTTCTCTTTGAGGTAAGAGGCGGCCTCGATGGCGATACTGACCTCGGAACCGGTGGAGATGATGGTGACGGCAGCGTTGGGGGCCTCAACGGCGACGTAGGCACCCTTCAGGGCAGCCTCAATGCTGGAGTTTTCAAGCTGGGGCAGGTTCTGGCGGGTAAGGGCCAGGATGGATGGGGTGTGCTTGGAGGTGAGGGCGGAGTAGTAGGCAGCGCTGGTCTCGTTGCCGTCGGCGGGACGCCAGACCATGCAGTTGGGGAGGGCACGGAAGTGAGCCAGAGTCTCGATAGGCTGGTGAGTAGGGCCGTCCTCACCCAGACCGATGGAGTCGTGGGTAGCGACGTGGATGACGCGAACGCGGGAGAGAGCCGACAGACGGACGGCACCGGCGGCGTAGGAGACAAAGTTCAGGAAAGTACCGCCGGCAGGGATGACGGTACCATAGGCGGCAAGACCGTTCATGATGGCAGCCATGGCGTGCTCACGGACACCGTAGCGGAGGTAGCGACCGGACCAGTCACCGATGTTGTACTCAGGGGGCTGGAAGTCGACGGCGTTCTTCCAGCGGGTGTTGTTGGAGCCAGTCAGATCGGCGGAACCGGACAGCAGCTCGGGGATGACGCTGTGGACCTTCTCCAAGACGGCCTCGGACAGCTTACGGGAGGCAACAGCGGAGTCGGTGGGCTTGTAGGTGGGGAGGCTCTTCTCCCAGCCCTCGGGAAGCTGGCCGGAAAGACGGCGAGCAAGATCGGCATGCTCGGCCTTGTACTCAGCGCCATACTTCTCAAAGAGCTTGTTCCACTCCTGCTCCTTGGCGGCACCGTTGGCAGCAGTCTTGTGGTAGAGGTCGTAGACCTGCTGGGGGACAACGAAGCTCTGCTTAGGGTCAAAGCCGAAACGCTCCTTGACACCCTCAGCATCGTCGGCCTTGAGGGGGTTACCGTGAACACCACCGGTACCCTGCAGCTTGGAGCCGAAACCGATGGTGGTGGTGAGACGGATCATGGTAGGCTTGTCCTTGACCTCACGAGCCTGCTTGATGGCGGCCTCAATGCCCTCAAGGTCGTTGTCACCGTCCTTGACCCACAAGGTGTGCCATCCGTAGGACTCGAAACGCTTGGTGACATCCTCGGTGAAAGCACACTTGGTGTCACCGTCTGTCCAAGATGACTTCATTTAGCAAGACCTCACAAATAAAGGAAGGGGGTTGTCGACTGCTTACCGATGGAGATATGGTTGTCATCATAGATGGCAATGAGGTTGCCAAGCTTCAGGTGGCCAGCCAAGGAGGCAGCCTCGCTGGCAATACCCTCCATAGCACAGCCATCACCGAAGAAGGTGTATGTGTAGTTGTTGATGAGCTCGTAGCCGGGCTTGTTAAAGACACCAGCGGTGTGAGCCTGGGCAATAGCCAGACCAACGGCGTTAGAGAAACCCTGACCGAGAGGACCAGTGGTGACCTCAATGCCAGGGGTGTCGTGAGCCTCGGGGTGACCAGGGGTGATGCTGTCAAGTTGCTACACGGAGAGTTAATTAGGCCCTCGAATTCTATCGAAACTTAATCGATTTGAGATTGGGGGGAGGGAAACATACTCTGAAGTTCTTCAGGTCATCAATGGAGAGCTTGTAACCGAAGAGGTGAAGGAGAGCATATTGGAGCATGCAGCCGTGGCCGTTACTAGGTGATGTTAGTCCCGCGACAAATTTTCATGTATTCGGTGGATTAGAGAGAACAAGAAACTTACGAAAGAACGAAGCGGTCACGGTTGACCCAGTCGGGATTTTGGGGGTTGAAGTTCATGAACTTGTTGAAGAGGACGTGAGACACGGGGGCCATGCCCATAGGGGCACCGGGGTGACCGGAGTTGGCCTTGGAGGTGGCATCGACCTAAATGCAATTCGATTAGTATGATGTCAACGGGTAATTGACAGGAAATAGCCTTCCGTAGAATCCTCATGTTTCAATGGTGACAATGAGAGCCATGAAAGAGAGGGTACAAGGAGACAATTGAAGCTTTTGGCAAGTATTGCCGGGCACGGGGATTGATCCCATGGCACCCAATCCCCGATACACGGTTGCCGTTGGTATAACCGGAGCTTCTCAAATTGTTCCCCTAGTCCTCACGGCCTGAAAAACTAAATTCCAGAGGATGGGAGGGAGGTAGAGCATACCGCGAGAACACGGATCGTGTTGATCGCCAATTGATCCAAATCAGTGTAACCCATGATTGCAGCGTCTAATGTGGGTGATTGTTAGACAACTTGATCCATCGCAGTTGAAGGGGGAATGGAAATGGTGAAGGGGCATACTATTTCTTCCTCTTGTATTAAATTCTATCAAAGATCAATGGAAGAAAGAACGGAACACCGCGATATATGAAGAGAAGAATGAGAAAGAGAAGAGAGAAGAGAGAGAGAGAGAGAGAGAGAGAGAGAGAGAGAGGAGAATATGAAGAGGAGAAGAGAAGAAGAAGAGAGAAGAGCAATGGAAGTGCTGGGATGGCAATGAATAATGATGGAGGGGTCCAACACTCGCACTGATTGGGACCGCAGGATAAGTGGGGGGGGCAATGATGTCTTCCGGTGGGGCTCGACATGCTCACCGGTTTGGCATTGAAACTTCGCTGGTTGAGGATTTTCTTCCATAGAAAAAAAGTAAAATCAAAAAGAAAGAAAATTCTAATAGAGGAATAAATCCCTTTTTCACTCATAAGACTATAGCCATTGGATGCTCTTCAACCCATTCATCTGCAGTTGACACCTTGTACAGTTAGTTCTAAGTTTCTACTAGGATATCAAACTGAAGCTGTGATGGATAACTGAACACCTCAGGTATCCATGCCCCTCCGACCGCATTCGGCAGTCAACAATTATTCACTCCAGTACGGAGCACCATGAAAAGAAGGGAACTGGAAACTCAAGCAAAAAATCCTACAATCATTTCATCTAAGAACCCGTAATCATTAAGATAGCATATACAAATTTAATGATAATCTCTCACTTAATCATGACAAAGCCCCCTGAACCCCCCATACCTACTGAATCTGATACTCCGCAAAGAGGTACCTTTACCCCTCCAAACCCCTCATCCTCCAGTTTAGACTGCATGCATAACGAACGCCCAATATCATCTATTAACCTCACAGTGCAGGTGACTGATTAGAGATGCGTTGGTTCCTCCCGCAATTTTCACATGGATAATGATTACCATAAGGATGGTCAATATTTTCTCTCGTACGTTGATGTTCTTTAACGGAGTTAGTAAGTATGCCCATCCCACGCACGTTTCCTTCAAACAATAAGCCGGACCAGCGTAGTCCTGACAACACACCGAAGTCTGGGTCCCCCGGAGGACTATACTCCGATGGCACTCCGACCATCCAGAATTTTCTCCTACCTTGCTTAATGTAGTATTTTTCCGCATCCCGGAGTACTCTGCAGCGCATTTATAATAAAGGGAGTCGGGACCTTTAGAATTTCAAATCAGTAAAGAGAGAGAAATAGAGGAAGCAGTCGGACATTGAGGATTTTCTTTCAAGGTCCTCGTCTGTCCCTTGGTGCTCTGGACTACTAACTACACAATACATACCGTCCAGTCCGCTAGCAATTGACCGGCAGAGGCGAGTCTTCATCTATACCACATCGATGAAGATCTCATCAGCAGCTAGAAAATCATCCTCCCTGTCTAGAGTAACAAAATCTGTATAGCTTGGGAGCCGATAGAGATGTGCGATCTGGATTTAATGTTTCTTGGCCTACAATCCGAGCTATCGAGGTCATGGGACTGTTAAAACGGATAAATCGCTAGGAAACGGCTTCCCCAATCAAGCCAATCCGACGGCATTTGAAAAGTAGATAGCTACCTCCGAGTGGGGACATATAGAGTGCCTGGGCCCTGGAGAGCTTAGCCGTCTGTCTATTTATGTAGCTGTGTGAAGGTTAAATAATCATTGACTATGAATGATCGTCTTGGACGATGTCATGGTTGGCTGATAGCTCTCGATTGTCTGTCGTTTGTTTGATCTTCGTGCTAAACTCCGGTTGTACCCGATTGCTGCTGCATGCATGGCATGTTGTGTCTCCATACTATGGGAGCTAGCAACAGCTGCTGCAACTTAAATGTCGCCGAGAACCCAGCATCCAAGCATCAGGGGGTTCGTCCCAATGAAAAAGAGAGGGTTGTGACCGGCACAATTATAATATCAAGCATTTCGTTCATTATCTGCTGAAAAAATATCGGTTGCTAGAACATGGTAACCGTCGCACTGTATGTAACACAAATCATCTAAATGGCAAACCATACAACAAACATTAAACATAGCACCAGTGCCTGAAACGAGGGCTCTTCTGTGGAGCCGGTCATACCATACATATATATATCCCGAGACTCCATACAAATATCTAGGTATCAAAAACAAAAAAAGCATTTGTCTGTACGCCACCGAGGTCACTCCAATAAAAACGGAACGGAACTCCATCAAGACAGCTGATCAAGTTGGGGTCGGTTCAAACGGCCAGTCGCCGATCCCACCCGTTTATCAATCCAAAATCAGTAACCTCGTCCTCTGCAGCCGGAATCACAACGCCTCGGAAAGGATCCATCAGATTAGCTTGCTCTTCCGGAGACAGTCGAAGATCATTAAACGGTACTGCGTCTTCCGTGCTGCCCATACTCTCTTCCGAATAACTGAGAACGCTTTGTGGTGCCGGAGCGGCGGGCACGTCGCTGTTACTGCTGGAAGACCACGCCTCTGGGGATAGCCCCTGATGGTCGTTCTGGGATACTGGCAAGGGTGCTGTCATAAGGTCCGGCTTATGTGCATATTCGGCTGTCAGCGACGCAAAAGGTCCATTGTCGTCACCACATTCCTTGCCGCCATAGATTCCGGTGAAAATGTTGGAATAACCCCGATCCATGTCGCCTAGAACAAACTCCCAGTCGGACATTGTGATTGCCCCATGGGGGGCATCAGAGGGTACGGGGCTGGAAAGCATATGGCTCTGATCGTATCCCAGATGATGAGATGGATAATAAATCCTGCTTTCAGGAATGTGCAAGTCCTCGGGTGCAGGGAGACTTGCCCAACTAGAAGACCGTATCTGGCGTTGAGTGACATGGGGGCTCGCGCCAGAGATGGTATTTCTGCGTGAAGGCGAATCCTGCTTTGGAGGCTGACCGAATCCCGCGGTGGCAGCCAAGCGTGACTTCAAGGTTTGCAAATGTTTCTTAGGGGAGTTCGACGGTTTCTGCTCAGGTGGCGACATTTCCCGGGGCTTGTCGGATGCTACACGTTTACTAGTATCCAACGACACTAAAGCGCCAGCCAACGTGCTGAACTCTGCGGCAGCATGTGGTGACTCTGATTCTAACTGATCGATGATCGCAGCAAGTAGCTTCTGGCTCTCCTTGACAAGCTTGCTATCTCGTTTAAGTCCAATGTTTTGCCACAGAAGACCGAGACCTGAGGAGTATACCAGCTCTCTTCGGTTAATACCGACGGAGAGACAAAGACGTCTCTCATCGAGAAGCTGAAGAATTTGGACGATGCGCTTACTGCAATCGGAAACAGCAAGAGTAGACGGTGAACGGATCTGTTCCTCGCCGAAGCAGACGGCTGGGCGGTGGATCAGTGAACGGATGAAGTAGTAAACAAGGGACTAAACAGATCGTTAGCAAGCGTTTCATCAAGTTAGAACTACGCATCGCAACTTACTAAAAGTGGCGACCGGCTACTAGTGACATTTGTGCTGGGCTTATCCTGTGAGAACTCGAGACGGAGGTGAGAAGGCAAGTTCTTTTCCCATCCATCCAACTGCCCCGCAGCCGAACGCACTTTCAACACAGGAATCTCATAACCTCCATCAGAAGGGTACAGATCTTCCAAAACCTTATTCAGTACTCTGCTTGCGGCGAACAATGCAATCGCACTTGAGATGCGAGTTGATTCGCCAGGAAGGGTAGGCAAGAATCCCGTTTCAGTGACATTCTCATCATCAATATCCTCAGGATATTCTGTGCGAATGTCCTCTTCGCGTAGTAGAATCGGCAGTCCAGTCAAAGCAGCAGCAAAACTATAAACGAATTAGAAAAGAGGGAATGTCTTCGATACATGCAACGCGCTTACCGGTCAACCACGTATTGACACCAAAACACCTTCTTCCTTGTTTCAGCGACAAGAGGATTAGAAGAATAGCGTTTCTGACTCTGGTGAAGCCTCAGCTGATGACAAATGTTGACAGCAAATCCACGGTAGCGTAGAAGGCCGGTATAATCGCCCTTGGCCATGCAGTATATCTGAGCCAGAACATAGCATTGCAAGGTTGAGATAGAGACATCGCCTGAGAGTGATTCAAGAACAGGGGACCAATTATCCTCGAAGAAAGTTGGGTCCTGGTTGGTTCTCGTCTATTGACGTAATTAGTTTTATAGACTCTCGAAGTTTCAGTTGATAGCCCGGAACTTACAACAGAAGCAAGAGCAGCAATGCCAAAGATCAAATTCAACTGCGTCATATTATGCTTGCTGCCTTGCAGAGTTTCTGTGTTTGACAGATACTGCTCGTAGGCCTTGAGAATGGTCGGCCTGTGAACAACTGGATAAAGAGGAGCCCATTCTTGGAAGAAAATATTAATGAGTTGGTCAGACACGAGCCGCGGCGCGGTCTTGATAACCTGATCGGTACGAGAAGTAGAAATCGCAGGAGGCGAAGCTGTCAAAGCCTTAGTCGAGACATTTGGTGGCAGTCGCCCCTGATCCATAAGTCTATCTTTAAAAACATCTAGATTGCATTAGCCGTGACATCCGGTTATACTCCCACTGCCTACATTTCACATGCGCGGAGATATAGTACATACCACTATAACCACGAATCTCAGCTATCCCAGCAGCCTCGGTAAATTCATTCGACTGTGACAATTCCTGGACTTGAATAACACCCTCACTCCTGTCGGGTGCACTCGACTTGACCGACTCGGACGACGATCGTACCGAGGCAGCTGTCCTCTGTTGTGAAGATGGAGAGAAAGAATGTATCCGAGATAGAACGTCGATCTTCTCGTCCTTTTCGTCCAACAAATTCTTCAGATCTCGTACTTCCGCCTCCAAAGCCCGTACTCGTTCCTCCAAAGACTCGGTGTATCCACGAGGGAAGGCGCGGCGACTCAATTTGTCGCTTGTTTTGCATTCGAAACCGACATTGGCGCATTGTGTACAACACGGACGGACGCCATCACAGCGAATCTTCTTGCTTCTGCATCGATCACAGGCCTGGGCTATACGACTTTGGGCGCCGCTGCCGACCTTGATCACTTTCATCGGTAAAATTCCAGGCATATTGGCTGGATGCTCTTCGCATCTGCCGCCAAAAATGTTCGAAACTATTCTTCGGTTCCCGGCTTCGGTTTATAGGGTGATTTGGTTGGAGTTACACTTGGGCGGGCGGAGATATAGACACTCAAGTGAAATATGATGATGCGCTCGGTAGCGTTGAAGTATGTAACCGACGTTCAAATGCTGAAAATGATAGCCGACCGTAGTCAAGTGTTGCAAGGGTAGACCAAATGGGATTAGAGATATGGAGATTAGATCGGTAAAGGAAAGGAGATATTGTTAAGGGTAGGAACGGTGGCGGTAGCTCGGCGTAAGAAAGATAGATGATCAGAGATGATAGGAATAGGAATAGAAGGGGAAAAGGCAAAGAAGAGGAGAGAACCTTGGAGGAGGCGGCGCGTGCTGGGAGAGGCCAACCAAAGAGCCTTTTTCGATGTCCGCGGTACTCCGTACGGCAACTGTATTGGACGGCTTACTACGCAAGTGCGGGTGACGGATGTAGGCTCAAAGGGGTGTGGCTGTGGGGCAGCTGAGTGGATCCTTTTGCGGAACTTCCGCCAATCATCAATTTAAGCTTACAATTTTCAATTGCTCACCCGACACTCAACGCACAGTAGTTTCGCAAGTGGGTTTTCTAGAGAGGTTCGGTAATACAATTACGGGTCACTTTTAAGTTCGTGTCGACAGAGTTTAAAGTTCCATGAATTTGATGCTAATTTATTGAATTTCCAGCCTGATCTCTCCGCAATGATATCTTATTGTTTGCCATGTGAGTGTGTCTGTGTGTGGTGTGGCACTTCGCCTGATCAATTTATTCATTCATTCTTCCGTCCATTAATTAATCGAGGTAGAAGGACACATTATCCTAGGGGTAGTCCTCTCGGTTTCGCAATGGTGAGGGACTAGGTACAGTAGTAGATCACGTATATCACAGGGGACGGTCCTCGACGTGTATTATTGATTGGCTTCAGGCAGGAAATCTGACTAGCAGGGAAAAATTTCATTGTAGACGGACAGGGGTTACGCCCAAAGGCTACGCATCCTTAGATTTAGACTCAGAATTTCCTCTCTTATCCCTCCACTCAGCATCCTCAATTAGATTAATCGTTTTGGCTCTTCATCGCATTGAAGGGGATCTCCTCCCGTCCTATATTACTCTGCCGCTGACTACGACTTATGCACATAATATAACTGATAGGAGTGTTGTGCTCTTCCCGGTGAGAACCCGCTGGCAAACAAGCGAATGCCTATACTTCATAGAACTATTGTATTATTGTACAGTAATGATCCCCGGTATCGCTGCTGATCGGCATAACTCCTAACCAGCGAAGCTTCTCCCACATTCCCACCGTCGAAACAAGTCATCACCGAAGATCTCCAGTATGTTCACCCAAGCTGATCTGATCATTGACGTTGCTCCCCGCAATTCCTAACAGACCATTGACCACTGAGAATCCGATTCACGGTCCAAAAAGCCACAATTATTTCGAACAAAAGTCCCAAGGCACGCACACAGGGATTCTCACTCTGGAACCCTAATAAAAGGTGCCAAAATATGTAAAGGAAGAAAGTAAAAAAACATTATCGAATGGATGAATGAAAGATAAATTACCGGCTAACAAGTGGCTCCCTACATCCCGATCTGCCTACGCTTCTCCGCATCATCAACCGCCAGAACCATGGTTAACCTCAACCCAGGCTTCGTTTAAAACCGCCGGTTCTTATTCGGGTTTGATCTCCCGCGCTCATCCTCATCTTGTTCCCCTACGATGATTGACTAGGCCCTCAGCCACCCGCCGAAAATATACCGGAAACCCTTTACGTTTCAAAAGTAAAGTGCCATGCGACCGAGAGCTAACAAGATAGGGCGTTTAGCTTGCTTCTCGACATTATCAGACCTTTCAGTTATCTACTAGTACAGTACCTAGTAGATGTGCCGGGTGGAATAGGGCTTTGATCTTCGTATCACGTGTCAGGCCATTTCCCCATCCGTTCACGACTGGGGGAAAACGCGGGGGATTCTCAGTTAACTTTGGCCGGCTGGTTCCTGCCATTGTGATTGATTGGAATTTAGGATATTTGCCTTGGTTTCGGGAACTTATGTGTTGGTTTTTGTTCCGTTCCTACAGATTTAGCACCCTGTAAGGAGGATAGGAGCACACTAAGATACCAAGGACATTAAGTGGCACTTGACTGGCGAGAAGAATCACTCCCAGTGGGGATTCGCTTCCAAGGACCTTAAAATAAATAGTAACGTCACCGTTTGACGGCACACCGAATGGGGTTTTGGGTATTGTTCACAAATTTTCGACAAGAATCGTCTCTCCGGGAAAAGGATTCTTTGGGTTGAAATCCGAGAGTTTGCCGAGAAAACTGCAGCGGTGGAGCAAGTAAAAGGATTTCCAGATAATTTGACAATTTTGGTTTCTCAACTTAATTCAGAGGACTAACGATTATGGGGTCCGGGGATGACGGAGCCGCTAGATCGCCGAAGTGGCCAATTATAGCCATGGGTTCAGGGACGGATTTCTCAACAAATGTGTGATGGTCTATTATTATTGCTGCCGCATTAGGCGTTTAGAAGGATTCTCTATACGTACACCCTAGGTAGAATGGGTATAGACTGGTGCATACATTATTTAGCACCAAGACATTAGACTCAAATTAAGGAATATTGCACTTGACCTTGTCCAGACATCATGATTCAGGGACTGACCTCTCTTGTTGCCTCAAGAGTAAAGCGAATAGAAATGCGTATATGCATTCTTTGCCACGCAGCATGACTTCTGATAGCCACGTAACAAAGTAACCTCTGTTCCATAGTACCCACATGGCTACAAAGGCTCACTAGGGAAGTAAATGGGTATTCCCCTAGTGCTACTAAACGGAGGCTCGGAACCTTCGTCAGACTGGGGACTCTCGTGTTTGGGCCACCACACGTCATTCGAATGGTTCTAACTAACTATCAAGCCTGAAGGAAATCGCCTCTCCAGCTGACTGGCACAATCTCGACCTTAGGCTTTGGAACTCTCCAAACTCTTCCTTCTGCTCTACCCCAACTGGGAGGGACTCCACAATCCACGCCCGTTCTAGTTGAATGATCGACCTGCCATAGTGGATAATGCGAAACTCTAGTAGGCACCAATTTCGGTATAGACACTGGACGCCTCCTTTGATTGATGTTTAATGACTCAAGTGTGATGCCGAATTGGATTCTTAGACTCGTTGTTCCATTGCCATCTTCATCAATCCATCATGAGAAGTCCTCCTCGACATCGTCAAGCTGTTGAGAGAGGTACGCGGCGACCGCGTCACTCGTCATAAGATCCTGTCTCTAATGATGGATGGCGATGGTTAATTGAATGTTGGTTCACAAGCTGAACTAAATTACATCACCTACCTGCTTCGCCAGATCCTCGATCCCCTTCTCCAACAGCTTGCCTTCCAGCTCGCGTAGGCTGTTGATGGTACCAAACACTTCAGGTTTGAAGAGTGCAAGCATATCCTCATGCTGGCTGATCTCTGCAACCATGATCTGGGTCTCTCGAAGGATATAGAATTGGGATTCCAGCCGATCCAGTACAGTTACCACAGCCCGTAGCTGGAAAATATCCCATAGAGGATCTGTAGCCAAGAAAGCTTTGAGGTCGCTAGGGTCTTTGATTTCCGTCCCCTTCCAACTGACTTTGAGTTCTCTATCTCCCTCATTGGTTTGCAATAATTCGAACTCAAGTCCGTCTTCCTCGTTTACGCAAACCCACCAAACAAACGGACTGTCCCAACTAGTGCTACCAGCTTCTAACGTATGAGTATCGAACAACCGAACCCCCGCCGTCGTCGCTTTGCAAAACAGTTTCTTAGCCATCTTCAAGGGGTCGTCATCCGGAATATCCAAATCGAGAAATATTTGCTTAGCACTAGCTCTCTCTTTTTCGAGGAACCCGTACGAAAATATCATCTCGGATGCTGGTTTATCATCACCATACCTGCATTGCCATAAGTGCTCTGATTCGTAAACAATGTAACTTCAATACTCACGATATAGTGACTTCCTCGATAGCATGGAGTTTTCGTCCCTGTCGTAGCTGAAGCACTACATTGCCCTCAGTATCTTCTTCGTACAGAGCTTTCACGGTATCTTCAGACGCATGATTAGCCATATCAATGCATGGGACCATCGCATGACCAGACCCCGGCAAATCCACCATTCTCGATCGGGACGCAGCGTCGACGTATTTCCAGTCGTCGAACGTAATACTTCCAGTGTCCTCACTCCACCAATGCTTCTGGCACCAAGCTATGTCCTCTGTCGATTGGCGCAAGTGCTCAAACTCCTTCTCAAGAGAGGCAACCTTCGCATCAACGGCCAATTTTAGAGATGTTCCGCGTAGAAGCTCCCGCTCCTCCGCTGTGTAGAACGTAGGCAGTAATATGTCCGATGGCATATATTGTATGTATTCGGTCCAAGGGTTGGACAGTCCGATCCGATGGTGCTCGGTCGCGAAATCCGGACTGGAGTGTGTGATTTGCAGAATTAGGAAGATTAAAATCGCGCCCCTAGCTGTCTGTTCATATCAGTACCAGTGCCAAATAGGGCCCATTAGAGCTCCAGTATCCATCACGGTAGAGAGATGTACAACATACTCTTCCGAAATCACCGACAGCGTCTAGGACTTCCCGCAGATACCGATCAGATTTGGCATGATCTTCAACCAACCTAAGCGACAGTATCATATCGAATGGGACTCGAAGAAGGGTCTCGGAATCTGTTGCTTCGCATTCTGAACATTCGTTGGAGATCTCCTTAGTCGTTACTATCGCACACCCCTTGTCTATACCATCTTCAGTTCGCATCTCGCGGAACGTGACCCCATGAGCGGAGATGCCATTGAGTCTGCTCCAAGGAAGGAGAGTCTCAATGGGGAGGTAATCGCGCCTCATGATTCTCTTTTCTCGCAACCTGGTCTCGACTGACTCGCAATTACTCTTGCTAGTCGCTCTACAGTTCGAGAAGTCATGTCATGGCAAGTAATAAACTTAAAAAACCCCACTAAGCCCAGCTCCGTCCGTTATCGATAAGGATGCCGCGGATCTATCGCGAGCCCTATGCCCTAGTTTCCTAATGCAACCCAATGGGACGATTGCAGCATCCCAACGTCATAGGACCGGGTCTTTCTGAGGAGCTCTAAATCCACGCATTACGGAAAGTAGATTTGTCTAGCCATACTGCGTAATGTTTGTCCAGGTATATATTCCATATTATAAGGCAGGTCAGACTGTACGACTTTGAAATCCTATCAAACATCTTAATCTCTGTCATTCACATACTACGAGCCCAAAATGCCGAGCAGCTCTCGACTTCCTACTCCAGCCTCCAAGCTTCATCACTTACTTACCCCGCGGCCGCCACGTCTTTGTTTGCTTTCGATTCAATCTGTCTGGCAGCCGGCAGCATTGCACACGCCTGGGAGCGTGCGCGCTCGCCTCAACAGCGGTCTAACCCAAGACTGGAAGGGAACTTCAGCAGAGGACCATGCCACAAATCGGAGGGAAAAGGGTGATAAGACGGATCCGACGGTGGAAGGAGCTGATGCTGGCATGAAGGACAGGGAAGAGGCCGAGGGTATAGCCCAAAGCAATAAACCTCAGGCAGCAACGGAGAGGGAGGGGGTAAAACATCAGAAGAAGGCTAAGAAGGACCACCCGAAGGCACCTGAACCGATTATCGGGATGAATGATGAGAGAGCCCAGGTATGTTTGACATGACGCGAACCTTAGGACGAATGAGCATATGCCAGGGGAAGCCTTTGGAATAAAGTGACTATATTTCCATCAAGCCATGGTAGCTGACTATGAACCTCTTTAATAGAAGGGACATTGACTTGATAGCTGAATTCCTTTCAGCTTTGTGTGTATTTCTCGACTATCTATAGTTGAAATAACTGCCATGAGCGTTGTATTGTTCGTTACCAGTCACATTAACTGTATATAAATTGAATAGCCGAATCTATCGGCCAGGTTTGAACGAAAGCACCTAGATAAAAGGATGCCTGTTAGCAGCTGATTGTGAAATATATGTGAAAAGTTACCACCTACATCGTGTTTTCCTACTTGCACAATCTCATCTTCCGAGACACGGGTACCCCCGACACCCTCGATGTAGGAGATTGGTACGTCTCCCATAACCTTGTGGGCAACGTCGCCCACTGTACTGTTTCTGCTCGGTGTTAGATGCATACGTGCCATGTAAGGGTTCAAAGTCGGAATTACTTTTTAACTAGGATACAGTCTCGGAAGGCGGCAGTTCCAGCTCCTGACGAGAACGTATGTACGTTCCTAACTGGGAAAACTGGCACGAGACCTAAGATCTCCGCAGCCCGGGAGAGGCACTGCACAACTCCAGTAGAGCCAAAACGGTAGAGCACCATATCTTTCAAGTTCTCAACACGGCTAGTTTGATGTGAATGTTAGCTAAAACAGACCCCCAACCAATGCTTGGAGGACTCACGTCTTCAATTTTTCGTCCATTTCCTTCAAGCCGCCACCATCAGGCTCGCCCATCTCTATCAGGTCTTCCCGCATATCTAGGAATTCACTGCCTTCTATGTATTTGATGTAACCTTGTTTTGCTAGTCTTCGAAGGAACACTTCTGATATGGCAGAGCAGAGGACAATAGACTTGGGATCTTGCATTTTTGCAATTTTGCTGATGTTCTGTGGTCCATTTAGTCAGTGCCGATACAAAAAGCCAGGTGGAGCACAGACTAACCTTATCTGCATCGGGATGATCGATTTTATTCAAGGCATAAACCGTAGGGAATTTTTCATCGATGAAAGCCCTGACAACCTTCTCGACCGTCTCATCAGACCATTCCTCAAGCGGCTCCTTCAACCCTATTCGATCCAAGCAGCGTGCAACAATTTGTGACGTACTTCCGTAACCGGAGAACTGTCCCTGTAAGGTATCCACAGCATTCGCCTCTAGTCTAACGATCAGTATGTGAGGAAGCTTGAAAAGGTACTACCAACTAACTTATAGCCATATGTCTTCTTTTGATAGATCCCCTACAAGAATCGTTAGTACAAATAGCATAGTATCCCTGGTACATCAAGTTACCATCTTTGCATCAAATTGCCCAACACCCAGCGCACAATCTCAGAATGCAGCCATTCAATATCTTGCGAAGGGTCATATCCTCGTGTTGCCTTTCCTGTATTACATAGCCCTGTTAGGTGGTTTATTCCCTAGTATTCACGAGCAACAAAGAAACCATGACAAATCCTCACCTTCGGCGTCCGTGGTCCCGCTCACATCAACCACATGAATCAAGGCATCTGCATGGCGCAGGTCATCCAAGAACTTGTTGCCCAATCCCCGACCTTGATGCGCGCCCGGAACAAGACCTGCAACATCCAGGAGCTCAATAGGAACGGAGCGTCTCCCTTCTATACAGCCCCCATAGTTCGGTCTGCATTTATCTGAAACACCATATCGCTGACAGGCACATTCTATTTGGAGATAGCCAATGGCGCGCTGAGGATCTATGGTAGTGAAACTATCCCGCTAATTAGACGTCTCCGGGAACTCGTTCTCTGGTTGTTTCGTAGGACATGTGGAGGGCGACAATGCCGATGCGCATTGCATTCTGGTTTAACTTACGGGAAGTTCCCTACACAAAAAATGATCCGGTCAATGCACATGTACTTTCACTACACAGCTAATCAAAGACAATCTTACCAACTTTCGAAGAAGCATCTGTCAAACTATTCAGCGTGGTCGATTTTCCACTGGATGGCTACATGCCCCTCAGTTGCAGTCAGCGGCATATCTTCCTTTGATAACGAACTTGATGCAGACCTTTCCAACCAACCCAATCAACGGATCCCTGGGCATACTAGTAAATATCTGAGTAATAAAACGTACAAGAAAGAAAGACAGCGGTAGAATTAAAGTCTATATCAGTCTAGCAATGTACAATCAGAAAAATCATTTTCCCTGCCAGCGGGGAAGTGGTCAGTTTCGGATTCTGGGAAGGGAAGGCGGTCTACCGTCCGTCCTCCATTTGCCAAGATGGACTGATATTTGCTGCTTTAGGCATAGCGCATAGTTGTTTAAATTGCCTATTGTTTAGGCTGATGAACCCTAACCTAACCATAAAAAGGTTATTCTATCTACGAGTCCTATATTGTTGAAGGGCAGCCTGGAACTGTTTATTAGAAGAGGCTACAGAGTGATGATGAATCAAACATCATAAAACCACGTAAGATCTGTTTGCTTCTTGGTGCATCAATCAAGACACAAAACTTCCAGCACCTGGCAGATATGTGTAGCTTGCATGTTCCTTTCAGGAGAAATAAAAAGAAAAGTTACTGAGCAAAAGGTATTTCAGCTAAGTAGTGGGACAGGTATTGAATGTGAAAGAAATACTACGGTGCTGAGTCTATGTGAAGATGAGCATAATGGTTATATAAACAGATGTGGGTTGACCAGACGGGTTGATCCACATCCCTTTCCAGCTTGCCTTTAGCTATCATAAGTTTTGTATCTACAAAAACTTTCCTTTCTGCCTTTCGAAGTTGAATTCCCTCTACGCTAAAATGGTTGGTGCTTATCATATGCTAAACATGAGTCGAGATTAATTTATATCTTGCCCTCTCTGTGCAACCAGTCTTGATATCAAAAAGTGTATATAGTCCTCTAGATTTACTACACCTATGTCAATCTATATGACGCCATATAATGGCAAATTAAAGAAATAGTAGAGTGTACTTCGGCTCTTTTTTAATGTTCCTTAGCTTGAATGGGTGACAATGATACTGTAGGTAGGCTACAGTTGTCATGTGCCTAAACAACCATCAAATTAGACCTTTTTACAGTAGGCTACCATGACTCCGCCTAGTAAGTAGTTGATTTTTTGTAAGTTGAACATTATCTTAGAGTAAGTGAGAAGATTAGCTCACTACTACATAATTCAATGCTTTTGCTGTCTGTTCATATGGTTGAAAGTTTGAGCATACACCATCTGAGACTGAAATTGATACATCTGAGGTAGTACATAGGTTCCAAGATTGACAGAACAAGTGCTAAATGTTTCACAAGCGGCGGGCTGACCGGAAACTACAGTTCTGTAGTGATGTTTGGACACAATGAGCAGAATAGCGCATGTAACACTGGGACTATCACCATGTGGAATGAGTGATGAAACGTGTATATAATAAGTCCGCCCAACTTTTTCCCCTTCTAGGAGGCCTATCTAAGTACCACTAAGCCACACACCCACCAATTTATAGACCTACTAATCTGTGAGTCTGGCAGTATCTCAAGCATGAATATTATGAATCTCTGACAAGGAAGCTAGGCTACCATTCTTCAGCATGCGTTCTATCCTAGTCGCTCTTTTCTTTAGCACTTTGGCTGCCACTGCCGCAATTGGTAAGGGCAGCCTTGGCCGTACTTTAGTTACCAGCAAACGCTTACAGTAGATAGATAACGCTGAGCCTAGAAAAGGAGTGGAAATCTCAACTGGAGCTGACTCCGTCGCGGCCCTTGCGCAAGCGAACTGCTACTGGAATGGAGCTGCTCCATTTTGTACTGGAGCTTGCGATACCAGCACCCAGTGGGATTGCGGTATGTCGAGCTGTGGTGATGGTAGATGCTGTTGGAATGGCTACAAGAAACGTTGCTGCTATAAATTCGCATATCCGAGCGGCTGCCCAAATGCTACTCGAGCAGTTACTTCTCAGTTTGGGGATGTTTAAGATATGTTTACATGTATGTCTGAGCATGTCAACATAATGATTTGGGATGATTGAGCTTTTTTACTGTTCTACAGCATTACTAGTTTGGGACCTTCATGTCTTATGCCAGGGCTCTTTAAACCGAAATTGTTTGTGGTAGTTCAATTATGAGCTTTTTAGAGTTTGAATATTCTATTTATACCCTACTGTTTGCAAAAAGACCACGCCACCCATGGATTGTACATCTCTAGAAAAACTGTGGAAGTCCTCAATCTGCACCTTTCTTCTTCAGGTGTCGCTGGCCATTTCCAACCCTGGCTGACATTTTCTGCCCAATGATATCACCTGTGGAAAGTCACGATATTCTATCTAGAACTAAGTATGGCTTTACCCCTGGATCATGGCCATGTTCCTGAGAGAATGCGTCATTATACATTTGCGAGCCCCAGATGATGGTTGATGCTCCATTGTAGCTCTTGATGGAGATCTTTGTTAGACTGGACAAAACGGCCACTTTACGAAAGTAATTATTATGCAACTGAAGATAAAAACAATTTACTTGTTATTTTACGACATTGATCTTCAGAAACCACACACAGGCTCCATTTGATGAAGTCAGAGCACTCCGATCGACGATCGTTGTGGAATTGCGCCGCCATGAAAGGACCACGACATGAATGAATTTCCGATTTGATCTCACCGCAAGGAGATTTAATTGGCTAACTCCCTTCTCGAATTAAGTACTCAGTCCCAAGGTTCAGGAATCCGTTGTTCCCAGTGGGTGGATATTTTCCCTCCAAAGCCGGGACATTGGCCCTAGAATGTCGTCATAGGGGCAAAACGTCACCAGTCTTGGAATGCGGGCTCATCAAACACTTCACCCAACAACTTATAAAGTACTCAAATTCTCCCAAGTTAACTCTCAATCAGATTCAAATTACGTCTAGTCAATCAAGAAACCAACTATTCTTCAAATTAAACAACAACACTTCCCACTCTATCTCAACCAACCACTCCTCCACCAGGCAACATGTCCGATCAGACCTTCCACACCACCACCCAGGATATCCGCAAGCCGGAATCCAAGGTATCCCAGGCCCACGGAGGAAACATCCCTAAGGACTCAGATATCTCCGCTATGAAGGTGAGACAGGCTTCGAATACTCTAATACCAACTTCAAAAACTAACATTTCTATAGTCCATCCTCAACGACAACACTAACAAGAAGGAGCAGATTGACCAGACCAAGGCCAACCTTCCTCTACCTGAACAGCCACCAGTCGCCAGCGATTGGTCATCCGCCGACCAGAGGACCGTCAATGTTGGCTCAGGATCCCGCGAGGGACCGATCTCTGGAGAGTTCAACAGCTCTTTGAGAGAGCCTGCGACTGCAGGAAGCAGTGTCCGGGAAGATGGCAGCCAGCTTCACAAGAATACCCAGCCCACAGGTAATGTTGGACGCCAGGCAAAGGACAACTTGGGCGATCTTCCCAAGGATGCCCTCGCTCGGTAATTTACAACTTCGGAATTTTTGATGGATACCGTGTGGTATTTGGTGTGTTTAATACATTATGAGCTCATGATCTTGTATTTTAGTAGCTATTCCAACTCAGTATGAATAACGAGGATCTAGGAGAATATCCTTCCTTCATTTTGCGTTGTACAAATTAGTAGGCAGTAGTTGATTGCTTGACCTGTGTATTGCTGTTGTTTCTTAACACCAATTGCACACTTGTTTTACCTAATAGTAAATCACAGATCCAATCGTTTTCATAACTTATTAGCTCTTTGTTCTATACATCATCGTTAAATACATCAAAAGTCTATATCACATGACCGCGTGACAGGCTGCATCGGGTTAATCGAAAAGCTTAGAGGAAATGTTAATTCGAACAACCACCACCACATCTCCGGATTGCACAGTTCACGATTCAAGGAGCAGGTGTGATAAAAAGGTAGCCCTACTGGATCTGCGAAGTATTGAATGTCGCTTGATGTTCTCGGAATCTGATACTCCATACTCTCTATTGCACTCGGGAACTTGCCAATGATGACGTCAATCACTCCGCCATTCCCAAACACTCTCAGCAACGACACTCATGGTGCAATCGGGTAGGCCAACGGATTAATTACATCAGTCTCGGTGTTTGGTATGTGGAGCACAAGATAGTCCATTGGTGGTAAGAATGATATCCGGACACGACGTTGTTTCCCGATCAGATTCTGGCCTCAAGGGCCCGGAACAAGTGGGCTCGCTTGCCACTAAGAGTATGTCAAAAGTTCTGGAATTTGAGCTCATTGACGTACCTTCATGTCGTTCGCTGGGGAATTGGTTTTTGTTCTGGGAACAGTGTAGACTTACACCGTCAGCATGACATCATTCATTTGATAATTTGAGATTTGGCAACTCGATACCATACACTTATATAGCAGCGTTCGTAGCACCATGAATTCACTCTCTTCATTATATTCTCTAACAATATAAATCAACAATACAATAACCATAACTTAACTCAATTCAGTTCCATATTCACCTTCATCAACAACACCTCTTATCATCATCATGGATCAACAAGGAACTCCCATCGGTCAAGGACCCCGCAGCACCAAGGTTACCACCGACCCTGATGCCTCCCGCAACCCCATCCGTGAATCCTCTGGACCCATTGCCGGTGACTCTCTCGCCGCCGAATCTGCTACCAAGGGCGGTGCCTACGCTCAGAACCGTGGTGCTCAGCCACTCGGTGTCAGTGGAAGCCAGTCTACGCTGAACACCAAGGACACTTCCGCTGCCTCTGAGCTGTCATCGGCTCCAGTTGGTGCTGCTCGTGAGAATCTCGACAGTCAGCAGAAGTACCCTGAAGCCCTCGGCGGACAGGGCAACTACCCCGGCGCCCATCTTCCCGGGTCCGGCTACGTCGGTGGCCCTACTGCTGCCAAGCAACAGGCACAACAGCAGCAGCAGGGAACCCAACAGGGCACCCGTCACAGCGCTCGTCTTCAGCAGCAGTCCCAGGCCTCTCGGACCTCTCAGACCCAGCAACGCGGCACCGCCAATGCTAGCGGCAGCGGTTACAGCAGCAACTACAACGCCGGCACTGCCCCTTCATATGTTGAGGACGTTGTCGGCGACCTCAGCAGCAAGACGCCTAAGGGCAAGAACCTGCAGGAGGGCGGATTCGACGAGAACAACAACGCCAGCTTCAACACCGACATCGGGAGCGAGAATGACCCCGGTCGGCTCGCAGAGAGGGGCTTCCAGAACAAGCAGGTTGAGTCTGGACCCACCGGTACCTCTGCTGGCAGAGAAAAGGGCGTTAGCGACCAGCATCCGTACCAGCATTTACAGTCTGACCAGCGCGCTTAATTGAATAGTGATTATGACGGATGGTATGAAAAGCTCATGAGCGGGAATCTTATGTGATTTTTCAGTTCCATATTCAGCCTACAGAAACGGCCATGTATTATAGATAATGTCACTCCATATTTATAAATTAAAGATATATATATAAAAGAGCTCGTTTCCAATGGCTCTCAAACGTAGATACTAACTCCCATGAGAAGGCAATCACCGGCATAATCACCTCAATCAACCCTTCATCAACCCTCCTTTTTAACACCCCCCAAATCTAAACTCCCAATACCTTCCAAATAATTCCCATGCTCATCCTCCCGAACCCCATCACTCTCATCATCATCAAGCTCCACCCCCAACACCGAACTCACCATCTCCACAAACCCAACAGCAACAACAGCCAACACCAACAAAACACTCAAAATAACCACCGGCCCCAACAATCTTCCCCCATCATGCAACAACTGCATCATAGCGTACGCCGCAAAAGACGCCGCCTTTTCCCTGTCTCGATTGAATCCGCTGTCCCCTCTTAAAGAAGAGCATTGCGGTCGTGCGCCAGGAACTGACTCTGGAACTGCATTGTTCTTGGGAATAAAGGTGCCGTAGAGACGTTTTGGCCAGGTGTTGGTGTTGGTGTTTGGTAAGGTGGGAGGATGGGTCTGTGGGGGCTGGTTGTTTCATTTAGTAGGAGGTTTGGATCACTTTCCTTGCTTGTGAGGAAGGGGTTGGTTTGTAAGGACAGAGGGGTGGAACGGACTGTTTGAACTACATTGTTGATTTGGTTTTGGCTTTTCTCTTTGATGATGGTGGAGCGAGCGGTGTGTTGGGTTGTACAAGGGATGTCGGGGTTGGAGTTAGGGATTGGAAGGGCTAGGATGGTGGGTAATGAGTATAGGAGGAGGAGAATATGGTGATGAAGTAACATAATGAGTTTGTGTGTATTTCTGAAATGAGTGACTTATATGGATGTTCGGAGGAGACACGGTAAATATGTGTCCGGTGCAGGGTAGTTTACCCTCTGTTGGATAGATCCATTGATCATCGGTCCTTGCATTAGCGATGCTCCCCTTTTTTACTTCTTTAGTTGATTCTTTGCCTTTGGTTTCGTCATTTTCCAAGGAGGTGTCGTGGTTGATTGCCGTTAGTTTTCATCCCTTGCTGGAGTTAAGCTTAAGTATGTGCATTTGTGGGGTTTCATTCAGATATGGAGTGGGCCAATGTTCAATCTGGGAGAAACTACCCTATATAATGGTTTGATCTATGAGACCTTTTGTTGGGTGATATGTCCATGCGCGCTGGTTGACCAAGGCTTATGTATATATAAACAACTTATATCGATGTTGGGACAAATGTATGAGTTGAGAACCGTCCGAGAGTAACTAAGGTATCAAAAGTTCCACTGCTTTAACCAGTTCAACATCAGCCTAGCTGAGATTGGCTCTAACGCCTTCATGGTCGTGCTCGACTCTTTCGTCTTTTCGACCTCAATCGGCGCTGACAATGCCCCCTCACCCTCTACCAGACCGCGGTAAAAGTCAAGTAGTTTTATTGCAGGCTTCGCGGTAACTTCTTCTGGTGATGGGTTCGCAACACTCTCCAGCTCATTAACCCATTCTGACATCTCGATCGGCTGGACGTCGTAGCGTTCCTGAATCGAGGGCAAAAGGCTTTCCCACGAAGTCGCCGACGGGTTGACTAGATGGAATACAGAGCAGCGGGAATCTGCCTGGGTTGTGCGACGCTTGTCAATAAGCTCCTTGACGATAGTAGCAAGTGTGTCCTGTTCGATCATTAGCTGAGTACGTTATAGCATACAGGTCAGGTTACAGCTCACCACTGGAATCCACTCTACCGGCATTGCTCCTAACGTACGAGGAATCTTGCCTATAGCTTGAGATGTCGCAATAATTATCGGCAGCCATTCCTGGCGATTCCACATGCCGTTTTCTGTTGTTGGGCCAGCGATCTGGCCTAGGCGTAGTATACTCGTCGGCACGCCAGCTCTTTGCGATGCTGCCAGGCAAATACGCTCGCAGACATGCTTTGCTTCTGCATATCCCTGGCGCAGGGTCACGTCACAGTCCTCTAATGGAGATTCAGGAACGGAAGGTCCATGAGTGAGCTTCCATCCTCCAATGGTCCCTATAGAAGACATGAAATGGATGTGGGCATGGTGTGTGCTCTGCAAACTGAAATCAATAAATTGCCGGAGGCCTTGGATATGAACGTCTTCGAACGAATCAACTGAGATGTTGAAGTCCATTCTCCAGGCATTATGGATGACATTGTCCACAGTGCGGAGCATCTCCTCGTACTTAGAGCTGGTGATGCCCAATCTCTCCTCACTGAAGGATGCCACTAGGAATTCAACTCGTCCTTGGCTCAAGTCATGGTACAACCCCTTTTCTTGAAAACTCTTGACTTGCCTGTCTTTCGCCTCTGATCGGTTAAGACAGTACACTTTGGTGACGTTAGGATCGCTCAACAAGGCATTGAGCAAGTAACTCCCAAGCGAACCGGTAGATCCGGTTAGAATGACAATGCCCGAACACATTGATTCACTTAAGCTCGCCTCTTGCGCCGGCAGGTCAACCGTGTATTTCTGCACTAGAGCGTCGACCTTTTCAGATCGTGATGCCGTGCTTTGCTCGGCATTGCTGGCGGTGCAATGAACAAACAAAGCCAGTTGTTCAATAGTAGGATTACCGTAGATGTTCTGAGCTGTAATAGTCTTATTTTTGGTCGACGGTCTACATGAACATATAGATGCCTGGAGAGTCCGGCTAACCTGCATTGTCTGCAAAGAGTCTAGCCCTAAAGTGTAAAAGTCTGTTTCGTCTGAGAATGATGAGAATCCAAGTGTATGCGAAACCACATTCCGCACAATTTCCTTAATGATAGATAAATCAGCAGTCTCAGGGATCTGATATCCGACAATTTCATCGTCCAGTTTCGTGTAAATCTCGTCGATTTCCTTTTCATAATCTCGGGTCACAAGCCGTCGCTGTGTGCTACCTTTGGGTGTTATCTGAAATGGTTTGCTTTTGGATGCTATCCCAATCTTACTCCTCATAATCCGTCCATGGGACGGGTTGATACGGTTCGCTTCTTGGACTGTAGGCCAGATCTGGGCGATCAGGTCCACAACTGAATTGGTTTCGCTCCATTGGTTCCAATTAGGCTCAACAAGAAGAGCTGGCTGGAACCTACCATTGCCAACAACAACGGCTCTCACAACCAAGGGATGTCCCTCAATAATCTTCTCCATCGTGACTGGGTTGAATTTCTCCCCGTTACTGAGTGATACGACATCATCTAGGCGACCGCGAAGCTTCCAGAGACCAGGCTTAGTAGGGTGTCGCGTATAGATATCCTTTGTATGGTATGCATTCAAATCAGGGAACGTGTGAAAGATGGGTTGAAGGAATGGGTGATCATGTCTGCGTATGACCATTTCGTATAAGTTGTCATCCACCAGCTCCATTTCAATTCCGTTGGTTGGCCACCATTCGAAATACTCCCAGTCTTCCTCCTCCTCAGGGGCCAATGATAGTATGAAGCCAGCTTCAGTCATTCCCATGAAACCCGTTAGTAGGGTGTGCTTCCTTATCTTACAACCAACCTCAGGCGCGAGAGAGGAGCCACCCCAAAACACGTATTTCAAGTTCCAGAGAGCTTCCTTAGATGTTTGTGTTAGGGTCATATCCTCTAGAATGCAAGGCGGTAGGAGTATCGCTGTGGGCTTGGTTGCATTGAGCATAGAGGTCAAGAATTCAGTCGATAACGGCTTGTCCGGAGCCACCACGCATCGGATACCGTGGAAGACAGATATTATTAGCAATGAGAATCCCATGAGGTGAAAGAACGGCGCTGCAGCTAAGATAACGTCATTTTTGCTGAGTCGATCAGGTACACCTGCGAATCGTCCTTCGGGGATAGGGATATAAGCACCAGCATCCAAAGCACCAAAGTAGCCAAAAGTTAGCTGAATGGGCTTTGGAATTCCTGCCATTCGAGGGCTATTGTCAGCTGGACAATTTCAACTAGTGGTATCCTAGCGTGGGTACCCGGCTATGGTTGCATCTTTATACACTTCTACTTGCATGACTGGTCTGGTTCTCACTCACCCGTTGTACCAGAGCTGTGCGCAATAAAAGCCACCTCATCTCTGACTTCCTCAAAAGTTTTGGAAAATGGAAACGGCGTAGTAGTCCCCCCGAGTATATCTGCTGAGGATGGAATCTCTACTGTAACCAGGCCTGGATGAAGAGTCTTTAGTTCTATAGCTCTCTGGCTCCGTTCGGCACTGTAAGCTAGTTTCGAGCAATCTGTGACCTCGAGAAGACGAAGGTGCGCTTCATCTGAATTCCGAGTAGATGAAAGCAGAGGCTAGGTATTTTCTTGGTTAGTACCAGGTCGACGGAATCAGATAGGTCCACAATCTCACCTTATAGCCCGTCTTGTTACACGCCATCACCATCACAAGATAGCGTATGTCATTCGACCCAATGTAAGTCAATGCTTCCATATTGGGACTATGGCCAAACGACTCTACAATCCACCAGGACATGTAGTTCACCGCACGAGCAAGTTCCCGGAAATTCAAATCAAAAAACCCATCCGAGATCTCAGAGCCCTTGGGCACAGCGCACACTTTCCTTTCCGGATCTCGCCCAGCCAGCTCATCAATGACCTGAACCATGAGCCTTTTTCCAATGGGGTGCATGTCACTCTCTGCCATGATGAGGAAAATTGCTAGGAATAAATAAATAGGTACTGCGGGTGTAAGAAGTGAAAAGGAAGATGTGCAAGCCTGTCACTGTTGTAAGTAGGGAACACCAGATGTCATGCTTAAGCAAGGCCTTTTTATAGGCGGGTCGGTTGATCATATTGGGCTGTAGTTGGAGAGGTGTGAGTTGGCTTATGCAGGCTGCATAGGCAGTTCTTTGTCTGATGGCTTTTCGGTCATGACGCGGACTACACTAATTACGCTAGATTTGTAGGAATACGAACGCCCCTAGGGTCGCTGGCATACTGAATCCACGGCCATTGCTAGCAGTGTCAAATTGGAGGTATCCGATAATGAGACTAGAGGCCTAGGAGTACCAGGTTTGCATGAATGTGAGGCACCTGATTAACTGGGCCAAGGTGCTTTCATGTACATCTTCGACGTAGTGAGAGGAAGGTGGCATATGTAGTGCTTAAGAGCCACAGTTATGCATGAAACCCGTAACAGAGAATTCCCTCGTGCTTCAGCCAAGGTCTAAGAGAGATAGCTGAGCTTAGCCGCTGTCACCTTCCCTAGACTCTACTTAGCTTGTTTCTTCTCGAGCGAAGGCAAATCTGCATGAAGGGAGCTGCGGTCTGCAAGAAAACAATAGTTTTGATACTTCTAAAGTTTCCTTTCCTCATTGATCTGTCACGTGGACCATCTGCCAACACGTGCAAGGCTCACTACGTCTTTAGAGAACTTGATTTGAATAAAGGAAGTTCTATTTCCACATTTCCTGCCTTTCTTTTTTCATACACCGATTGGAACGCCAGATTTGCAACGGACATATCATAAAAGATCAACCCAATGAACACGTCCCAAAGGCCAGTACCCCGAAGACATACACTGTCCTGTCAGACAACAAAGTGGAACTGTACAGCCATAGCAAGTGAAAAGACATGAAAAGAAGCCTTATAATTAAAGTAACAGAAACACATAACAAAGGACAGAGGTGGAACCCGGGAGCGTTTAAAGGTTCACCTTCTTGGCCTCCTTCTGAGCGAGCTTCACCAGCTCGTCATACACACTGCTGAAGTCCTCTCCATCATCCGACTCGCTCTTCTTGCCCTTTGAAGCCGACTTGGGAACAACCATGGTGACGCTAGTGGGACGCTTTGTGGCGGCAGAGTTGCCGAGCTCAGCTCGGGATGTGACGAAAACATAGGGGATACCGTGGTCCTCGCAGAGGACAGGAATATGTGAGATGACATCCATTGGCGAAATGTCCGCAGCAAGGATCACAACTCCATTGGGAGTTGTGATGGGGGCGTTGGGTGCAGGGACAGGCGATTTCCGGAGAGCCTTGACAACTTCCTTGACACCGCGTTTGAGGCACTTGTTTACAGCGGCTACAGTAGAAGCATCGAAGATTAGCGTCATTGAAACGAGGTAGAAGCTTTGCATGACAACACGAAGGATAGAAATCGATATTGTAGCGTATGAGTTGACTCGAGTGGAGACAATGTGCGCCAACATTCAGAAACCGAGCTGAAAACTTGTATTTCGACTTACCCTTCTTAACACTCTTCAACACCTTCTTTGCCGACTTGTCTTCAACCAAAGGCTGGGCGAATGGTACAAGGGCACCAACAGGGCGTCCGTCGACTTCCATCACCTCAGCCTCAACCATAGTAGCGTCAGCATTGTCAATCCCTTCTAGAACCTTGGTCGTGAGCTCTTGCTCAACAGCTTCGGCGAGAGAAGATCTGTCTCTCTTCTCCTTCTTGTCCTTCTTGCTCTTGGAGACACCGTCCTTCTCCGAGCGCTTTTCCTTCTTCTCGCGCTTGTCCTTCTTCTCGACTCTGTCCTTAGCCATTTTGAATTCTGGTGTCGCTCGGAAAATTGAACAAAAACGAGGAGGGGAAAGGGCGACAATCGGAGGAGAGTGGGCGTGGATAGTAATAATTATCGGTCACTTTTGCAGGCCGCAAAAATTCGAAATCTTTCAAAATTCCGGCGCTAGTCCCTTTGGAGAATGCGAGCTTGTGGCCCGGGCAGGCGGTGAGTGTGGTGTGCTGACTCATCCGACGCCGAATCGAGATGTTCTATCGCTCGTCGAAAACAAGCCGACGCCGAATTGCTCCCATTTAGTTATTTCTCCTCGGCGTTCTTTTCCCTGTCAAGTTGAGGGAGTCGCCTGAGGGAGTTCATAGCAGCTCCGATTCGGCTTTGATCAAGTTCATGATTTTGTTTGTAATTGTTGATTATTGAACCTCATTAGTTTACACAGTGAAAGGTAGATAAAGAGCATGGCGGTCCTTTACGGGTTTCGAAAGAACTGAGAGACTAACAAGCTTCAGATGAGCTCCAGAAGAAACTCACAACTCTCTTGGGGCTCACCCCCACGGAGCGCTTCCCCCTTGTCAATCCCTCCAGCTCCAAGCCCCTTCCGACGACCATTTCGCCCCTCTCATCCTCCGAAGCCTGGTGAGCTCGAATCGTTCGCGCGGAGTGATGTACCTTATAATGCTGACTTCTTCTGGCAGACACCGAAAAGGAGGAACTGCGTGTGCAAGTCAATACTTTGAAATATGAATTGGAGAACATCAAACAGGAGCGGGATCTGATGGTATTGCGTCACGAGAAGGACCTCCGGGATGTTCAATTGAAGGCAGATGCAGATTTTAGGAAAGCCCAGGTGTGTACAAACTGTGATACGTGGGCAATCCCAAGACTAACAATATTTCTCTATAGGCTGCAGAATCTGCCAGCCATCGCGCGACTCACAAGAGCGAGACAATAGCGAAAGAGATGAAAGAGATTCAAGATATTGCGCTAAACGAGAAAGTTGGCCTTGAGCGGAAGATCAGAAGCCTTCAAGATCAAAACCAAAGTCTACAAGATGATGTTGATGACACCAAAGCGCAATTGCTTGACCAGGAGAGACAATCTAAGTATCAAATCAACGAACTAGAGACCATTCGTTCATCCCTGCAGAGGACAGTCGAAGAATTGCAAACTGATCTCCAAAACGCCAGGAATGACCTACAGAGTACCCAAGGCAAACTGCAGGAACGAGAGACGGATGTTGCGAATCTGGAAACCGAGAATATACGACTCAAAGCCGAAGGAAGTGATACAGAGACGGTATCTGTTCTCAAGAGGGAGCTTTCGGATCAGGTCAACCATATACGAAATCTGGAAACTACGAATCGGGAACAAAATGCGGAATTACGACATCTTCGCAAAGTACAAAAAAACATCGAGGTGGTGGAAGAGCAGAAGAAGTCGCTGGAGAATCAATTACAGTTAATGAAAGAGGTGGAAACCGAGTTGGGGACCGTTCAGATTCAAAAGCAGATGCTCGAGGACGAGCGAAGCTCGTGGACAAGCCTTCTACAAAACAACGACGAACAGTCTGAATTCGACTCGCCAGAAGCAGTTGCGAAGGCTCTGCTCCAGGAGCGGATCGAGAAAGCGACGCTTGTCGATAAGCTCGGCAACATCGAAGCACAGTTCTTAGAAAAGGATGAGATGATAAGAAGCTTGGAAACCGAAAGGAGTCACTTACGACAGGATATCGAAAAGATCCGGAGTAGCAGTGCTGCAAATGGAGGAGCAATGGCTGAAAGCAGAATTCGGTCGAGGCTAGAACGCCAACGATTACTCGCGGTGAAGGAGGTCGAATACCTTCGCGCACAACTGAAGACTTTCGACACGGAAGAGGAGACCATGAACGCGGAACAAAGCCAATTCGACGAGCGCAAATCGGAGCAGATTGCCAACCTGGAGAAGATTGTTGATGAATACAGAGCGGAACTAGCGAAAGTCCATGAGGAACTCGCGAGCCAGGAATCATCTCAACAGCAGGATCCAGAACCCCGGGGCGTCAAACGACCTTTCTCACCCGCCGAGAGCGACGCAGAAAACGAACGTCTTTCCATCCTATCCCGGAAGAACAGAACACTACAAGAGTCGCTCTCCAAGTCAGAGCAGGCATCCACTCTCCTCCGCCGAGAGCTCGAAGCCACCAAATCTCAACTCAAGTCCCTCAAAGCCAAATCGCGCACACGTATCCTCGAACTCAAAGACAACCCCACAGCCCGGGTCGAAAGCATCAAACTCTCCACCCTCACAACCCTCAAGGCAGAGAACCGCGACCTCCTCGCCCAACTCCAGGGCAGCCAAGACAGCATCAAGGTTGTCCCCGTCAGCACCCTGGAAGCCATGAAACTCGAAATCCAAGACATGGAGCGCGTAATCGCCGACAAGGAGAAGCGCATGCGGCGCCTCAAGGAAATCTGGACCGCCAAATCCTCCGAATTCCGCGAAGCAGTCGCCTCCCTCCTCGGATACAAACTGGACTTCCTCCCCAACGGTCGTGTCAGGGTAACATCTATGTTCCACCTTTCGCCGGCCTACAGACACGGCGATGGGGACGCTGACCCCAGCGGACCTGGAAGCATGGGCAACGGTGAAGAGAACTCAATCATTTTTGATGGAGAGAACGGCACGATGAAAATCTCTGGAGGTCCGAATAGTCTTTTTGCGATGGAAATTCGACCGCTCATTAAATTTTGGGTCGAGGAACGTAAGGATATTCCTTGTTTCTTGGCCGCTATGACGTTGGATTTCTATGATAAGACTACTCGGGCTGCGCGTATGTAGTTCTCCTTTGAAAGATATGTCTTCAATCTCTTTTCGTGTGTATTCTTCGATTTCTTGACTGATATAGTAAGGGTCAGGATCTGCTGTTTGTGTTTCCTATGCTATGTTTCCTATGCTATGTTTCTTAGCGATTCCCCGGCGGCATGCAGGTGCCAATGTGCCATGTTTTTCTGTCTGACAACCACTTCTATACTACTAAAGAGACCTTGCAAATGGAGGAATTTGGATAGTGATATTTGAAATTGTTACAAGAATTCCCAACCAGCACACCGTGAATACTACAAACATACCCAAATTGTAGAAGCGTTAAGATTAGATACATACAGAGTACATTGCTGGATATCTGGGACGTCAATATGGACCGACTATCCCTCCTAGGCAACTATTTACAGACGACTTGCCATACCTACCTGTCCTGAGGATGGCTATAGACAAAGAGTACAGCGACAAAAAAAATGCAAGAGAAAGTAAAGGAGTGTGGTGAAATCAAGGGATCGAAGAGAGGATAGGTATATACCTTTCACAAATGAGTCTGAATAAAAAAGCAGAAATATGAAAGGGAAAGTGAGAGAGCGACGTAGGGATCGTGGAGTGGAAGATTATCTGCTAAGGGGTTGGGCAGCGAGTATCTGCAAACAAACTTTTGGAAGGTATGATATTCCAAAGAAATCTGACGAAGACAGTTATAGCGGTTGCTTGAAACTGGAGCAATCGGGAAGGGTTTGATCGTGATGTATTCATAGCTAGTTCAAAGAAGAGTGCCGTTTTCGTACGGAGGCCCGAATGATGAATCAACGGCTTAAGGGTCGTATGTCAAATCTTTTACGATGAGATATATTTGCTTCCAACCAGCTTTCGAGTCGTGGGTACCTCCTTCCATGTCAAGGAGGGTTGGGTATCGTCTTGTGCACCAGTGTCCTCATCTGCAAAGGGATCAGACCCCTTTGGCGTACTCTCTCCAGCCTGCGACGCAGTGCTAATTGCCAGCCGAGAACCAGCATCAGATGTGCGGACTTCAAATTTCGCGTCGACTTTCCCCTTTCTTGGCCAGCTAGTGGTGGTTGAAAAACGAACAAGCAACTTGCCGTCAGATCCAGCTTTAACTTCGAACTCAGGGATCTTCCAGGTTACCGCCGAGTGCTTGCGACGGAAAGATGCCCCTGTATTAGGGTACATGACGGCATTCGTAGCATGAGCCACTTCACGACCCTCCTCAGGGGATGTGTCCAGATTTACAGTCAAAACAAGATTCTTCAGTGTGATCGATTCTCTTGGGACAGAAGATGTGAACGACGGGTTCAAAGAATAAAACACGATCACGCTAGCCTGAAACTCTTCAATATTCCATGCTGGCTTGAAGATAACCGGGCAGTAGGCAGATGCTTCGGATGAATCAACATGAAGTTGATACTTGAAGGCCACTGTCGGCGAGGGGCGAACGATGCTGGGGAGATGTATGCTATATTGACCTCTTTTTTCATCCGATAGATCCTTATCTCTCTCTTCGTTCACAAAATGAGGATTTGCAGCTACCTTCTCCAACACTTGGAAGTTGTCGAGACGAATAATAGTGTTCACCTCTGGGACACCGTTATATGCTAGCGCAAGCTCACCGGTGACGAAGGACTTGGTTACGACACCTTCAGAGAACCATGCATTAACCGTTTCAACGATAGACGCATTTAAACCAGGTTCGTGGAGATCAGGATGTGCGACCGGACCTGAGGTGCCGTGCAAGGTATGACCCGAGCGGACTGATGTTGTATCCGACAGGGCATGATCATCTGTTGCAGTACTAGGTGAAGCAGCGTGCTTTGATGAGAGACCAGGTGAGGTCGGCATAGAGACGTCTGACGACCCTGAGGGAAGAGCAGGGGCATCGCTACCCTGCGATGGGGTAGGGATGAAAACCGTGTTACGAACATCACGCCGGCCACGCAGGGTTCCCAAATTGCGTCTCACCCCGGTTTGTTGGGCTCGCTGAATTGACGAAACGTCAGTAAGGTACTAAAGAGGCACCTTTCTAGCACACTCACCAGCCTCAACTGATTAGCCATGTCATCCATTGCCTGTTTGGCTTGGTCTTCATCTTCAAAAATCGGTTGATCCCGAATCGTTAAATTAATGCTGGGCTCGTCCAGGCTATTGAAATTATTAGTCATTGCATATCCGGTGATTCTTTGGAGACGTATTACCCAGCTGCTTCTCTCTGTGCGCGAGTAATCTCGTCGATAGTCTGCGGCGGTTCCGAGAACCCTTCTGAGTCAACCCGGGGCTAATTTGTGAGTTAGCGTTCTAAACTACATCTATCCCTTCCTCACATCATACCTGGTTCGAATCACTGATAGTAAGACCTGCCTCGGCAGGGGTTTCTGAAGATGGTGCCCCGTTTGCGGTCGTGGGTGGTGACTGAACGGCCGGGCCAGAAGTAATTATACCGTGACCTCCATGATCATTGGTCTCACTGGGGATACGTGCAATTTCATTGGGACTTTCCTGAATAGTCAGTGCAGTACCTGGTCGTTCCTCACACTGTGACGGCGCTTCGGGGATGTGCATATCACGAGTGTCTCCTCTCTTGAAAGACGCAAAAGGACTGCGATGCTTTTTTTCTGAGAAGAATGCGCCCCCTCCGGAAGGTTGTACTATGCTCTTCCTCCTGTTCATGACGGTACCTAATCGTTTGAGTCCACCAAGGGGTGTATGCCGGGGTTGGGCTTCGGGTGCTATTGCGGATAGAGTGTAAGTATCATTTTGTGACAGGCCTCAAAGTTAGAAGGCCAAAGATTCCGTCTAGCAAAAAGACAGTACTTACCAGGGGGTGTCCTAACTGGTCCAGATGCCTCTGAGCGCTGGCTAGCAGTGTCATCCTGAATGCGTGGCAGTGGTGCAGGAGGCACTGCTCCGGGGGTAGGAGAGGTGGTTTGTTGCCTCGGTAGAACAGGCCTTCCCCCATTGACCTTTGCAGCAAAGGTCTTTATTTCGTCTGCGGTTTCGACATTAAGGAGGACATTCAGACAGGTTTCTGCCGCCTGACGGCAACGTTCGACCTGGTCCGATTCGTGGGTTTCTAGCTGGGTGAGAGCGTCCCGCAGATGATTGAGTCGACTCTCGTCGGCCGCTTGAAGTTGCTCAAAAACGAAAGGTGCCCTTGATTCCCATTGCTGTTTAACTTCTTCGGCGGCAGCGATCGCGCCAGCCAGCTTGTCTGCCCCCTTGGGGCCTTTCTCTTTGGCTTTTTCCACCTTTTTGTGAGATGCTTCTAAATTCTTCGCGAGAGTTGCAAGGTCGCTCTGAACTCCCGGCATCGATGCCAATTCGTGGTTCTTACTGTGGTAATCTCTCAGAGGGCGTTCCACATCTTCCTCGATCTTCTGCGCATAGGTCTCATGTGACGAAGCCACCATTTCCGTCGCATTGACAATGCGTTGCCACGGGATCTGGAAAATCCTGGTTCGGCCAATTGACACCACATTAGAAAGATGATACCCCGAGTGAGGTCCCCCTTATTTAAAAAGCAACTTACCCTAGCGCCGCTCCATTGTCCAATTGCTGCCGCGTCGCAAGTTTCCGCAAACCTTGAGCATACGCCTCTTCGACGCGACGTCGTTCCTAGTACACGAATTGAAATCAGCTCATGCGACTTCAAATTAGGTATCTCAAGGGGATGTGCGAATCATACCTGGAGCCAATCCGCGATGTCCGCATTTATCTTGTTGATGAGACGAATGCGATCGTTGAGAACACTAGTAGCTTGGCCGGGTTGCAGAGAGGCCTAAAAAGAACCAAGTTGTCAATTAAGAAATATTCCATAATACCGGCAAGGCTCATATAAGCAGCCAGAAGGTAGAATGGTGGCTCAATCCTACCAGCAAAGCTGGATACTCCTGCCGTGAGAGATCCATCATCAATACTCATAGGTCACAGCTGTATAGGGAGATGGGGGGGTCGGCGCATAATAAGGTCCAACACGCGTCGACGAAAAACGGTCCGGGGAAAAAGAATGAACGATCAATGAAAGAGCGAAAGATGCCGGACAGATCAATGCCAGAGAGTATACTGTGCAGTGGCACTGCGGGTGTGGAGGAAGGAACCAGAAGTGCTATGATGACGATGACGGGTTGCAACGCCGGAAGAACTAAAAGCGGACCCGGAAAGGGAAATGGGAGCTAAACCACGCAGAGCTTAGCGAGGCTGGTGTCACATGTCCCGCCGCCTTCCTGGCCGGGATCCACTAAAGAAGACCTGATGTTGGTGCCTGACTAAGTAGATCGAGAGACCGAACTTACTGGAAGGGAGTAATGAAGTCGGAGGATCGATTGATGCTTTTCAATTGGCTGAGAAGGCTCGAGTACCGCTTCAATAACTTTCCTGTAGTGTTACTTTGCTCATTGTCAACCCAAACGATGGCGGATTGGAAGAAAGCCCTGGGCTTCACCGACAGACTAACAGCCATCCAATCACTGTAAGAACCAGCGTCTCAAATCCTGCTTTCGGGCAATGCTTATGGGTACTATGCCTAAACTTCAGGACGACTGTCTATCAACGCGCTTTGTCTTCCGACGCCTTTGCCGAAGCACAGTCTCAAGCAAAGAAAGTTGAAAGCCAAGCTTATGATCAGGCCACTTCAAAGGTATAGTTGTCCAGCGACACCTCCCATCAACCCCCATTTAATCAATCACATACGTAGGAGGAATACGATCAGATATGCCAGAAGGCCGTCGACACGGCAGAAGCTACTGGTTCAGCCGCCCCCGTAATTAGTAGCCCCGATGAGTTACAAGCCGACCAAAGGGTAGAGAATTGGGCTGCCGGAGAAGATATCGGCCCATATAGGAAATGTCTCCCTCATTTCGAGGGGATTCATTCAGCTATCTACAAAGGGCGGCGCGATGATGGGACTCTGGTTGCTGTTAAAGTCACAATACCCCATCTGTTAACGCCGCCGCACGATGCTAAGCGTGAAGTCCATTTATTACGAGAAAGCGCTGGGTCTCATGTGGTACCTTTGTTGGAGGCTCTAAAGCTTGACGGAGGAAGACTTGTTCTAGTCTTTCCCTTCATGAAGCATGACTTTGGACAGTTGCTCCGTCGGGACATGTTAACGGCTACCCAGACGAGGTCTCATCTGCGCGATTTGTTCCGCGCGTTGGCGCATATCCATGAGTTGGGGGTCATCCATCGGGACATAAAGCCTTCAAACATTTTACTAGACTCGCCCGATGGACCAGCCTATTTGGCAGACTTTGGAATCTCTTGGAAGGACGGGCAGCAAGACTCTGAGCCAGCTGATAAGAAAATTACCGACGTGGGCACGACGTGCTATCGACCCCCTGAGATCTTGTTCGGCTATAGAGGATATGGGCCGGCTCTCGATCTTTGGGCGGCAGGGTGTGTGATCGCAGAAGCTGTGGCTGTAGGACACAAGCCACTTTTTGATTCTGGTCCTCTGGGGAGCGACCTGTCACTCATCCAATCTATATTCCAGACCCTGGGCACTCCCGACGAGGAATCCTGGCCTGTATGCCATAACCCTGCTGAACACATTCTGATCGATGTTCCGTGCTGACATAATTGTCTCAGGAAACCAAGAAGCTTCCGGATTGGAGCAAAGTAGAGTTTTATCGATACCCTGTCAAACCGTGGGATGAGACCCTCAAAGGAGCCTCTTCAAAAGGCCGTGACCTGGTGAGCCAATTGGTGCGCTTTGAGAGTAGTCAGCGCATTTCTGCCACAGAGGTAAGTTTCTCAGGAGAGTGAAGAACATGATGCCCTCCTCTAAGGCGCAATGGCCTTTTTTTCCTTGTGTCTAATATTTCAATAGGCTCTCAAGCATCCCTATTTTTCAGGGTGTTGACCATTTCGAGATTTACCGTGGGATGGGGATCGTTAATCACATGGTACCGGGCGGGAAGAAGAACGAAGAACAATAACAATAAAAGAAAATGAAAGCAGCCAATTGGTTCCTTGGATCGATGTTCATATGATAATAATTGTACAACATATGAGGGTCCCGCCGTGGATAATGATACCGAGTCCCACCGGCATCTGTTAGGCGTTTCAGCATTTGTGCCGGCTTAAAATTCTAGCGATGATCATGCATAAGGCATGATACGGCCGGGTACAGACCCATCGTACGGAGGTGCATCTTCAATTAACAGTCAGCTTCACTAAATTACCCAGTCAGCCTTCAAGGAGTCACTCAGAAGCCAAGAAATGCTTCTTGAAAGATATATAGAAGCACCTTCAGTTTTCTTAACCACGTGATGGGTTCTCGATGAGATTTTGTGTGACTGAGGAAAGAATAGAACGTTCAAGGAACAGGAACACCCGTTTGTTGGTCGTTCTTTTGACCCACCGTATACTTAGGTACGATGCATCAACGGTGCATCTTTTGCTCAACAAACCCCTATCCATAACAAGATAAACAATTGTGAATATTAGTCAGCCTATGAATTTACCCCTCCATCAATTTGCCTGTGAAAACTCTTTGCAATCATCAATTCTGCCATGCGAGGCTGAAATGACGAGCAGCGTAAAAAAAAAAAATTTTGGCGTTGCAACGTCCACCCGGCTAATGTGGAGGCCACTAGGAAAGGCCGGAGGAGCCAAAGGCTTGGCTAATTTTAAAATCTCATTGAACAATTGGCGATCTACTCCAGAATGATAATAAGCGACCTCGGCCACTTTCCATTGTATTGTTGTACTGTTGAGTCGATCCCTTTATTGTGTGTATACTGCTAGGTACGGAGTACAGGATGTAATTACCTTCGATGAGAAGATCCTGCATCCTGCGTGCATGCATAAAAATTAAGAACGCCTGAAAAAAATGGGGAGAAAGTAAGTCCAAATACAGTGAAGCATTTGCATGAATCCATTGATTGGGATTGAGAGCATCATGCGGTTGGCTGCAGTACCATACCGATACCAACACCTTACCATCCAGTTTCCCAGGGACGCTCGTGCATCAGGATCGAGTTTCCTCAAATAACAGTGGCGGTTGACTCGGCACGCTCCTCGTGTCCGTAATGACCGTCAGAAAACCAGGCACCGTACGGTACTGTAGCAAATCACGACAGGGTATTGTGGCGATTCTCCTCTCCAAGCAGCTTAGCGTTGCCCGGCAATTACCAGCAGATACCAGACCCTGATTGGGTGGGTTCCCCCTCATTTCCCTCCATAAGCTTTGATCTCATTTCGTTTACTAGCGGCCAAGGGGACGATTGCGGTAATTACCCGTAATTTAGAGTGAAAGTAGGGTTTTGTTGTTGGGCAAACTACGAGGGTGTACTCCTCTCAAACCTCTCTTCTTCTCTCTTCTTCTCTCTCATCCCAGTCCCTCTTTTTGTTTGCTTCTAACCCAATCCGAGTCGGGATCCCAACGCTCTGGGCTTCCCTTCTTGTGTCCCTCCCTTTCGTTTAACATCAACATACGGCCTGGAAGCTCGTTGTCCTTCATTTATCGTCTTGCGCAGGCTTGGAGCCAGCCTCTCCAACTATCAAGATAGTTGCCATTCTTTCACATTCCACATTCCTTGTTCCTGAACGCGCTCGCGCCACTTCACCTTTGGAACGCGGCCGGTTGTTCTGGCTAGACCAAATCTACTTGCGTGCATTTTATCGGGCAAGCCCCAGACATTCTTTTGGCCAATATCAGGTTCACAATAACCACTAACTGCTACACCTCTTTAAACATCGCTTCCCTTTCTAGTCAACTGATAAAGGGGAGATAGAGCACATGGCCCCGTGCCCTATCATTGGAATCTGAAATTGACACTGGTATCTGTGAGGATTTCAACTATTGACGGAACTAATATCGCGCATCATGGTTCACGCCCATAATCACCACAACCATGGCCCCAGCCTGGAGGAACGAAGCCCTGACAATGGACAAGAGGTCACCGTGGTCTATGTGACTGCGGCCGCAGATTTCGATGGCCCAATAGGCGGTTATGTGACCGGCGACAAGCCTAAGCCGAAAACCCAGGCTCCCACTGTTGGCGTTGGTGCTGCCGTTGGCCAAACTCGAACCTCATCAAAGGAGGAGCCAACGACGACTGAGGAGCCAGAAACAAAAACTAAAGCAGAGGAGACGAAACCAACAACCACCCAGGCCGAGACAACTCAGGCCACCATCAAGGTACAGTCGACAGAGACGGAACCCACAACAACAGCAAGTGAAACAGAACCATCCACTACCGAGCAGAAGAACACCGCCACGGGAATGACTACTTTTTCAACGGTGACCTCCTCCACTTCTTCTTTATCCAATACTGGGTTGGAAGAGGCCGCTGCCACACACTCGTCACCTTCGGCTTCAGCAACCTCTCTTCCTGGAGCTTCTGGGTCTGAGGGTCTTACGGGAGGCGCAAAAGCAGGTATTGCGATAGGGGTCATTTTAGGAGTCGGTTTGCTTGCAGGCCTGATTTTCTTGTTTATGCGCAAGAAGAAGAAGCAAGGCGAGAAACTTGACGACATGGAAATCAAAAATGAGAAGGCATTTGTTGCCGGCAATGTAGCACCCCCGCCGCCTCCGCCAAAGTTTGAGCCTATGACCCCTACCCATCCTCCTCAGCTCAACGTCCGCCCGGTGACTCAGTTTGCACCCGATCTCACTCCTAGTGCCACCGCTACCGGGGCTCTCTCTATAGCTGGGGCCGGTGCAGCTCTGGGGACGACCGCCACTGCATCGCGCAACCTTACTGGAAATACCTCGCCTCCTCGTACTCCACAGTCGAGCTCAAGCGGTTCAGATCCCTTTACTGACCCAGTTAATCCTTTCGGTAGCCAGGCGGAGGTACCATCCCCTGGCACGGCGGTCAGCTCGAATACTCCCGCAGCTGGTCCTAAGCCCACAACGCCTTCGAGTGCAATGCCTGCTGAAGCCGCTCTAGGGGCGGTTGCTGCTAGTGCAGCGCTAGCCACAGTGGCTGGAGGTGTTGCAGCTGCTTCAAATACCAAGCCGACTGAGAATGACCCTCCTAGTCACCCTGAAAACTCAGGGTCACAGGCTATCTCTCAACCTGAGAGTCTGGAAACGCACGCTCCTGTCAACGCTTCCGTCAACGCTCCAAACGACAATGAGATATCCGAAACTGCCCCTATCGCCGTTGCTGCGATCCCCGCCTTCGGACCTTCTGACCAGGGTCCAGGACCAGCTCCAACCAATGTGTATCGTGTACAGATGGACTTCAATCCTTCCATGGAAGATGAGTTGGCGCTCCATGTCGGTTCGCTCGTTAGGCTCCTACATGAGTACGACGATGGATGGGCCCTCTGCATCAGACTCGATCATTCACAGCAAGGTGTGGTTCCTCGTTCTTGCCTCTCTTCGCGTCCTGTGAAGCCTCGAGCTCGTCCACCCCCGGGAGCTGGTCCTGGCCCACGTGGACCCCCAATGATGCCACCCAATGGCCCCATGCCCCATCCTCGCTTCTACCCACAAGGTGAACGCCCAATGTCTCCTGCTCGCCCCATGTCACCAGCGCGTCCGATGTCTCCAGCACAAGCACGTCCGATGTCGCCGTCTCGTCCTGGCTACCCCGGGCATCAACCGGGACGTCCCTATCCGCAGCGCGCCATGTCTCCAGCTCAATTTCCCCATGTTCCCCAATCATTCTCCCCTGGACCAGTTCCTCGGCCAATGCCACCTCGATCAATGAGCCCGGGTCCTTACGGCCTTCCAGGCCTGCAACGGCCGGAGATGCCCGTAAACCAGCGGAAACGTAGTAACAGTGCTGGTGGAGCTATTGGATCAGTCCCACGCACCGCAGGGTCACCAGGGCCAAGTCCGTTAGCGGCTCCCAGAGTACCACCTCCATCAGCCTCACTCCCGCCAATCCCCGACCCATCTCTAGTCCCGGTCGAGACTCCCACTTCGGCACATAACGCGCCAGGCCTGTGATTTGTGACCATTTGTCTTGAACGAATGACTGTCGATGCAATGGAGACATGATCGGGAGCATTGTCGCTGACATCAACGAGCCTACTATGATATTATGCGCATCTGCAACGAAATGCACCCATATGTCTCAATGTCCTTAACCATCGAGCTTCAGCTTTTTTCTTTTTTCTTTTGTTTACCGCTTGTTTTAGCTTATATTCTGTATGACACCTCCGTCTCACTGGCAGACCACTCTCATGAGAAACTGTCTGGATATCTCTTGCGTTGCTTCCTTCACTGTCAAGTGAATCTGCACATACTGACCTGACGGATTATACCCAATTTTCTGAGAGTTTTGTTAAATCATGAACCCACATATCTTGGAATACTTTGATGTGACTACCCCTTTTTATTTCTCTTACAATATAATTTTTATGCTTTCGCTCTCTTCTCCGATGTCTGTCTTGTATCGACTTGGGCAGTAACCCTAATGTTTTGAATTCGCCATATGGTTGATGTCAATGGAGTAACCTGCAAAGAAAGGGAAGATGAACAAGGAAGATGAATAAGAAAAAAAAAATGTGCCATGTACTTTACACTTTTCTGTTTGTGTTTATTGTGTTGCCCGGCCGGCAACACGGGATCTAGGTACTTCAGGCTTAGGATAGGCAACGTTAGAGATAATAGAATCAACTAAGTTAGCAATACCACTAGCTCGCTTAACCACAACAAGGGCAAAAGTAATTATATCTAATAATAACCCTGCTGTATACATTCATGCGTTTTTTCTAATCCCCGGAATAGTAGAACATGGTATCCACACTTCTAAAAGAGGGATAAATTGCTATCTAGATCTAAAGGTGCCGAACGCCCCCGCTAGCGAGTAGAAGGTTCACGATGCTAATGATACCTTCACCTAATATCAATCCAGAAGCCAGAACGACGACCGTTGAGGATGCAGTATCCGCGTCTTTGACTGCCGTATTATCTGCTCGAGGTGCATTGTCCTCATGGGCATGGTCCTCGTTGGGTAGTTGGGTGGTACGCGCAGTGTCTCGGCTTTTAGCGTGCTTCCGGGACCACCACCAGGCAATCAGTCCGCCGATAGCACGGGCGAGAGTGAAAGAGGGGACGTTGAAGATGCCGACGGCAACGGCGATGCCACCGGGGATCCAAGCTCGCCACCAAGCCGTGGTGTCGCGTTTGCCGCCGGTTGCGATGCTAGATGCGCCGACGATGCGAAGGATGGTCACCACGATGTAAATTGCCCCGGCGATCGAGGCTGCCTCCCATGCCATTGGAGGGAGACCTTGGCCTGTGACTAGACGCGCTGTGAAGATCCAGACGTACGCTGTTGGTGTCTGGAACATGGGACCCGGCACTTCGTAGACATTCACGTACATTTTGTATACTGCGGTTGAGAGCACGGCGCCGACTAGACTACCGATCATCTGGCCGTAGAACTGTGCCTTGGGGCTTGCCCCCAATAGATGACCAGTTTTCAAATCCTGCATCATGTCCCCGGCCTGTAGGGCACCTGACTCGGATACAGCCCCAGCGAGAAGATTGGTGACCAATGCAGTGCGTCGAGAAAACTGCGAAGCGGGCGTCACGAGAGAGAAGAGTAGTTGTGTCAATTTGCTTATTCCAGACACAGGGTTCAAATCTGTCTCACCCAGAGCGCGGACACCCATAACTGATAAGAGGACAGCAAGCAGCGTTGCAAGACTGGATAGCAATGGAGGCATGACATCACCAAAAACGAAGTGCATGCAGATAACGTTCAATATCAGAGTGAGAGGTAACAAAATGACCACTGTTCTCGTGGAGATAAGCTGGGATGGAGGTGCATCTTCCTCTTCCTCATCAGCAGCATCTCGCCTTCCAGCCAACAAGGCTGGGATTTGGCTAGGAACTGAAGATTCCTCGGAGATAGGACTCAAGGCAGAGTAGTTAATGTAGGAATGGCGGTGGGCCGTCGCTGACCCTTGTGGCAAGATCTGGCGCCCAAGTGGGCTAGAAAGGAATTTGGCCTTCAGCTTCGGTGCACGCCTTACAACTGGCTTAAGCACTAGCCAGCCGAGGCTAACAATAGAATCTGCGAGCATGATGGCGAGAGAAATCCACACAATCCAAGCCTTGCTCCCATCTTCCCAGCTGTCCACAGGGCCGGGAGCCCACCCGCGGGCTTTCGCAAACGGGGACAGGATACCCCAGCCTAGCACAGCCCCGAAGAGCATGTGCATACAGGTAGAGGGCCCCATAATGATCCCTTGCCCAATGTATGCTGGTGATGGGTTGAGAGTCCATAACCAATTGTGTGCGAGTGAAAGGCCGAAGATGGGAATGTCACGGACCTGAGGGACAAAATAGGAGAACAATGTCTATTTTCATTAGTACACAGTCACACCATCGGTAAAGAGGTGGTATATTCTCACATAAACACCGGAGGCTGCAAAAGCGCAAACCAAGAGGCGCATCTTCGACCTCCATTCATCCTTGTCACCACTCTGATCTTCGAAGAGAGGCTTCCTCAAGAGAGTACCACACTCCTCAGACTCGCGAGATAAGATGGGTGCCTCGGTCTCTTCATCCCGCGGAGCACCTTCACTATTAGTAACCCTCCTCTGTGCTTTCTCATTACTCAGACCGGTCCCATGAAGAACTCTCAGCATAAGCGCAGACGCTGTGCCGCTGGGAAACTTCAGCTTTTCCCGTACAATTACCTCTTTCCTCAGGGGAACTGCAAAAACAACACCGAACAAACAAACCCCAAGACTCCAGATGACCAACTTCCAGAAACTAAGCTTTAGCGGTCCACCCTCTCCGACGCCTCCGTCACCGGAGGGCCCGTCCTCGCCGTCTCGTATCAGAAACTCGAGCGCAGGAATCACACCAACAAATCCACACCCCAATGGCATCGTACCAACTGCCCCTGCTACGGTCTGGATGAGGACGTTTTCGATTGGAGTGAACGGGTAAGAAAGATGTTTGGCGAGGACTTTGAAGACAGAGAACCCTATCAGTGCAGACGGCATCGCCATTGTACTGATCCATCCCGTTTGTAGTCCGAAGTAAGTGTTTGAAAAGGTGATGAGGGCGCCGATAATGAGGCCGACAAGAAGGGATCGGGATGTGAAGCTCTGGGGAGAAGTCGTCGGCAAGCGTTCCAGTGCAGAGGTCGGAGGGAATTCCGCATCCTCAATATCTGCCCTTCCCCCAGTATAATCATTCGAATCTCTATAAGGCGATCCACCTCCAGTCGCTGTATTTACCGACCGATCGGCCCTAGGAGCACTGTCCGGCATGTTGATAGTCTGGTAGTTCATCAGGTCAATAGCAACACGTTCCCCTCAACCCTACATTCCAAATACCGCCTTCACGGTTCCAAAATCAGAGGTCTCAGTAGCTCATGACGCAAGCGATGAACAGCAGGATTGACGAAGCAACAGCCGTAGAAGATGGGAATGAGTAGAAGAGAAGTTGGTGATGATAAATCTCACTCCCAGTGATGAGCCCAAGCCCATCGGTATGGATGACTAAGCAACGGCGATAAGATAAGCCGCCCTTCATTTGTGATGTCACTCCGCACGATAAGGATATCAATTCATCTTCGTTCTTCAATAGATAGAACATGGCGATATTTGAGCTATGAACTACGTTATACCACAATATTGTTTCGCTCTCCGGTAAACCATCCTTCCACCCCATCTTTCAGCAGTTGAGAGTATCCTTTCGCTGTCCTCTGTGACAGCCATGCTAAGTGAGGCGTCACTACCAAATTCAAGTCCTCCGTGCCTTTCTCCAGCAAAGTGGAAGTTTCAGGTCCAGCCGGCTCTTTCAAGAACACGTCCGTTGCAGCCCCCGCGATTTGGTTCTCACGCAAAGCTTTAACAAGTGCTGCTTCATCTACCACACCACCGCGGGAAACATTGATCAACACAGCATGGTGTGACATAGCTTCCAACTCCGGAGTCGAGATAAGATTCCGAGTAGTTTCGTGTAGCGGAATTGCGAGAAAGATTACCGTGCTCTGCTTGACCACTGTCTCGAAGGGTGTCCTGTCGTCACTTCCGGGGGTATTAGGGCTACCAGGGCCCTTGCGTCCGGATATCAAGACTTTCATGCCCAGGCCCTGTGCCAGATTGGCGATTCGCTTCCCTGTAGTCTCGGTCAGACTTTCCTGAATTCCGGGAGGCTGTTATGTACTCCAACTGAAATACTGAGCATACCTACGCCACCATTTCCAATAATACCAACCACCTCCTCCGCACACGTTAAGGGCGGTGTTCCATCCTTATCCAAAAATTCGAACATGAGGTGGCTCTTCTTTGGCTTAACCCATTCCCCAGCCCGTGTACGTAGATGCATATCGATAATCTTCCGTCGCGTTGTGAAATACAGCCCAATGGCATGCTCAGAAACAGCAGGGACGTTTGCTCCTGGGCAGTTTGACACGGTAATGCCTCTTTTCCGGCATGCTTCTAGATCGACGCAGTCTGTGCCGGAAGCCACGAGTACAATATGCTTGAGGTACGGAGAAATTTCCGGGGAGAGTGCAGTTGCATCTACGGGAAATGCGCATAAGACCAGAATGGAAGCATCGTGGATTCGTTCATGGAGAGTAGAAAGCGATGTTTGCGGGTAGACTGTAGATGTAAACGTATATGGATTCGGAAGTGTGAATTCAGGTATCTGAATAAAGTCGCCTTGCAAAATGACGATATGGTGGTGGTTTGGCAACTGCGGAGGGCTCATCTTGTATGGAATGGTGGTTGATTGTCTACTAAATGATCTATTGAGATTCTACTGCGGAGTACTAGCGGAATTTTATATGCTCGGGTATCCCCGCACGCCTTGCACTTGACATCCGGTGGGTCTGATAAGTAACACCGTTGATTTATCTCGATTTCTTCAACCTTCCCAGTTTGAATTATTCCAGTCCACTTACTACTTCTATACAGGATAACCCTCTAATCACTAGGGTCCCGAAAGATTCCTCCGAAGTATCTTGACAGCCCCTCCAAATCTTCCAAGTCTCCAATCCATCCAATATGTTGATCCGGCCTCAGGGCAACAACCGCACCTTTCACTCGATCAACACCCCATTTCTCATATGCCTTTCCATCACACTCCCGGTCCCGCTGGAGACTTGCATCGCTCCACACCTGGTTAAAATCAAATCCATTTTGCTCATCGAAAGGTTGAAAGACCTCTGGCAAACCAAATGCATCGTCTTCCCATGGCGCACTATGGATAGTAACCAAGCCAATAGCCGCATTCAGTCCCCCTTTCTTGAGTGTGAATTGCCGTAAGACCGAGTCGGTAGATCTTAAATACTGGCCGAATGCCTGCACACGACGCCTCTGCTCTTCTAATCGTAGATCACCAGCAAGGAGCAGGATGCGGAAGTGACCATCGCTCTGGAGCGCACGGGTAGTCCACCAGGCTCGGCCATCAGCTTGATTGCGAACCTTGGCCGCGATGAGTTTTTCTCCCGGCGAAAGATGTTTGGCTATGGCTTTCTGGCTCTGGTGGTCTCTCTTATGGACTAGTGCGCTGGCTTCGTAGTGAGACTTTACGCCTTCAGCAAATAACTCGACTGACTGAAGCACCTCTGTCATGGCTTCAACCTGTTTCTGGGCGTCCGAGTCGAGGTGCTCTGGCTGTTTTGCAAACAGCGGTGACCAGCGGCGATCAAAATCCACGAGCATCTCTGCGATCGGGCGACGCTCAGACTCATAGGTATCAAGAATGGAGGCATCAGCCACTCCTTGCGCAACGAGAGCTACTTTCCAGCCAATATTGAAGCCGTCTTGTATGCTCACATTCATACCAAGCCCTACCTTTGGGGAATGGGTGTGAACTGCATCACCGGCGAGATATATACGGCCTTTGGTGAAATTCTGCGCAAGCCTTTGGCCAATCTTATCACAAACCTTAGCATGAGACCGCCGAGGGTATCGTCCGCGATTAACATACCTGATATATGTTCCACCAGTCACAGATTTTGAAGTTGAATAGGAATGGTTTTAGAATCTCTCGAATCTTTTCTCGGATGATATCCAATGTAATAGACGATCGATCGAACCGTCCTGTCGACCCATCGAACTCGGTCAGTGGGACATAAAAACGGACGAGCTCTCTCTCTCTCGGAACAACGAGCAGTGTTCCGCGTTCACTCACCACCGTCACCATTCGACGAACGTCAGCTAACTATAAATCAGCACCATGCGCCCGTTTTTAGAAGCGAACTGTAGGCTTACGGAAGTTCGTGATTGGAATCACATCAATAACGCCCCTGCGATAAACTGGTTAGCTACGAGCAAATCTCAAATATTCGGGGCGGGCAGGGAAAACACTACCATATATGCTCCGTTGTAGAACCCGTGAAGGGAATGCCTAGGTGCTTCCTTGTCCAGCTATGGGCACCATCACAACTTATGAGATACTTCGCCTTAACAGTCTCAACCGTGCCCGGTTCATTCTTTCTGTTGGGAGTGAGGTCGTTCACATCATCTGACGCCACATCATCCCGAGAGAGAGATTGAGCGCCACCACAGGTAAAATCAACGCTCGCTTCCTCCTTAGTGAGCGTCCTCAATTTGACCGTAATGGGGTATTCCTCATAGTTCGCTTCGAGGATTTCATCATACTCTAGCGACTCCACCGCGACCCCTCTCTCGACTTCCAGGTCGGAACTATCTTTGATAGCATCGAGGATAAACCGTTCAATCCTCCCCTGGCCCAAAGTAGTAGTACGATAGGGCAAGCCGTCGAGGCTTTTACTGCGTAACTGTTGCTGTCGCCTAAGCTGCCCATTCTCGTCCCGCGCCTATCGCAATTTCTTAGTCATAGGACGTATCTAAGAAGCAAGGGATGAAACGGACCCAAAAGCCGTACTGCGCCATCTCAATACCTTCATGCGCGAGTCTGTGCTGAAATCCCATGCTGTCAAACAGCTCAATTGTCCCCGCCCTCAGCCCATCGGCATGACCTCGGAACACTTTGGTGGCACGCTTATCGACAATGCGGGCGTTGACACCATAGCGGGCCATCCAATATGCAGCGGCTAGGCCGGCTGGACCAGCTCCGATGATGAGTCTAGCGGACAATTGTCAGCACAATTGGCGATGAGGATATTTTAATTGAACTTACACATCGGTGTGGGACTCGGGTGAAACTGTCATTGTGGAAGGGGTTTGAGGCGATGTCTGTTCTGGGTGATATCTGGTTGTGGTTTGTTTGTGGTTTCTTGCCGTCTGTGAAGCAGGACCGGGCCTTATAAATCGTGACTTTTCCCCTAGAGGCTTTGCATATACATATACAAGAGTACAGCGACTTGACTCCCACTCGGCGTGGAGGATGCCTTCTTGTTCCGCTTACAAAGCGAGGGGTGGGTGATGGAAATCAGAACTAAAGGAATCTTGCATGAGGCGACGCCTTGCTAGTCCTGTCACACCTAATATGCCAAGGGATTTTCTCTCACAATCTTCGACGATGCTTTATAGACCATGCTAATTGTAAATGACCTTCGAGGTGCAGATCAGGACTCGTGAAGAAATTAATATTACGGGTGATAATGGATTGAGCAAGCCTGACAAAACAGGAGAGGAGAGATGGGTGGATGCAACGTGAAGGCCCACGTTACATTAGTCTCTCCATCGATTAGCACTCTGCGTTGAAACAGACATTGCTACACACAAGCCCTTAATATTGTGACTATTGTATAATCGACATTATTGAAGCCCATATACAAGGCTAAGCGAAAATTAATCGATCAGTTGTTATTCGCTGGTCAGTGTGATATCCTTGCATTGATCGCTAGACATATATATATCGGTAGCTAATATTGGTTTCAAGCTGTATGAGCGCCTCAGGTGGCTTTGCCACGGTACCTTTTTCCTTCTCGCCATTTCTCCCTACTAAAAGACCACGGTGCCATCAAAACTCCAATTCTCTTCATGAGCACTAGACGTCAACCACCTCCCAACGGCTACCACCTACCTAGCCCGGGTTGAACCAAGGAAACCGAATTAGGTATACACACATCACGTGTCAAATACTCTGCCAAAGTACTTTTAAGCAAGCTCAGAGCTATTGATTTGAATTGACCAATGCGCGATCCGTTGCTATGTAAATATAGAGAACGATTAAGAGTGCCACAAGAGAAAGGTGCTGTGTAACGATGGAGGATCAATATCATCTACCTTTCGATCCTTTGACTGTATATAACTTTTAGGGTTAGCCCATAAAGTGTGTTTTTCGCTCAAATAGCAGGTCAAACATCACTCTCTGAAAAGACCCGCACTTTGGCAACAGCCACTTGAATGTAGTTGTAAATCCAATATCTCTGCGGCGATATCAATATATTAGCCAAAGACCTTGGATGTGGTTTTTCTCAGCGGCGGCATCCATAGCGCCCCTATCCCTTCCCGGAAGATCGAGGTGGTAGAGGTAATCACGACTCTCCTCGACTTCCGGACATATAGGGCATCCCTCTCGTAAGTGCCTAGCTTGTAGCGCTGAGTACATGTTGTGTTGCGTTCTTTATCCTAATTCCGCTAGATAGCCCGCGAGCAATATCTAGATGCTATCATTGCTCAAGGCCCTAATAGCCTACTAAGTCGGAGTTTGCTAGATGACTGGTCTAGGTAACCCGATGCATCATCTCAGACATCGAGTAAAACTAGGTGTGCATGCTGCTCCTACACGTAGAATCTTGCATAGGCACGCTTTGAGAGACCATTAGTTAGACCAATGAAACGAAAATTTTCGAGAATTTGCGGAGGCAACATTCCAAGCCGGGACTACATTCCTAATATACTTGGTCCCGTCCACACAGGATACATCCACTACCCGAAGAGTAATAAATTGAAAGGAAAAGCTAAAGGGGTGTGGTTATTTTGTTTATTGTTATACATCGTTTGATTGGATGGGAGCTTCAGAACGCGTGCCCTTGTTTGGGAACTTCATCATCCCTTGCTTAAATTGTATGGAGGGAGAAAGCGAGACTAGGGGATGATACCCGGGTCCACAAAACCTGAAAGGTTAACGATCAACAAGAACTGAGAGTAAATACCTCTTATCTAAGGTAAGTCTCAGCTGAACAAGCTTGGATCTCCTCAATGATCAGGGCGCATTCCAGTATACTCCAAACCAAGCTGCCACTGCATTTTCAAATGGGCCCGGTCCGGCTCCTACATTCCTTGGGGCAATGGGTAGCTCCAGAACAATGAAGGTTGTTGTTGTGAAGAACAACAACGGACGCGTCTTGGGCGAACATATAAGGTATCACCTATGACACCAGAAGAAAGTCTTATCTTTCCGTTTCACACGCATCACCACAAGGAAGTTTAGCAGCATACTCCGTGAAAGAGAGAGATCCTTCAGACCTGGGCTCAACAATCTCATCACAATCACCCACAATATCAAGATGCATTACTCCACTGTAAGCCATCCATTATGCATCCATACGTGAATCAAAGAGCTGACAAAGCTCCACCCAGCTTCTCGCTGCTACCCTCGCCGTGGCTCCAGCCGTCTACGGCTACGGCGTCGTCAAAGTCCAGGTCAACTCCCACGAGGACTGCCCCGCGGGAAAACTGCCGGGCCATAACCTCAAGGAGCACTTCGCTGGGAAACCGGTGACAGCCTTCCCTACCAAGGACACCTGCTCCAAGGTCAAGTTGAACCATGATGACAAGATCGACACCTACTCTTTCACAGCAACGCCCGTGACTAAGGACGCGTTCGTGGTATGCCATGGCCTTGCTGTCTATGCTAGTGGCGAATGTGCCGGCTTGCCTGACGTTGTTGTTCCTTTCAAGCCTGGGGAGAGCAAGGCTCAGAGCCCTTGTCTTCCTGAGTATGCTTTTGAGAAGAACGTTGCATTGCAGCTTCTGTGTGAGGATAAACGCGCGCCCAAGCAGGAGGTTGAGGTTGGAGATAAGAAGGAGGACGGAGAAGTCGAGGAGAAGCACAAGGGAGAGGAAGAGGAGGAGAAGCATGAAGACAAGGATAAGTCCGAGAAGGAGGGCAAGCACGAGGAAGATGAGAAATCTGAGGGCGAGAAGGGAGATGAGGGCGAAGAGGGCGAGAAGGGCGATGAGGATAAGCCAGAGGAGGAGGAGTCCGAACATGGCCCCAAGGCCGCGCCCAAGGCTCAGAACAAGCCTTCTTTGCTTAAGGGGCTTGGCCTGTAAACTATTTGATGTGTGTTGTGGAAAACTATACGTACTCTTTTCCCCGGCCCTGGATAACACTGGCAAGATGTATCATTATATCAACCTTTGTTCACGATTAACTCGTTCGTTTAATACCTAATTTCTTTTCTACTTCCTTGACATATTTTATATACCCAAGATGAGTGACAGGCCTCAATTATTTGAAGCCAAGAATATTGGAAACCGAGTTGATCTATTATACCTAGAAACCTCAAGGGCGCAATTAAATAGCACACACATAATCCACTACCAAAAAAATCCTTCATGAAATTCAGCACTAAGGTGTGAATGTGCAAGCACTGTACACTACACCTCTTCTAGGGCAACAAGCAGACGAATGTACATATTCCAATATCCCAACCACCTCCCACCCAATTTCCGCTGTGGCAGGATACAAATGAATCTCTCGAGATGAACGTAAGGATACGTGGCGTACCCACACAATCTAACCATTGACAGAGGCCCCATCTCTGAACGGAATGGGGCGAGTGGAATGTTCGTATGTTTCTATGGCAGGAGTCAAACAGCTCCCGGTAAGAATGCCGAGACGACAGATCTTTCATCCTGTAAGGAAGATCATATGCTTACTAGCTCGCATATTTTCTTTCTCCATACTTTCATAGCCCCCGTTCCACGTAGAAGATCCTGTTCTTCGTCATGATTGGCCGCTTGGAAGCCGGAAGTAGACGTGATCTTCCTTGCCATCTGGGAGGTATTCGGGCACATGAGCTTAAAATTTTAGGAATATAGTATATAAATAGGCGAAGACGTACCAAATAAGAAGAGGGAGTTGGGGCTTCACTCTCCTTCTAGTCTCAGTCATATACCTCCGTCGTTGTATACACTACCTACTCAACTGCAAAGAAAGCAGCCACTCATCATGCATTGGACAAGCGTTAGTAAACACCACTCACATCCCTCTTATCAAACCAAAATAGAAAAACTAACAAAACCCAGCTCCTCACCGTCCTCACCCTAAACAACATTCCAACAACCACAGCTCTAAGCGCTGCCCGAGTCAGGGCCAACTTCTCCCCCACATGCCCAGCGGACAACCACTCCTCCTACCCCGAAGACCCCAACCTTCCTCTCAGCGAAGAATACACAACAGCCGTCAACATAGTCGCAAACAAATGCGAAGAAATTGCAGTCCCCCTCCGCTACAACTTAAAGACAGATCACATCTCGATCGAGGCAGATCTCTTCCGGCAGGATACGCTAGACCAGTGCAATATCACCGTGTGGGAGTTGCCGGGCTGTAGTGCGGGTCCTGTTATCAGCAAGGAGCTCAGACATGAGAAGGCGTTTAGTGAGTGCCAGAAGCGGCATTTTGCGGCGTTTACGCAGGTTTGGTTGAAGTTGGAGTGTGAGAGGGCTAGACCGGTTCATCATGGTTTGGCTTCTTGGTATCATGGGAGGCTTTCGAATGGTACGGAGGGGGGTGTGAATGGTACTACGGGACTGAATAGTACTGATTCGCAGGGTAGTGATGGCAATTCTCTGCGGAGGATGTGGGAGAGGCGTCGGTGGAGACTTCTGCCTTTGTAATTCTTGTTTCGGTGGAGTGGAGGATTAGGGCTTTTGGACGAGTGTACAGTATGATTTTTGAAAAGTTGTAGCGTTTCTGCTTTTATATAAATACTCTATATGTAGTCAATTCCAGGACAAATCATATCTTACATAAGCTCTTGAGAGGCTCCATAGCACTGATATTCGTCGTATACAATACAGTTCTCAAATCCACAACGGAAACATGAGCAGAAATAGTAAGATATGTGGTAAGAGATTCACACAGGAAGTTGGTTAATTACAGACCAGAATTACCATACGTATCGCCTTACAGATACAAGCATAAAATCACCAACAACGCCTCCCTGCCGGAACATACGTAGGTTATTGTTATTAAAATCCAAAACTATCGAGTAGCGAATTGGGGTCGGGTTCATGGAACATGACTGGGGGTGGTTGTGGCTTCTTCGGCGCATTGAGTGTCTTCTCTGAAGACTGCTGCAGGGCAGCCTTAATTGGCATGTCAGCCACAACGAGACTGCTTCGACGACGAAGCATTTTTCGATAATCGACTTCATCCAGGTCAGGCGAAGTCATCTTCACTGTTGGAGCAGATGGAGGCTCGGCCAAGAATTCCCAATGGCGCACCAGGTCCAAAGCAAGCAGGTCGCAACCCATTCGATCGTAGAGGCGCGCGTTGCGGATGACGAAATTCCACTCTGCTGGACCAGAGATCTTAGAGGCACCCTTCAAAGTCTGCAGTGTCTTCTCCCGGAGCTGTTTGTATAAGACTACTAACGCAGGATCGTTCGATAGATATGATTTGGCATGCAGTGGGACCATCCCGGGGCTTCCCGGGGACGAAGGTGTCGAGGGGATGAGGGTCTCAACTGGAGACTGGATTTCCAAAAACAATTAGTATAATGTCACAGGAAAAGAAGAGTAGAGATTCAGCCGGTCAGCTAACTTACAATGAGCGAGCGCACAGCCATATCGCGACGGCCTAACAGCCAGAAAGCCCAGGAAGCCATCCATCGGTTTCCTTCAGAGGCAGCTTCGGGCAGGACCCTCTCTTCCAGGATCTCCTTCAAAACCGGCCCATCATCCCCTTCGTAGGCGCGTATGATTGCAATCGCAAGCTGGAGATCACCGACTTGATTAATGCAGACCATAGCGGCATCGCGCAAATGGTCCGCAAGTAGGAAGAAGGCCGCCGCATACTCTGAACGTACCGTTAGCGGATGAAATGGAAGTGAAACCCATACGAGACATAAGCTCACCAAACCTGCGCTTCCCAAGTAAAGCATACGCATTTTTCAAAGCCGTGGTTTTCCAGCGAGGTTCTTGAAAGTTATTCCCAAGAAGTTTTTGGGTTGCGGCGTGCTCACGATGCCAGTAGGCCATACGCCAGAGGCCTTGAAGGATGTTCTTTTTCCCAAGTGCCATGTAGTACAAGGAACAGTCGATCGGGTTTTTCTCTTCTGTCTTAGTATACTCATTTCGAGCAACCACCTCCAGCTGGGCTCGCTGGTAATTGTCAGAGCAAAGGGTCTAAACGGGGACATATATAATAAATTGCTTACAATGGCCGTAGGGCTCGACAACCACATGAATAAGCCGCTCTCCTTGGCCGCCTTCCACACCATCTTGCCACCGAACTGTCTCGATACGAGGTCTAGAAGGATATCCTGACTGCCGCTATGGAAAGCCCAGACAATCTCTCTCCAGGAGACCGTATCTTTGTTTGCAACGCCTTGTGTTCTCCGCAGCATATGCTGCCGGAAAAACAGCAGATAGCGGGCAGCATTGCCATCCATTGAGCGCCGGTGCTTCTCGACAGTAGCAACGCATTCGATAGTATCGGCCAGACGGAACTGTTCCTGACTGGAAAGTTGCGGCAAAGCAACCTTGGCCAAATTTTCGTTGAGCGCGCCAGCAGTGGTCTCGTCCATGACCAATGGTCCATCCTCCAGCGAAAGATCTGCATACGCGGAGTGTAGCTCCTTGGACGATATTTTCTGTGAGGTCTTCGCAATGTTAGTTGCATGGCTAGATAGACAGTCCTATCTTACTCACATCGTGTTCGAGATAGAAATCCTCCAGAGGCATTTCCAAGAAACCATCAAAGTCATCTCCTTCAGTGTAGAATTTTAACTTCCGGTGCAAATTTACCAATATTGAATGTGCCAAGTTGCTTTTACCACTGAGGATACACTGTGCCAAGAATTGAGGGTGAAAGACAGGTAACGGGCCATTCAACCGGCTGACAACCTCGAAGAGATCAACAAAAGTTTGGCCACGCGATGGGATACGAAGCTGCGAGACTAAACGATCGTTGGCGTCAATCTCATTATCGTACACAAAAAGTTGGTTCCCAGCCCCGATCACAAGGTGACCATTGTTAAGCCAACAGGAATCCCCAATCGGGTGAGGTGTTAGGTCCCGAATCCAGATTTCTCTGACTTGCGTCCAGGAAGGCCGAGCATCAAGGTAGTCGTAACGAAGTTGTGACAACAAAATGACTTTGTGAGGAAATCCAACCGCAAGAATGGACTGCATATCTGGTGTAGACGTCCAGTCCAGATCACGAATGCTGTCTTTCTGGGTGAAATGCTCCTCGTACTCCAGCTGGGCACCATTTGTATCCCAGATTGTCAAATGAGTTCGGTCCTCGTCCACGAGTGCTGCCTTTCTAATGGAGCTTCCGCTGGCAAGAGAAGGATTTGTGATACCGGTTTCAACTGTTGATGTAAGTAACCATTCTACTTGACTCTTCTCCTTATCAACCTTCGCAGCCCACGTATGGACACAGCCGCTCTTGGTATAAGACAGCGCTATGTCAGGAGAGAATATATCGAAGAACCCAGACATCTCGGATTTAGGGCCTGCTGGGTCCACAGGCAAGATGTAAGACATATCCTCTTCAAGACCCATGTGAAAGGTGCAAAACTTTTGTGAAACACATTGGGGCTCATTGTTTCCATTCGCCTGCTGCATCATAGTTGGGAGGCGTATTTCCCAAGCTATTCCGTTCCTGTCTGCTCCTATCGTTGCTATATAAACCGTCCCTTTTTCTGTCGTGGGAATCGGCAGAACACAAAGCGGTTTACTCGAGAACTCGAAGGTCGACGCTGCAATCTTCTTGGCATGGAAGGAGCGGAGATCCCATACAGAAATCCCATTATGGTGGAGATTGACAAGGAAATCTCCGTTTTCGACAACACAGGTGCGATGGATATGTTCATCTGAATATAATGAGCTTTTACTGACAAGCATCGATGCACCATCTTTCCGTTTCTGCTTCCAAACCATTGCTTTGTTATCGTCTGTACGTGAAACCAGAGTATCGCCAATTGCATTACGGACAATCTTCTTGACTGGGCCATTGTGTCCGGTCCAGGATGCTTTCAACGCAATTCGGTTTCTGCGAGGGGTCGGATCAAATAGTGTGTCAACCTGTGAATCAAACCATTGAATCCGACCGTCAAAATGGTGCACAAGGATGGAGAGCGAGTCACCTGAATGTGTGCTCTGGAACGCACATAATTGAGCGTAGTCTTCCTCAGCCGACAGTCCTGACATGAAGGAGAAGTTCAAACCCTCCACATGGAGGATGTTGAAAACGTTCGCTTGAGTCTTGTTCTTAGAACCTACGTCCTCAAGTGCCCAGGCAGACATGTGGCCCTGCCCATCTATGACAACACATATTTCGGGGCTTTTGTTCGCGACTTCAATTAAATGCTCTAGAGCGTGGTTCCCCTTGTTCCCCGCGGATCTCTGCACTGCCCGTTCCGTGGCCACACAGAATTCTCGGCTGTCAATGATGAACCCATACCGTCGGGACGTAGTGCTCTGGTCTGTCGTATGCCTTGGTTGGACAGAGGCACCCATATCTATTTGTGTCCATAGCTTCAAGACCGCTGGCCCATGATGATCCATCGTCGCCCATACCCTGACCTTATTGTCCGCGCATAGGGTGTAGAGGACATTATCGATCGATTGCTCTTTGTGAAATGGTTTGCGCCAATGTATACCAGTGACGATCGTCGGATGGGGAAGGTAAGAGACCTCAAACCGAACATCGTCCGCACCGAACGACAGCCGTCGCCATACCTTTACTATGCGGTCGTAATGCCCCGTAGTAACCACCAGAGTTGAATCTGAAGAGAACTGTGCATATTTGACAGGATTCGCAAGCTTCTGTTTCCAAACAGCACGCGGTACATCATTCAGGAACCAGAGGGTAAGGTGCGAATTACCCAGGAGTAGCTCATCGGGTGAGCCCCACGACAGCGTCCGAATCGTCTCGTCGTCATTTTCGTCACGGAACGTGTGAACAAGTGACCACTATATAATCAAGTTATCAGCACTCGATACTGTGCTTCCGGGTTCCAACACCACACCGCGCTCGCGCCCTAAATGTTCCTTCCCCTCAGGCAATATCAAGGTAACGGACCTTCAGCGTTTCATTTCGGATTCCGTACGGCTGGTAGATAAAGACATCCGGTCCACCACACGCGGCAATCTTGCCAGACGTCTCATCAACTGTCACGGCTTCTAGGGAGTCGGCATCGTCGACGTAGATCGTTTGTAGGAGCGTGTGGGGACCGCCGAGGATAACCAGCGCATGACCGGAGATGTACACCTATAGCGAACGAACGCAAGCAAACGGACAGGAATTAGCAAGAGCACGGTCTTATTACGAATGTTAATCTCAAGGGGGGCCTGCGGTTATCCGTACCACGACGCGGAGACCATCCCACAGCGCGGTGCTGAAAGACTGGAGCTTCGCTGGGGGCCTCCCTGGCAGTACCGCTCGCATAGAGGCGGATGATAGTTTGAGTTGTCGCTCGTTGCGCTCTGGATACAGTTACACCATTGCTGGGATCAGGGAACGGGTAGTCAGAGCAGGCCGCAAGGACAATGAGAGGTGTAATCGAAAGAAGACGCGGGGTGTTCGCAAAACAGCGCAACTGGGAGGGAAGCAGTTGAAAGCTTGGGGAAGTACTAGACGTAATTATGTTTGGATTGGGTTTCTGTTTCCGCCAACTGCTCCACTTTCCGCATTTAAATGGACCATTGAACTCTGCGATTCTAGCTCTCTCCATAAATAAATACAGTAATAAGCTTGGAGTCCGATGACAAGTACCATTTCCAATGTCCAGGTGACAGGCCCATGTGGACAAATGACGTCTGGGACTTATATGTTCCAAAGAATACTCTTTAAAAAAATGTATTTCTTTTTCTTATCCCAAATAATAAATATTGTATCAAGAAGTAAACTTATCTCTACTGGTTTACAACGAGCTCGGGCTGGAGATAGATCGGTAGGATAGTGTTCGTTAGGGTAGAATCATTTATAGCACAGCATTCAAAGGCGGTGAGAATCTATATATTTGCAGTGAAGGGTAGAACACAAGGGGACTATAACCAAGACAAACAAAGACGAGAAAAGAAACCGCCAAGGGTAGCAGAAAAACCCCAAAAAGCCATGTATAATACGCGCCATCATATCTTGCAAAGGGGGTATCAAAAAAGACGTTCCAGCTCAATATCATCAAACAGCGCAAATAGGGAAATGATCCACAAAACGTAAAAAGAGCTGTATATCCAAGGCTATTTTTCGCAGGATTCAAGTATCACAAACCCTGCACCCGTCGATTGGCTGATCGTCTAGCATCCGTGGGAGACTCAGGCTCCTCATCCACGAATCGAACACTCGTCCCCAGAGAACTGCCTCGACCAGTACGAGGTCGTTGCTGGGATCCAGATCTCGGAGCGGCAGTTCCTGCACGTAAAAGTCGGCTAGCGAACGGTGTGTACAACGGTGTCGCAGGAGTGGTGGAGACCTGTGCCAGTGCTCTCGCTCGCACAGCCCGCTTAGATGGTGAGGTCAAGTAGTTAGGTGTTGTCAACGGAGTTGTGGAGTGGTTCTGAGAGTCCGGAACATAGTTGTTGAGTTTGAAAGGCGTCTCAGCTTGATACCAGGGGTCAAATATAGATCGATTTGTTCTCGAAAGTCCACTTGGTCCGTCGAAGTTTCGTGCCGGGGTGACGAGAGGTCTTGTGGAATCCCGAGCCTCGAGATTCATTCTTAGCTTCTCTAACCAGTGGCGGAACATGCTTCTTGAGTGCCGTCGCAGATTCCGTTCCCTCATAGCGTCCGCAGTCTCATTGGTGCTTTTGATCTGAAATACACGGAGACTCAGTCTGCGGAGACAAACATTCGACTGACCTAAGATATGTACCCGATATAAGCCGTCTGCTTGCTGTTGCAAACGGTGGCACTCTACTAGAACCTCAGCCAAGCGTATCATTTGGTCATAAGCGACTCTTCGAGAACGATAGATTTCGGCTTCATGGTTATCTTGAACTCGCTTTGCAGTTTGGTCGTGCCATATATGTAGGACCTCGGATGCTATACTTAAAGATTTTCTCCGGCTAAATTGCAAGGCTTGCTGATCCATATCAAAGACGACTTTGACCCTCGCACGCCAATTTTCCAGGGCATTTGAAGCAAGATTCATCTTGATCTTTCTCCGCGTCTTCGCATAAGCTGTCTGGCGGCGCCGTTTAGCAGAATCTAGTGTCGCTGCATGCCACTGATTCAAGACCCTCGTGGCCGTAAAATAGAATCGTGCGTAGCGAGCCCGCTCTTCTAGTTTGAGTACATGTTGTGATTTCGATCGCCAGACTATTAGTGATTCTTGAACCAGTTGTGGGGCATAAAACTCAAAGGCAACAATTTCTCGGTGACGCTGAAGCGCAAACCGATCACGCCAGCAAGTGAGCTTGGACCTAAGAAGGTCTTCATTCCGGCGGTCTTCGTGTACTTCGGCACGGTCAAGCAAGCGAGTATAGGTACGGCGAACATTGGTAACAAATTTAGAAAACACCTCCCGTGTGATCCGTTGGTCTCGAATCCGCTGCATAAGACGAAACCTTTCCGCCAAAATCCATTTGTACATGGTTTCGATTTTGAGACGTTCTTCAATCCGTGCACTGAGAGCCTGACAGCGAAGCAAATCATTCCAGCTTGTCCACGAGTTACGTGTGATTCTTTGTCGATTCATTTCTCTCGCTTGCTGGACCATTCGAATTCGTTTGACCCACTGTGCGTATGCAGTTTGGAGGATTCGTCTGTCAACCATGCCGGCAACATGAGCAGCGGCGGGAGCAAGGTGAGACTGGACTTTCCATTCTCTAAAAGTTACTTCTAAAAGGCGTTGACGCTGCTTGATTGCTGCCTGCTGTTTGCCAGTAGCAATGGCTTTAGACCTTTGAGACCACATCTGCAACACTGACTTAAGGGCGACATGCTTGTTTTTGACCTCTATCTCATGGCTGCGCTCTCTGTTTGTGCGAAACTTCCGCAGCCAGTACAAGAGTGAGCGCCTCTTGAGGCAATGATCATACCATTGAGGAGCACGCCGTTCGCAGAATGACCAAAACCACCTCCAGTACATGCTGTGAGTCAATTTCTTGTCATACGCAGCGGCCACCTCTTTCTCGGATCCCTTTATCTGCTGGACCTTCCGTTTCCACATATTGAATGGTCGCCGCAATGCAAATCTCTGTGCCTTCAACTCATTAACCGCAGTTATATCACGCCACGCGTTGAAATACTTGACACTTAAAACAAGTCTTCGTGCTGCAGAAGTTCTCGCAACTTCTTCAGAAGCAACTTGGGCCCAATGTGTGAAAGCTTTAGTCACAAGGTAGAGATCACGGGCCCGCGCAGCACGCTCCTCTAGGTGTTTGAAGAATCGCTCCGTCTGCGCTTCTCGCCGTTTCGTAGAAATGATCGAATGCCACGTCTCAAACGCTTGCCGAAGAAGAGTACCTCTGTCGCGATTAACGGCGACAATTTCCATATGCTGATGGCTTTGCCGCGCTTGAATGGTCTTCTTTAACCATTGCGTAAGTATCCGTCGGCTAATAGCGCGTTGACGGTACATGTTGAATGTTGACGCATCGCGTAGCAGATCCGAGAGCGATGGTCTATACAACAGTTCTGGTGGAATTTCGGGCTTGTCCACAGAATAATCGTCATCTCCGGTTGATACATCCGAGCCCTCCGTATCGCCTTCAGAGCTTTCTGGGCTCAGCGATTGCCGCGTCCGCGACCGGGCGGTTTTCGCAATTCTCTTTGAGCGATCTCTGTCAACTGCAAACCTAGCATGCACTCCATTAGAGACATGCTCTCCATTGGTTTGTCTTTCCCGATCCATGAGATCCATCTTATTCATCAAGCGACGCCCAACATCTAAGAATTGAACAATCAATTGGGTTCGGTCAGTCGAATCAGCCTGTTTCGTAGGTGTCGCACGTCTAGGTGACGGTCGGGTGTTCGGGAATTCAGGTTTGTCGAGTGGCAGACGCGATAAAGAGGAGCGTGAACTTGGACGATTGGCGAAACTTCTTTGCGTAGGATCATCACCAACATCATACATTGAATTAAATGAAGCTCGCCTCCTTGGGGTTGGCTGTTTGATATTCTCCCTCTGGGCGATGTCACGATCGACCTTTGTTTTGAGCCGGCTATCGACCGAAGGCACACTGTCTGCATAAGTGTCATTACCTTCAGTTTCATCTCCACCAAATTCAATAACTATTCCCATCCGTTCCAGCAGATTCTCAAATTTCTCAAAGAGAGAATCGCCTGCGATATTCTTGCTTCCCATCTTAAGCAGGAAGCGCAAGCAGGCATAGCCCGGATCTGGATCCACGCCATGTTCGGCGACGACCCCATCGTACGCTTTGAATAGCACTCGGTATGGAAGGCGCTCAACCTCTGGATCTTGCTCGGCGCGAGTGATGACTTGGTAAAGAAGGCCGACATCTAGCATACGGGAACCAGTTATTATGTATGCTTAATTAAGTTTGCATTTCCAGGGATTAACACTTTACACACCTTCGTCTGAAAGCGATGGGTCTTCATATGACAAATGTCTACGCTGAGGGGGAACGGGAGGCATCGAACTGTCCGCGACCTAAGGCGCGTTTTTCGCAGAAAGGTCATGGAGGCGGAAAACGAAATCAACCATTGCGAGGCACAAGGTTGGATGCGAAGGAAGAACCCACGGGCCTCAAGCCTGCCAGTCAGAAGCAGAAGCGAGGCAAAAGAGGATTTAAACTGAAGCCGTTTGCTGAAGCAATTGGCCGGCCGATTGTAAGCTTTCGTCCCCAACCTCTAACAATTGTTTTCTTCTTGTGGCGCGGAACCCAACATAGAATGTATCGATCATGTGACATTGTGCTTATGTAATTATTCTATAATGATGACTAAGTCTCTACCAAGTCTTTTGCAACCACCATCGGGGAGTGGATGCCAGTGGTAAATATTGAGAACAAAGATGGAGCGATTTTCTCTAATGGGTAGGTAAGCGTTGGCTACAACCGCTACTTTGCTTCTAGTGAGGAATGTCGTTCAGACAGGCGTAGCTGGGAGGAGACATCACCTCAAAGTGCGCGTTGACATGCTTCTATACGCAATAGAGTGGCAAATTGAGGCCGCTATGTACGCCGTTGCTCCGTGGCTAAGAGGATGTGCTCAGTACGGATATATTAGCTTTCTCCTTTTAAATGCCCTCAATACTGGAGTTCTCCGATGACATTCAGTTGCCACACAGACTCAATGATCGACGACCCCACCCAATACCAGGTGCGGGTACTCGATTGATACGTACATACTTAGATCCATCTACATATTCAACTACTACACATCTATCAACAGAACAGCCGTGTGTAGGTTCTTTGTTTTCTCAGCAAGGTTCACAACAAGTTGAAACATATGATCCCCCTTGTGCAGTGGTCCAAGTCCATTGATGAAACTTGGGTTGGAACAGCAAAGGGAACGAGAAGTCTCGCATGTAGTCGTTGACCATGGGAGAGTGTTGAGATAACGAGTCATTTTTGTGACGTAGAATGAATATGTCTGTTAATATGGAATTTGTAATTTTAATAGACATTCCTGGATAAGGGAGTGCTAATGATTGTGCACGGAAGCGTGTGTACCTGAAATAACATCCAAACGAGAAGACACGAAAGACGTCCGCGAGTCAAAGCTTCAGAGGCTATTCGAATACTGCAAAAGCCCAAATCGCCAATAGATATTTGAAAATCAATACATGAACTCAAAAGCTCGGGTCACTCTCTTCAGTGAAGGTACTAGATAGTCTGTAGCAGTCGTCGACGGCAAATAGAGGGAGATTATAGCCCTAGCATAGTGAAAGTGGAACGATTGGCGATCTGATTTTGGTAGTGTATAAGTGAAATGTTTTTGCTGTGAGTTGGTTCCTGTTACCCGATTCGGGTGCCGCCGCTTTTGTGAGGGCAGCACGTGAGTGCTCCGTGTGCGCTCCGGGCCACTCACTAATTGCTCAATGAGCACGCACTGGCAGCTCCCAGATTGCTCTGGCTCAACTCATAAGAGTCATAAGTGATCCCAAAACAATTCCTGCTTACTCTGTTATTACTCACGTGACTAGTACCGGTACTCTAAACCGTATACAGACTAACTGCTCCAGCCTATGATCCAACCCGCAAGTATCTAAGAGCATCACAAAGACAAGGGTCTGGTAATCCTTCTCAATCATTACATACTATGTCTGACACTAAGAAGGTTCAAGCCGTACTCCAAGCAAGTGACGAGGAGTCATTACTAAATAGAGAAACTAAAGATATTGCACTATAATTATAAATATAAATATAGTCTACTCACCCAGGACTTTACACCAGTACGCAAGGGTGAGGAACAAGGTAACTGTTTTCCAAATTGGCAATATGCTCGCTTCTGACTCCCTGTCGCATCCAGCTTTGCCGAGTTGGGGCAAAGAGAACGTTCTGACAGGCAATGGACTGTCAGCAGCTGTAGGCCCGCCGCCTTCACAACTTTAAACTTGCGTTCTCATTGGCGGTAAGCTTAATGCGGGAGGGAGCCAATAAGGGCAGTTTCACGGATAATTCCAGGGAATTTGCCTCAGCGATGACCGAGTCACCTGAAGGATAGAAGAGGTTTTTGATTCCACAATTTCCGTTCTCCAAAAATAATACATTCGAACGAGAGACTGGTTCATAAACAGTTGAGCACTCTTTGAGGGGATGAACGAGTGTTCATGCACGGTTGACGTCGGACTATCTGCATTGAAGGACTATTTACGTTTAGAGGACTTGACCATTGGAGGGCGCTCGTATCATTTTATCATCTGCGTCAAGCAAGTTGAAAATCAAACTTGTCACATGATAGCCGTTCAGGACCTTTTTTGTCGATGTAAAGCTAGAACCAGTGAATTCCTGGGTTAGTCTTTACCCTTTCGGGATAGAGGCCCGATACGCCGCATTGTCATCATCGCGTGGAGGCGGTGAGCAGCGCAGTAGCTTGATTCTGTCGGTTGCGAAAGGGAGGCAACTTCAACTTATTCCTCTTGAAACCATTCACTATATTCCGACTTTTCTCCTCTCTCATATCAACTGGACGAAATGTGAAGTGCCATGCATTTGGTGTTTCTCACCAGATCTGTTTGATTGCAGTATTTCATAATCAACTGTCCCTCAGTTCTCACAACACCAAACCTACCAACCCTACGTCGCGCCAAAAATTGCAAGGATGCTTTTTCACTCACCTCTTCGAATGTTTTCTTCCCCTTTGAGCCTGCCCCCAGAAAAGAAGCGTACTTCAACCTCTCGCACAATGAGCACAGGCCAGTGTACAGCAGTTATAAAGACGGGCATATTGGCGATTCCATGTCCATGTTCACAAGGGATTTTCACTATGACATCAGTATCAACCCTTGAAGTGAAATGCCAGAAGTGTGACCATCTCCTCTCAGAGCACCAGGATTTTCATACCAAATCATCTCCGACGGAAATATTAGCATCTGCCGGCAACCCTGATCACATACAGGAGCACTTCAGAAAACGTAAGCGTCAGATCTTGTCCCCTCAGAGGTCATAATTAGAGCTGACAATCATATGCGATGGATAGCTCCTAATAATCCAACGAGATGTTTACGCAAGGACACAGTATCAAAGCTTGCAGCTGCTGTGGATTCTCAAAATGTTATACACATACGCGGAACACCAGCGAGCGGGAAAACGGTCCTGTCTGAACTCTTAAGGGACTATTACCTCGAGAATAATAGGAAGGTGTTTCTACTCGAGACATGGGAGCCGCTGGAGTCTTTCCATGGCAAGGACCCTTGGACCCGATTCGCCTTGCTCCTGCAACAAAGGTATCCTGAATATAGTTACACGGAATTTTTTGCTTCAAAGACTGTAATTGTTGTTGATGAGGCTCAGGCTTCATACAAGGACTCTTATTTCTGGAACACAATCGTTAAAGAGCGAAGGTCTGGTGAAGGCGAGGACATAAAGATCTGTCTTTTTTGTTCCTACGGAAGCCCTCTGACAGGCCTGGAGGCAGACCGCGTATGGTTTACTCCAGCTACCTTTGGTCCCGCGCAGCGCATTACACTGACCCCTCAACCTGGCAAAGATTCACCAAAGCTCGGCTTATTTTTTACTCCAGATGAATTTGATGAGGCTGTGTCACTTCTGACTACAAATAAATACGAAGAAAAGTTCACAATTGATAAAGAGGCTATGAGCTACTTATACGAGCTGACAAATGGGCATCCCGGAGGGGTGACATCATTAGTCAATTTTGTTCATTCTGTATGTACCGTTCTTGATCCCAATCCAGAAAGTAACAGCTTTAGGCTTGCTTGCGCAACTAACTCTAGCTTAGACGCATCGTCATGACTTAAAGCACAGATGTATCAGTACAATAACGAAAGATCATCTTCTTGATAATTTGAAGGATGATACTCAAGTCTTCCAGTATCTCACGAATCAGGCTGTTTTCCGCTCATTTCCTACTGGAGGGCACTTAACACCTGAAGCCGCTGGAACGCTGAGCAAGATTTTAGAGGAGGGAAATATGCGATTTAATAGTGATGATGTGGGTATGCAGAAATGTTACGAGAGAGGCTGGGTTCACCGGATATCTGTGGGAGAGATCAACACATATGATGTTGTTGTCCTGCCATCACGCCTGCATGAGAAGTAAGTTCTTGTGTGGTATTTCTTGTCTTAAACTGACCCTGTCTTAGATGGCTTGAATTCATCATCGGCCAGGACACGAGGCTTTTGCCTGCGAGATTCAACCAGCTAGATACATTATGCCTGGAGATTCTCAGTGAATTTTCGACAATGAACCTGAGACATGCTGTTCAAGGCAAGAAAATGTCGACTGCAGCAAAATGTAGGCCTATGGGGGCGCAATATCAGGACGAATTTTACAGGTCATTCAATCTTTTGGCAGGCCGAGGTGTACCGATCTGCAGTGAATGGTCAAGGACTAGTGATGGCCGAGTTGACTTTTATATTCCAGAAAAGAAGTGGGCGATTGAGTTGCTCAGGGATCATGATCGGGTCAATGAACATATCTCTCGATTCAAGGAGGGGGGGAAGTACTTTTCCTGGTTAAAGGAGAATATGGTTGAAGACTGGATCATAATCAACTGTGCCTCCTCTCCCCCAATAAGTGGTATGTTTCTACTTTGCATAGCTGTTATTTCCACTCGTCTTGCTCACAATCTATAGGTTATTCCGAGCCAAGACTCTGGACTGCTGTTTTCGCCAATGATTATTCTGAGTTAAAAGTATATGATTACCAAGAGAGGCCTTTAATTGATATCCGTCTGCAAAATTAAGGGTATGTCAACCAGCTTGTTCGTGTCCCGCCAGGGCTCCATTGTGATTGGAAGGGAGGCTAATACAAGCGAATCAGAATATAGAGCAGCTTAGCCATTAATAGCCATGGATCTTTTACTGAGGCCTGTAAATCTATATGGTCGAACTAATTGAAACCAAGGTTTATTTTTCTCAATACCTTTTGACCAAGCAGTAATTACAAGGCAACGTATTGGAAGACCATCAGCAAAATTTACCCGAACACTGAATTCACAGGTCCTTTATTACGGCAAGGTGTGTATAGCATTAATTATTCAGCTCTGGCAGGATTTTCCAGTCCCCCGGGACGTTCGGGAATCTACACGCCACCCTAGCTCAGCAGATTTGAATGAGGACTTCAATGCACTTGGAGTGCCGGCATACTGGTCATGATTCGCAACCATAAGAATCACTCGGCACTGGTTGCGATGGCCCGCGGCAAGTGGTCTAGTTCTAGCGGGTGAGTTCGCCCACTTCATTCCGGGAAAACACAGAGTCGCAAATATCTGAACCAGAGGTTCTTCGCATTCTTACTTGCCTCGACTCTGATTCGTTGTCACCCGTGTCGGCGGTGCGTTTTCTTGTTTGTTCTAAGGTATACTGCATGTCCTACTTCGAGGCGAGGTTTGTTAGACATCGACAAGGATCAGCGGCCACGACAACGTCTAGCTCTGCGTATTCGGTACAGTCGGTCTTATTAAAGATACCTCGCTACTATTATTCTTAGCTAGCTATAAAATAATATTTCGCGAGGCGAACCAAAGAATAGGGACTAGAAGAACAGTTATTATATTTAACAGAGAATTATATCTAAGGATAAGAGAGCTATCCTCAGCGACAGTGAAAATATTTTTAGGGTAACGGTCTGCGTACATTAGGCTCTCTCGAATAGGCCTAAACGTAATGCCCAGTCAGCTTCAACTCAGCGGGAAGCCCTCTCTACATTTGAGCGGGTTGAGCAGGCCAACAAGCGGCCGCGTGGCGCTGGTTTCGGGGGTCTCAGGGGTCTCAGGGCTCTGCCCGGCGTGGCCGAAGCGCTGGCCACGGTTAGCATCACTACCTGCACCGCATGCCTAGTTATATAATACGTAGATTTTATATATAAATAAGTGATTTAATTAGCCGGAAATCGGGCCGCTTAAAACGTCACATTTTATCGCCTTATAAAACAATGCAAATGGCATTGTTTTGTATGGTAAGTCAGAAATCGGCGTAAGCCTTGTGATGTTCTATGCCCTCAAAGGGTGGGCCTGGCTCTATGAGTTTTAGTTAACCTCCATTCGAAGTATAGTCAGCTTGGCGGGCAGCTTACTGAGTGATCATGGATTTGCTCTGGAATTGATCCCGGATCGCTCCGGTGCACTGGCTCAATGCTCAGGGAGTGCTCAGCACACACATTGCTGCCTTGCCCCACGCTCCGGGATCAATCACTGAGCAAAAAGCGGCCCTGAGCTAGTCCCGTTCCGAAAAGGGAAAGTCGCAAAGTTTCCGCAGAAAAACAGTTCGCTAGTAAGTATATAGAGCGTAGCACTACTACGCAGAATCCTGGAGCTCAACCAAAGAGGCCGGCAGTCATATGACATCATATGCCCTCAGAAAGCCCTACTTTCCTAATATAGTAAAGCCTTTTGCTCACGTGCTCAGTAACCTCTCATTAGGCCAATCAGGGGTCAGATCAATTTTCACATTTAAGGTATCTATCACGTGATCGGAGAAGGACAATCATTGCGTTTAGCATTTGCAATCAACCTAGAGTGGAGAGAGGTCTTGTATATACCTACCATCACTGAAGGCCTCTCCGATTCTGTTTTCAACTACAGTTAAGCTGCGAGCTCCTCATCTGTTGAAATCATCTAGACGGCAAGGTATTTGCAAAATCTAGTAAAATGCTCTCAAGGACAAGGCCGATCGAGAAGTTTGCCAAAGCTACCTCTAAGTGCTCTGTAGAGGTATATCTCCATCTAATCGCTCCATTATGATACAAGCTAACCGTGTCTCAGGCAGCAGCTTATGGCAAGTGTATTGTTGCCGACTACACTGCAGTCCAAAAAGACATGTGTGCTAAAGAATTTATGAAGCTCAAAGACTGCTTTTTAGTAAGTCATTAGGATAGATTCAAGAGGATAAATTGCTAATCTGGATATTACTAATAGGCAGCATCAAAGAAGGTGTAAAGAGGACGGAAGGTGAGGCAAGTTACGATTTCAAGTGCATGTATTAGGCGCATGGTGCTTTTTGTGTATTTTTTTTTTTGCAGGTGGTGACCAAGTACGGAATATCAAGTTCAAGGGCATATATGTATAAAATGTAAATTTATGAACTGAATGCTATCGTTTAACAAACTCGCGGGCAAAATCTTAAGGAAAAGATATAAAATATAAGGAAATTTCTATGTACCGATATTGGCACATCTAAGTTACTCAAAAAGTCTAGAGCTTGAGCAACCTCAACATGAAAGTTGCCTTTTGGACCTCTTGCTCCTCTTCCATGATCATCTGGTTCGTATCTCCACTAGGAACCTTGCCATCAACAAGCTCGAAGCGCTCAAGCGGCCGGCGCACAACCTTTTCAATGGCCTGGGACTGTGTGTCGAAAGCCTCACTGAGACCGACACTATCAGGGTCCGAGATAATTGCGTATTCCATTCTGACGTCGTCAGTGGCGACCAAGCCAGCCTTCTTACGAAGACGCTGCAGGCGGTTGATGATCTCTCGGCCCAATCCTTGGTGCGCCAGCTCTGGATGCAGGTTGGCATCCAGAATGGTCAGCACATCGTTGTCAGCATTTGGCTCCATGCCCTCGGATGATGCGTCCTCCTTGACACCCCGTTTCACAATAAGGTCGGATTCAACAAGCTCAATACCATCAACGAGAATTTTCTTGTCGGCAACAAACTTCTTCACATCATTGCTGCTGAGCAAGGGCAGAGACTTCTTGACCTTTTGTGCGTCCTTCTTCAGCTTCTTACCCAGAGTCGGCCAATCAGCAGATACACTATACTGGACATTGTACTTCTCCTCGTCGGTTGACAGGATGAGTTCGATGATGTTCAGTTCCTCGAGGATGTAACTTTCCAAGGACTTCACATCCTCGAGGAATTGTGGGTCTTGGTGAATGACGACAAGCGTCTTCAAAGGAGTCTTCAATCCAATGGTACGACGCTCACGAGACACACGGCCCATTTCGATGACCTTCTGCATCCGGGCTACCCGCCTTTCAACAACTTCATCGAAAAGTTCTTCACGCACCTCAGGGAAGGCAAGGAAGTGAACGCTGCGGCTATCTTCACTGCGAAGCGCCTCTGGGATATGATGGAGGAGCTTTTGATAGATAGTATCGGTAATGAAAGGTGTGAACGGAGCAAGTCCTCTAACCAATGTGTAAAGGACCTCGAAAAGAGTGTTGAGGGCATGCAAAGTATCGTCGACGCCGTTCTCACCCTTCAAACGTCTCCGGTTGAATCTAATATACCAGTTGGTTGTGTTATCAATCAATCCGAGCAGTCGGGGAACGACTGTATACAAGCGGTATCCTGCCATCTCCTCATTCACAAACTTGAGAAGACTCTGGCAGCTTGCCAGAATCCATCGGTCCATGACGTTGGTGTTGGTGGCTTCCGCTTTAGGGTCGAAAACGTAGTCAACGCCCTGAGATTTCTTCAAAAGAGCCACCTGGCCCTCAAAGAACTTGTAGCTGTTCCAAAGTGGGAGAAGGACCTTAGCGACGATCTCCTTGACGCCAGATTCCTTGAATCTGAGAGGTTCCGCCCGTACAACGGGAGAGTTAATCAGATAGAGTCGAAGAGCGTCAGAGCCATATTTGTCCATGATGAGAGAAGGGTCTGGGTAGTTCTTCAGTCTCTTAGACATCTTCTTTCCGTCTTCGGCAAGGACGATACCATTCACGACACAGTTCTTGAAAGGCAACTTGCCGAAGAGATGGGTACCCAAAACAGTCAGAGTGTAGAACCAACCACGAGTTTGGTCCAATCCTTCCGCAATGAAGTCACCAGGGAAGTTCTTTTCAAACTGGTCTTTGTTCTCAAAGGGGTAATGCTGAGATGCGTATGGCATGCTGCCCGACTCGAACCAGCAGTCAAAGACCTCGCTCACACGACGAAGGGAGCCCTTGCCTTGCTTGCTTGGGATGGTGATATGGTCGACCTTGTCGCGATGGAGATCGGTGAGTTCGCCCTGATAACCGCTAAGTTCCTTGAGTTCTTGAGCGCTGCCCACAGCTACCACTTCTTTGAAGTCGTCGCTAACCCACAATGGTAGGGGAGTACCCCAGAATCGGTTTCTGGAAATGTTCCAATCCCGAGCATTCTGGATCCAGCTAGAGAATCTCTTCTCCTTTACGAAGGAAGGCACCCAGTGCGAGCCCTCAATACCTTCGAGCATCTGAGGAATGATAGGAGGAATCTTGACAAACCATGATGGCACGGCCCGATAGATCAAGGGAGTGTCAGAGCGCCAGCAGAACGGATAGCTGTGAGTGATCTGACTGTCGACAATCAAACGGCCAGTTCCCTTGAGATGCTTGATGATCGCCTTATCAGCAGCTTTGACATGTTGGCCAACAAAGTCCCGCACTTCCGCCGTGTAGCAGCCCGTCTCATCAACAGGGTTGGGTGGCGCGCGTGATTCGCTGATGACACCTCCTTCCAAAGCAACCTTGTAGTCTTCCTCACCAAATGCAGGCGACTGGTGGACGACACCAGTACCATCGTCGGCTGTAACGTAATCGGCGTTCAACACACGGAAGCCGTGGTCTTTGAATTCTTCATAAAAGTAGTCGAACAGAGGCACATACTTCCAGTCCTTCATGGTCGAACCCTTGAACCGATCAAGGATCTTGAATTTGGCCTTCTTGGGATCTTTGTAGAGCGTCCGAAGTAAGGACTCGAGGAGAACATAATGTTTGCCTGAGGCCTCATCGAGGATCTTAATGTACTCAAAGTTGGGGTTAACCGCAAGTCCAGTATTCGACGGCAGGGTCCAGGGTGTGGTCGTCCACGCAAGCAGCAAGGTCTCAGGATCATCCACCAGAGGGAATGACACTACAACTGCAGGGTCCTGAACATCCTTGTAGTTCTGTTGCGCTTCGAAGTTACTGAGGGGAGTGTTGAGAGCCGTGGAGTACGGCATGACGCGATAGCCTCTGTAGACCAGACCTTTGTCAAACAGTTGCTTGAAAACCCACCAGACGGACTCCATAAAGGATGTGTTCATGGTCTAAATAGCGACAGGGGAAGATCTCGTCAGCCATCATATACTGCGCACAAAGCAATGGTTATCTGACGGGCAATGCTTTTCCCCGGGCGTTTTAGAAGGGGACTGGGATCTTATTCTACCTTGTAGTCATTGTCAAAGTCAATCCAACGCCCAAGCCTCTCAATAGTCTCTCGCCATTCGGACGCATATCTCATAACAATAGCCCGGCACTCATCGTTATATTTTTCAATTCCGATCTTCTCGACAGCTTCCAAGCCAGACATACCCAACTTCTTGTCGATCTCATATTCGATAGGAACACCGTGCGTATCCCAACCAAACCGTCTCTCAACATAGTGGCCCTTCATCGACCAGTATCTAGGGATAATGTCTTTAATAGTAGAAGCCAACAGATGGCCATAGTGAGGCAGGCCGGTCGCGAATGGAGGGCCATCGTAGAAAGTGTATGGTTTGCGGCCACGAGAGAGCTCGACTTGCCTCTGGAAGGCGTCGATCTCCCTCCACCGCTTGAGGGTAAGCTCCTCCTCCTTAGGGAAGTCAATTGACATGTCGGGTAGAGGTCCTGTCTTCAGTCGTGGCGGTTGTGTTGCGAGATTCCAACAGGAGGGATGCCCGCGGGGTAAAATAAAGAATTGCAGAAATGAAATGAGTCAACCCCGCGGACCGATTTTTTGCCAAGACCTATTTTCACACCTCTGACTCGCTGCGCGCCTAAGGCAAGAAGAATGTGGCCGGAAAACAATAGTTACCTCAGGCATTGCTCGCTGCTCTATAACTAGTATGTACAAGATATCTTGCTTTACGGACAAACATGGATCTTGATGGAGATACACAAAGTTTGGGTATATAAAATCATCGATCGTATATCATGCCAATGTCTATTCATTGACTTGACCTACTCCTCGTTGTCTTCATCTTCATCGTCCTCCTCGTCATCATCTTCGCCTTCGGATACTTCCTGTCCAAGGTCTTTCAGGCGTTTCTAGGGAGAGTGTGAGCCAATTGCGCGCAGAATGTAACCATAGCGGATGAATGACTCACCTTGTCTTCATTTCTCTTAGCCTCTAAGTCTCCGAACACAATAAGGAGGTCCTCGAGTTCGGACTGAGCTGACTGGCGGGCTTCTTCTTTCTCTTGCACCTCCAGTTTCATCTTCTCCAGCTCTTTCCGCAGCTTTTCGAGCTCCTGTGTGGATTTTTGCGCCTCTGACTCATTTTTCATCGCCTTGAGAGCTTCTTCCTTTTGCTCCTTGGCTTCCAGCTTGGCTTTCTCTAGCTCTTTGCGGAGCTTTTCGAGCTCTTGGGCGGACTTGCGCGCCTCTGACTCACTTTTCTCTGCCTTGAGAGCTTCATCCTTGTGATCATTAGCCTCTAACTTGACTTTCTCCAGCTCATTACGCAAGTCTTCGACTTCCGAGTGCGCTGCTTTAATGGCTGCTGCTTCTTTCTCTTGGCCTTCGGACCGGATCTTCTCCAGCTCTTTTCGTAACTCTTCCACTTCGGATTGTGCAGATTTGCGAGCCGCTGCTTCTTTTTCGTTGCCCTCTGCCTTGACCTTCTTCAGTTCATTTTGCAACTCTTTTAATCCGGACTGCGTTGAATTGCGAGCTGCTTCTTCTTTTCCCTTGACTTCGAGATTAACCTTCTCCAACTCTTTGCGTACCCCTTCCAGGTCTTCCGTAGACTTTTGCGCAGCTAACTCGCTCTGTTTCACCTTGCTTTCCGCCTCCTGCGCTCGCTTTTCCAACGCAGAGCATTTGGAGGCATAGTCGTCATGCAGAGCTTGAATATCTTGAATAGCTTTCTCCTTGGCTGTATCAAGTTCCATTTGTAAACCTGCATTTGTAGACCTAAGTTCAGCAAGATCGCTCTCGCGCTGTTGCCTGATGGCGTCAATCTCCGACTGTAGAGTTTGAATAGTTTTATTGAGGTTGGACACTTCAGTAGTATGCGATTCTTTGTTTCTGTTGGCCTCCGATTCGAGCTTTTGAACGGTACTGTGCAGAGCTGAGACTTCTGCTGCATGGTCGTTCTTTACCTTGTCAGCACTGGATCTCAGGGCTTGCACGGTAGTCTTCAGTCCAGCAACCTCGTTGGTATGCTGTCCTTTGACACGGCTAACTTCTTTTTCCAACAAACTGATAGACTTCTGTAGATCTGCCACCTCAGCCTCGTGAAGCTGTTGAACTTTTTGAGCCTTTCTCTCATATTCAGCGGAAGATTCTTTCAGTTGGCTGTCGATAGACCGAAGCTGTTCGCCATACTGTTTTACGAGTTCGCTCTTGGCAAGTTGGTGTTGTTGGTCCAAGGTGGCCAGTTCTTGCGCATGATGCCTCTGAAGCGACTCGTTGATTTGCTGCATCCTAGTGGTTTCCATGGTACTTGTCTCCCTGGCCTTCCTGAGTTCAAGCTGCTCATGCTCAAGTTTATTCTGTAAGGCGATCAAGTTCGACTCCAGGTTTTGCACTGCCTGGCTTCTTTCTTCGAGTTCAGCCTTGAGCGAATCGACCAATTCGCGCGAGACACCTCTCTCAACGCCATTCGTGATAATCGATATCTCCAGCCCGGGTTCACGATCGATGGCACGAATCATACGGCCGAAGTTGTCTTTGAGGAAATCCACGAACGTTTTGTCGAAAAATATATCGGGCAACCCACCTTCGTACTGTCCACCTACCGTCTGTGGCAAGACCTCAAAGTCCCGCACCATAGGAGACTCTCTGAATCTTGTTATCTTGTCAATATATTGCTCTCTGCCCATTTGCTCAGCTAGTAACTTGTGCAGGGTCTCGCGAGGAATCGGGGAATCCTTCGAAGAGAACTCATAGATAACTCCTAGTAATATAGTGCACAGCCCAGACACAAGCACGTTTGAAGCGTAGCGATGTTTGATCTCCTGTAGTAAGCTTTGGATGCTGCTGCCTTCTCCTAGGAGATCGTTGACGGCATCTGGCTCTTCGAAAAGCCAACCACAGAGCAACATCAAGTATCCGAGGGAGATCCTTTCATCATCGCCTCGTTGCATGCCGGTAATTAAATTGCCTACGATTGATTGAATGCAGGTTATGACCTCTTCCCCACTCTCGGCATCTCCTTCGGTTACCCCCATGGCTATTGTCTTAGCCTCAGCATTTTCAAAGAGGAGGTGGAACATCAGGACAGATGCCATCCACGTCTGATACGGATCAGTATTACCCCGAGAATCTGGCGGAACAAGCAAAGCGGTCAGGATATTCGGAATCTCATCTTGTCCGCTTAGATGACCATCAATGGCCCTGCGTAGAACGTGAATGCGAATTCCTGTGTGGTTCGCGAAGAAGGCTTTAACGCATTCACAGGCAGCTAGGCGTGCATCTAGAAGCTGTAGCGTGGCAGGCTCAAGGCTCAGCTTGAGCAATGCCTCGATCACATTGATCCGTTGAAGTCCCTGCTTCGCTAGATCTCCATTGGCGGCGTTTTCCGTAGGCTGTGCGCCCCAGAAGACCTCAACATCCCCAAACCTCTCCTGCAATGGTTGGTTACCACGGATCAGGTCCGCACATGTTGCCAGTGCCTAATCAGGAAGTCAGTGCCAGAAAGCGAGACTACGGCTGCAAGTTGATCACAAACCTTGGACGTAACATTGACACTAAACCTTTGACTGAAAGCCGTGCTTAACACCTGCTCCATAACACCACTTTGCCAGAATGCCATTTGATTCGCAGGAGTATTAATCCCACCTCTGACCAGGAATAACTGGATTATAACCAGTAGGCCCCAGATGTTCTTGTCGCGGTGAGCAAGGTTCCATTGTGGAGTTGATTCATCTGACTCCTGCTCATGGTTGGCGTCAGCGAGGAATTTTGCCAATCTCTTCACGCATCCTGTCTCCCGAAAGTAGGACTGATTGGAGATGTTGAGCCTCAGAAGGTTCGCGAGCAAAGAAAGACAGTCTTCCACGACTTCTGAGCCATGCGACAGAGCACCTTCCTTTTCTATCAGGGATAACACAAGGTCGAATGCATTCTCGAAGGCGACAAGTTTCTGTAATTCCTCCGAGGCAGGTGTCAACGCGATAAGGAGCAGTAAGGCTTCTGAAGAGAGGAGCATTGTCAGCATAACATCTCGAATATCGTTTGATAGATTCAATTCTTAACGTACCGTTACGGACAGGCTCACGAGCGTCGTCCAGCGCACTGACTAGTCTCGGAATGCCCAATGGTGCCGTTAAGATACATTCCTGAGTCCTCTCTGGTCGCGCACTAGAGATTTGGAAGATCAATTGCAAAGAATATAGGCGGGAGTAGAAGTCTCGAGTATCAAGAAGGTCAAGGAGAGCTGTTATATTGTCTTGTCGCTTTCCCTCCGTCAGCAACATAGGTAGCAGATGAATACTAGTGTTACGTACCTGAGTGAACTCATCAGATAGCCAGAGAGCTATTTCATCAGATGCTTCAGGCTGAGTCAAGTTAATTAGCACACATACACAATTGGTACACTGCACATCAGGGATAACCAACGCTGCTCTCGTCGGGGGAAAACAACATCAACAAAGTCTCCAAGACCACCTTAAGTGTGTCCACATCCTCTCGGTCATTTCGTAGACTGCTGATCAATGGTCGCAGCGCACCTGATGCAACAGAGGCAGGGTAGATTTTAGCAAAACTCCTCAAGCCTTGTATAGCTGCTCGTCGGTCTTCCAGTAGCGTCACACTTTGAAGCCTATTGCTTAGAGTATTGATCGTATCCGTAGCCGTTTGTTTGGCCGGGGCCTGCGATTCGAGAATACGAAACATCGTAATTGATTGCTCGTAATATCATGGTCAACGCCAGCAGTGGGAGTAATAAATATCAGACATTGAGTGGACAGGGGAGAGAGAATGTCCGACAGTTTGGGGGGAATTTCCAAACAAGGTGAGTTGTTCACTCCGCAGCTACCCAAGAACAAAGTGTTGCCAGTTCGACTTGTCCCGGGGACTTCAAACCAATGCCAAGGGTCCGCTAAGCTTTAATTCCCGGAACCGCGATAAGAGAAGCGCCGAGCACCGCATTCAATCATCCTCGGACGGCACTGGCGCCGCAGAGACTTCTAGGTCGCCATTCGTCGCGCGTTTAACTTTTGCCAGGGCCGATTTTCTTTACTGAGCTTTTGTCTGACTGTTGCGAAATCAACAGTCGTCAACTCCTAGTATCTGCAAGCATAGAGCTCTTGCAGGTCTAGTGGCTAATCGGACAAGAAGGTCTGATTTGCGACGGCCTATGGAGTATACTACGAGAACTGTCTAAATCGTAATAGTCTTGTCTCTCCCATTTCTTTGTATCTTTCTTGGACCTTTCGCCTATCTTTGATTTTCTTTAATTAGCCAGCATGGGTGTCCCAGCGCTTTTCCGGTGGCTTTCCACTAAATACCCGAAAATTATTTCGTCCGTTATCGAGGAGACTCCCTACGAAGTCAATGGAGAACAGATTCCAGTCGACACCACGCGCCCAAATCCCAATGGGGAGGAGATGGATAATCTGTACTTGGACATGAACGGTATCGTTCATCCATGTACACATCCAGAGGGAAAGCCTCCACCAGCGAACGAGCAGGAGATGATGTTGGAGATCTTTGCCTACACTGACCGGGTTGTGAATATGGTCCGCCCCAGAAAACTTCTGATGATTGCTGTTGGTATGTAATATTTTGATTTAAGCATTACTCGAGCAGCACACCCACTAACTGGATTATTTGAAAATGTGAAGATGGCGTTGCGCCACGAGCAAAGATGAACCAACAGCGCGCACGTCGTTTCCGCTCTGCGCAGGAGGCTAGAGAGGCCGATGAGAAAAAGGAAGAATTCCGGAAAAGTTTCCTTAAGAAGGGTGGCAGCAAAGAGGCTCAGGCGATTCACGAAGAAGTCATACAAAAGACATGGGACAGCAACGTTATCACCCCTGGGACCCCATTCATGGACATTCTTGCTACCTCTCTACGTTACTGGATTGCCTACAAGCTCAACACCGATCCGGCTTGGGAAAAGTTGAAGATCATCATCTCCGATGCGACCGTGCCGGGAGAGGGAGAGCATAAAATCATGAACTTCGTCCGATCGCAGCGAGCTGCACCAGAGCACGATCCAAACACCCGTCACGTTATCTATGGTTTAGATGCCGATCTTATCATGTTGGGTCTTGCCACCCATGAACCTCATTTCAGAGTTTTACGAGAAGACGTGTTCTTTCAGGAGTCAAAAGCTAGAACATGCCACCTTTGCGGCCAACCAGGCCATAAGGCGGAGGAATGCAGAGGTCAGGCAAAGGAGAAGAACGGGGAATTTGATGAAAAGGGTAAAGGTTCATCACTCAAGCCATTCATCTGGCTTAATGTCTCTATCCTCCGAGAATATCTTGCTGTTGAACTGTATGTTCCTCACCAGCCATTCCCTTTCGACCTGGAGCGAGCGTTGGATGATTGGGTCTTTATGTGCTTCTTCGTAGGAAATGATTTCCTCCCGCATTTGCCCTCATTAGACATCCGTGAAAATGGCATCGACACCTTAATAGCAATCTGGCGGGATAACATTCCTGTTATGGGAGGATACCTGACAAAGGATGGACACGTCGATTTCAAGAAAGCCCAACTTATTTTGCAAGGTCTTGCTAAGCAAGAAGATGCTATTTTCCGCCGCCGTAGGCAAGTTGAGGAGAGAAAGCTTGCGAACGAGAAGAGGCGCAAGGAAGAGGCTCAAACCCGGGAAGAACGTGCTCGGAAGCGGAGAAGAAGCTCGCCTAGTTATGAAACTTATAATGAGTCTCCTACAAGCAATCGAACTCGTGGTACCGGCGCCAGTGGTGATACGGCGCCACCCCCTGGACTCGAGCTAATCACACCTGGCCGGGGTAATCTATCGCGAGAAGCGCGGGAATTAACTCACAATATGGTAGTAAACCGTGGCGCTGTCTATAAGGCTAATATGGCCAACAAGAGCGCTGCGGCCATTTTGAAAAGCAAACTCATGAAAGGTTCGCAGGACGACGATGCACCAGAAGAGGCCAATTCTACACCGGACATGGACGAATCTCCAGACAACCAGGGAGAACAGACATCGCCATCTGTTCTTGGCAAAAGAAAGGCCGATGAGCCTGAGGGCGAGACAGATACACCCGGTAATGGCACGGACATTGCTCCTAAGCCTGCCAAGAATGATGAGATGCCTCCAGATACTGTTCGCCTGTGGGAAGAGGGTTACGCTGATCGTTATTACGAGCAAAAGTTCAATGTCAATCCTCAAGACAAAGAATTCCGCCATAAGGTAGCCAGGGCGTATGCCGAAGGTCTAGCGTGGGTCCTTCTATATTATTTCCAGGGATGCCCGTCATGGACTTGGTACTATCCTTATCATTATGCCCCATTTGCAGCTGACTTTGTGGATATTGGTGATATGGAGCTATCTTTTGACAAGGGAATCCCATTCAAGCCATTTGAACAGCTTATGGGAGTTCTTCCAGCTTCGTCAAATCATGCTATCCCCGAAGTTTTCCACGATCTCATGCAGAACCCTGATAGTGAGATCATCGATTTCTACCCCGAAGATTTCGCCGTGGATTTGAACGGCAAGAAGTTCGCTTGGCAAGGTGTCATTTTACTGCCGTTCATCGACGAGAAACGACTTCTGGCAGCTATGGAAAAGAAATATCCTCTGCTCTCCGAAGACGAGAGGCTTCGTAACACGGTGGGACGAGATGTTTTGCTGATATCTGAGGGGCACCCATTGTACCAGGATCTTGTCTCCAACTTCTATTCCAAGAAGCAAGGGGATCCTAAGTACAGCTTGAATATGCGTATAAGCGACGGATTAGCGGGTGAAGTTGAGCGCAGTGAGACCTATATCCCCCATAGTTCGTTGTTGTCTTCGCTTGAAGAGTACGGCATGCCTACTTTGGAAGATGACCGATCCTTGACGTGAGTCCCTTTTCTTCTTATCGCCTTTACTCTCCCTTGTTTCACTGGCTAATAATATATGTATAGGGTCAATTATCAAATCCCCAAGTCTTCTCACATTCACAAATCTATGCTGCTTCGAGGCGTCAAGTTAAACCCTCCGGCATTAGACAATGCAGACATTCAGGCTACCAAATCCAAGGCTCAGCACTCAGGTCGATCATTTGGGGGTGCGCCTTTCCGCGGTGGAAGAGGTGGTCGATTCAATTACGCAAGCGACCGGCAAGGCGACCGATCAAACGACCGGCCAAACCCGTTTGCAGCGCATCTCGATCCCAGTTTCATGCCTCCAGGCAATGGAGGCGCTCAGATGATGCCTTCTGGCTGGGTTCCCCCCGTACCGGGGTCCGGGGGCTTCTCCAGGGGTCCCCCTCCTCCTCCACGAGGAGGAATGTCTCATTCTCACCACCGTAATTATGTATCAGGGCAGGGTCAGCAACAAGGCTATCAGCAGACTAACTATGGGCGAGGCGATTACTATGGACGGAGTCAGCAGGGACAGCATCAGGGATCCTACGGCAACCAATCCAATCAGTATAACGGACGCCCGTCCGGCTACGGAGGCCAGGATCATCGGGGCGGAGGATATCAACGAGGAGGATACCAAGGCCAAGGCCGGGACTACTCCTCCAGAAACCAAGGTGGATATGGCCGTTATTAAAATGTTTTGTATACCTCTCATGTGATTTTTCAATTTTGTTCTTGAACTGGTAAGGAAAGGCGTTCAACTGGATGGCGTTCAAGGCAACGTGTAAACTGTAAAAAGAGCATCCATAAAGATGGGCTCAAAAAAGACATGTGAAGTGGCCGATACCAATCCTGACTCTACATGTGCTAGTACTAGTTGTGATAGTGCTTTGAGTACAGACTTAGAATGAACGACAGACACATCACAGAACCAATGATCCAACTTGATTTTACCAATTCGGTCCGATCTCTCTAGGCGACTATGTACCAAATTCGGAAAGCGGTACGGAGGACGGAGTATCTAAAGCCACGGCAATTTAACGAGTATGGGGCGACATCGGAGAAGGGAAACGGTGAGTCAATTAAGTTATCTTCATCCTGTGGAATTTTTGGTACTACACCACCGCTAACACACGGACAGACGAGAGGGCCACCATAGGCTCTCGTTTTCACTCTTTTTCTTGTTTCTTTTCTTAAAAGCAACTGTAGTCAGATTTCCGTCGGGTCTGACCCGTCATCTGTCAGCAATTGTTTCAGTATGACCCCCTCTAACAGCCTCTGCCCCACTCCGAATTTCTCTTGAAGAGTCCACTGACTCAACGTGCAGCTTTCCGCCATATTGAAAGTCGTGCTTGAAATCGGGCATCGGACGAACAACTGGAGGTTTTCAGAATTGTCCACAGCATGAACTAAAAGTCCCACAATGGCCGAACCAACGAAGATAGAGATCTTAGGACGTGAGAGCATTGTCGCTGACTTCGGGCTCTGGCGCAACTATGTCGCGAAGGACCTAATTAGCGGCTGCCCCTCCACAACCTATGTCCTTATCACCGATACGAATATTGGATCGATCTATACCCCTGGATTCCAGAAGGCCTTCGAAGATGCCGCGGCCACCGTCTCCCCTGCGCCACGGTTGTTGGTGTACCATACCCCTCCGGGTGAGGTCTCCAAGTCCAGACAGACTAAAGCAGATATTGAGGATTGGATGTTGAGCCAAAGCCCCCCATGTGGACGGGATACAGTGGTTATTGCACTGGGAGGAGGTGTCATTGGCGATCTGACTGGATTTGTGGCTTCAACTTACATGCGTGGTGTCCGATATGTGCAGGTTCCGACGACCCTCCTGGCTATGGTGGACTCGTCGATTGGAGGAAAGACTGCGATTGATACTCCGCTAGGAAAGAATCTGATTGGTACAATATGGCAACCGACGAGGATCTACATCGACCTGGAATTCTTGGAAACGCTCCCAGTCAGGGAGTTCATCAACGGCATGGCTGAGGTTATCAAAACAGCTGCTATCTCAAGCGAAGAAGAGTTCACTGCGCTGGAAAGCAATGCTGAGGCGATTCTAACTGCTGTCCGACGTGAGGTTAAGCCGGGTCAGGGCCGATTCGAGGGTATTGAGGATATCCTGAAGGCACGGATTCTCGCATCTGCGCGCCACAAGGCCTATGTTGTCTCTGCAGACGAGCGAGAGGGTGGTCTCCGGAACCTTCTGAACTGGGGTCACTCCATTGGCCATGCTATCGAAGCAATTCTCACTCCTCAGGTTCTTCACGGAGAGTGTGTTGCCATTGGTATGGTCAAAGAAGCAGAGCTTGCTCGTCATCTTGGCATTCTCAAGGGTGTTGCTGTAGCCCGTATCGTCAAGTGCATCGCCGCTTACGGGTTGCCTACATCACTGAAAGATTCGAGGATCAGGAAACTCACTGCTGGCAAGCATTGCTCCGTCGATCAGCTGCTTTTCAACATGGCTTTGGACAAGAAGAACGATGGTCCGAAGAAGAAGATTGTTCTTCTGTCGGCCATCGGACGCACGTACGAGCCGAAGGCTAGTGTGGTGCCGAATGAGGATATCGGTGTTGTCCTTGCTCCGAGTATCGAAGTACACCCTGGCGTAGAGCCAGCATCTAATGTCATATGCATACCTCCTGGCTCAAAGAGTATCTCTAACCGAGCTCTGGTCCTTGCTGCTCTCGGTTCAGGAACCTGCCGTATCAAGAACCTCCTCCATTCGGATGACACTGAAGTCATGCTAAACGCCTTGGAGAGACTTGGTGCCGCCACTTTCTCTTGGGAAGAGGAAGGTGAAGTGCTTGTAGTTAACGGCAAAGGAGGAGATATTAAAGCAAGCCCTATTCCACTCTACCTCGGCAACGCGGGTACTGCTTCAAGATTCCTCACCACTGTCGCAACCCTTGCGACCACAAGCAGTGTAGGTTCGAGTGTTCTCACTGGCAACAACCGCATGAAGCAGAGACCCATTGGCGACTTGGTAGATGCGCTGACGGCGAACGGTGCCTCAGTCGAGTATATGGAACGGAAAGGCAGTCTTCCTCTCAAGATTGCTGCGTCTGGCGGATTTGCGGGAGGAAGTATCAATCTCGCTGCTAAAGTGTCGTCTCAATACGTCTCCTCTCTACTTATGTGCGCTCCGTACGCTAAGGAACCGGTCACACTCAAGCTGGTGGGCGGTAAGCCCATCTCTCAGCCTTACATTGATATGACAACGGCGATGATGAGATCCTTCGGTATTGATGTGCAAAAGTCCACCACTGAGGAACACACATACCACATTCCTCAGGGTCGCTATGTTAACCCTGCCGAGTACGTCATTGAAAGTGATGCCAGCTCTGCAACCTATCCTCTGGCAATTGCGGCGATTACTGGAACGACATGTACCGTTCCTAACATTGGGTCGAAATCCCTCCAGGGTGATGCCCGATTTGCTGTCGAGGTCTTAGGCCCCATGGGTTGTGATGTCAAGCAGACTGACACCTCGACCACTGTCACTGGACCGTCCGATGGTATCCTGCGGCCGTTGGAAAATGTGGATATGGAACCTATGACAGACGCCTTCCTTACGGCATCTGTACTCGCTGCTGTTGCTCGCGGAAAGGGCTCGAATCATACGACTCGAATCTATGGGATCGCCAATCAGCGTGTGAAGGAATGCAATCGGATCAAGGCCATGAAGGACGAGCTCGCCAAATTTGGCGTCGTCTGTCGGGAGCATGATGATGGTCTTGAAATCGATGGCGTTGACCGCACGACTCTTCGGCAGCCAGCTGGTGGTATTTTCTGCTATGATGACCATCGTGTTGCTTTCAGCTTCAGTGTACTCTCTCTCGTCGCTCCTCAGCCAACTCTCATTCTAGAAAAGGAATGTGTCGGCAAAACATGGCCCGGCTGGTGGGACGCCCTGAGGCAGAAGTTCTCAGCCAAGCTTGAGGGTAAAGAATTGAAAGAAGAAGAATCGTCGTCTCTTGCTAGTTCCAGCAAGGCCAACGCTTCGGTTTTCATCATTGGAATGCGTGGCGCTGGAAAGACCACCACTGGACGTTGGGTAGCGAAGACGCTGAACCGGACATTCGTTGATCTTGATACCGAGTTGGAGAAAACCGAAGGCCTGACGATTCCAGATATTATCAAACACCGTGGGTGGCAGGGCTTCCGGGATGCTGAGCTTTGTCTCTTGCAGCGCACTTTGAAGGAACGCTCAACCGGTTATGTTTTCGCATGTGGTGGAGGCATAGTTGAAATTCCTGAAGCCAGAAAGTTGCTCACCGATTATAATAAGAACAAGGGTAATGTCATGCTTATCATGCGTGATATCAAACAAGTGATGGACTTCCTCCAAATCGACAAGACACGCCCAGCTTACATTGAGGATATGATGGGCGTTTGGTTGCGCAGGAAACCATGGTTCCAAGAGTGTAGCAACATCCAGTATTACAGCCAACACGCCAGCGGGGGTAAACTCGCTAAGGCATCCCAAGATTTCACTCGTTTCTTGAGGGTTATCACCGGCGAGGTGGATAACCTTAGCATCGTGAAGCGAAAGAAACATTCCTTCTTTGTCTCTTTAACCTTGCCCGACTTGCGAACTGCTAGCGACATTTTAGAAGAGGTATGCGTGGGATCCGATGCCGTGGAACTCCGTGTCGATTTGTTGAAGGATCCGGCATCCGATAGTGACATCCCATCGGCCGATTTTGTGGCAGAGCAGATGTCTTTCCTTCGCAGTCGCGTTTCACTCCCATTGATATTCACAATCAGGACTAAGAGTCAAGGTGGTCGTTTCCCTGATGATGCTCACGGCGCTGCACTAGAGCTGTATCGTCTCGCAATCCGGTCTGGCAGTGAGTTTGTGGACCTTGAGATCGCTTTCCCTGACGAAATGCTGCGCACCGTTACGGAGATGAAGGGCTACTCAAAGATCATTGCATCCCACCACGATCCCAAGGGCGAACTGTCATGGGCTAATATGTCATGGATGAAGTACTACAATAGAGCCCTCGAGTACGGCGATGTCATCAAGTTGGTTGGTGTCGCCAAGAACCTTGATGATAATACAGCGCTTAGAAAATTCAAGGTCTGGGCGGAGGAAGCTCACGACACTCCATTGATTGCGATCAACATGGGTGACAATGGACAACTCAGCCGTATCCTCAATGGGTTCATGACCCCTGTGTCTCACCCCAGCCTTCCTTTCAAGGCTGCTCCAGGTCAACTCTCCGCGACTGAGATTCGCAGGGGACTGTCTCTGATGGGAGAGATAAGACAAAAGAGGTTCGCTATCTTGGGTACCCCCGTTTCAGCCTCCCGCTCTCCCGCTCTCCATAATACCCTCTTTGCCCAGGCAGGTCTCCCTCACGAGTACAGCCGCTTGGAGACGTCGAACGTTGAAGACGTCAAGGACTTCATTCGGTCTCCCAACTTTGGAGGTGCTTCCGTCACAATTCCTTTGAAGTTGGATATTATGCCTTTGTTGGATGAGATCGTTCCAGAAGCTGAAATCATTGGTGCTGTGAACACTATCATTCCCCTCGTCGATGGAGACAAGCCGGCACGCTTGGTTGGTACCAACACTGACTGGCAAGGAATGACTCTGTCCCTTCGTAACGCCGGTGTCCAGGGTGCCAATAAGGATGAAAGTGCCGTCGTTATTGGCGGCGGTGGTACAGCTCGCGCTGCCATCTACGCTCTCCACAGCATGGGATACTCTCCTATCTATGTGATTGGACGTTCGCCCGCCAAGCTCCAGAGCATGGTATCGACATTCCCCAGTAGCTACAATATCCAGGTCATCGAGGGCGACAAATTAGACAGTGTCCCCACCGTAGCCATCGGCACTATCCCCGCCGACAAACCCATTGACCCCGTCATGCGCGAGACACTCTGCCACATGTTCGAGCGCGCCCAAGAGGTCGATGCCGATGTCGTCAAGACCGGCGAGAAGGCACCCCGTGTGCTTCTCGAGATGGCCTACAAGCCATCGGTGACGGCACTGATGCAGCTGGCTTCCGATTCCGGGTGGAACACTATCCCGGGCCTTGAGGTCCTGGTTGGTCAGGGATGGTACCAGGTATGTTTATTTCACTCTTACCCTCTGTGGAAATAAAATAGATTCTGACTAGGTGTGCAGTTCAAACACTGGACTGGGATTACTCCCGTCTATGAGGACGCAAGAGCTGCCGTTCTTAGCTCCTCCGCGTGAGCGTGATTAGTATAGAAAGTTATTTTCCATGCTTCTTTCAACAAAAGCGCTGCTTTACATAGTTTCGCATACAATATAAAGAGCTTTGGTATCTTGTTAGTTCCAGTTTCTCTCCTTTCTCTTTTTTTTTTTGCAAGATCTTCGTAGACTTTGTGCTACAGCCCGAATATACTATCTATCTCTTGAGAATCCCTTCGAAGAAATCTATTATAAGTATAAACCAGCAATTAAGACAGTACAGACAAGTAGCTACAGAATTGCTCCTCAAGCTCGCTCGACAGATAATCGCAGAAGACGATGGGGCCTCTACATCCACCCTTTATCTAAGTGCTCTTTCAACCCTACACCCGGACTACTCTTATGAGCTTAGCGCTACTAACCAGTTCAATTACATTTTCAGGCAGAGCACCATATAAGCTCAGCTGCCTAAACAGTACCTGATAACGAGGATGCCTAAATAATTAGTATGTCAATTAAGAGAGAGCAAGCCACATAAGCCCATCAAACACACTTAAAATGAATCAGATAGCGAATTGAGCGACTTTCACAGTCCAATCAATAGAATATCGACAATTACTACTAGCTGCCTACCTACCCAAAGCTCCCCCCGAGCAGCACAAGAAGTGGAGACAACTCCACCATGCACCATGTCGTCATGATCGACGTCGCATATGAACGCAATACATAGCAGTACGGTACAATACGTACCCTTCCCTCGATTGGCGATCGTATCGGTCGATACACCCACGTAAGTTCGACTCTTAGGGGAACGCAAAATCAGGGACTTGATGTAACTAGTAAGGCATGTATGTCACTGATTAAGCAATTATGATATCGACGTTACCTCAACGTTGGTTAGATTACTATGTATATATGTATATCTGAGATCATAGTACTCATCAATCTGTCGTTAACCTGGAATACCTTGGATATGAATATGTGAATACTTCAAGGCATTCATCATTTGATAAATGACGGCAGGTAGTCATGTAGGGAAGGAAAGAACTACGTACTAGTAACTGCGCCACGAAACAATCAAGGGGTGGGAAAGACAGTGGTGTAGATGGTACATGCATGTACATACCGACATAGATACAATATGTATTGCGATCATTGGGGATCGACTTGCAGTTCCGCTTTTCCCACCCCCCTCGGTTGGGTGTCAAAAATCCTTAATATTGAGTTTTGTTGGTTTCCCTTTATCGCATAGCTTTGCTTTCCAAGGGGTGATCCGTGGCTGTGGGATTTCGTAGCCATGTTCAGGGTAATGCATTTGTGTGCTATTTATTTGGGTTCTCAAATTTTAGATAACGGAAATATAGATATTATTAAATGCTATTATGATTAATTAGTACTTACCTTCTCAGTAGGAGTCAAGTGAAATATAATTGTGAACAGTACATGAGTAATCTAAAATTGAATGGCGGGCATTAATCATTGGACTTTAATTTGGAGAAGCATCCATTGGCGAATGGGAAACAAAGCAAGGCCCCGACGCATTGCAATTCCGTGGGGACCTAGGCGGGGAAGCAAGACGACAGGGTGAGTGAAGGATTTAAGGGATCCATTCTACCCTACCATTACGGGTCCTAATGGGTTTGTTTCAAGGGACTACTATGCTAGTTGTATTACCGATAATTGCAGTGGGTCAGAATTGAGTGGACTTTTGACAGCGTACCTTCGTTAGTTGCGATTGTCGAAGGGAGCAGTAGCTATCGCAAGCTTGAGCTCGGACATTGGGGCTTGAGCTGCCGCAGGAATGTCAAACAAAGGTACTGACGAATGATTGAGGTGGAGTTATTGAATTCTTTACTTAACTACACTACGAAGTACAGAGTATGTCAAATGGAAATTGTGTGGACCTTATAGTTCATTTTAAAAAGTAGCTATTTGTACATGGTCATACTGTACAGACCCATCCGGCAGGTATACACACTTCTGTACACCATCCAACCCCTATGCAAATCACCCAAATGAACCAGGACGGACGAAAAATCACAAAACAGAGACATGTAGACATCGTATCATAGTGATCGTACAGGAAGAAATCGAATATAGTACATCGTAACCAATCATTTCGTGAATGTAGATAGATCAAACCCCAAATAAACCATTTGCTTCTTTTGATGCAACCATTTGTGAACGACCCCGAGGTGAAATCCCAAACAAAAAACTATTGCAAATCTAATACCCCTTCGTATGCTCAAAAACTCACCAAAAAAACAGTAATTAAAAAAGAATAGATACTGAGCCTGCTGCTGAATCTCAAAGCACCACACCTGTATGGTAAGAAAAAGAAAAGAAAAATAAAAGGAAACCATTCGTCATCAGAGAAACATCTAAAAAGAAAAATTGACCGATATTCCCCATTGAAACGAGAGATCGGATCTGTTTGAAGTGACATGACGTTAGGCTGTCATTCGCAGTGGATTCAGGATGATGTCATGGCTGCTGCACCAGGCTGCAAGGCCACATTCCCGAAACGGAAACCGAACCGATGATCTGGTCCCGTTAGAGAGTCCTTTCCCCTTTGGGATTGCCAATGACGTCAGAGGCTTATCCTCGTCATCTTGACTCAATGGGGGGCATGGACAGTGGAGGACCAGGAGTAATCGAAAGGGATCACCAATGAATCACCCCATTTGTCGCGTTCCAATTGGATATGCGTAATTTGGATCATTGGGAGGCATGCACATCTCACACCACAGCCCGCTCACTCCCTGCCCCGTCTTCTCTGCTTGCCGGGCCAATCGACCTCAGGGTGTACCACGCGCATGTGCCGGGTCAGCGCATCATTACGAGAGAATGTCTTCTCCTCAGTGCACAGGTGACACCGGACCTTCTGCTTGCGTGCATTGTGGATCGTGTCCTCGTGTCGTGTGAGATCGTAGGGCCGCGAGAAAACAGAGTTGCATGGCTTTCCCGTAGACGGGTTGATCCGCTCACATTTGTGGGGTCCAGCCTGAGAATTGCGTGCGGATGTATCGCGCGTAACCAGATGGCCTCCAGGGGTCGTTTGGCGGTGGGCATCACGCTTATGCTTCTGTAGCTTGGCCGGTGTATCAAATCGGAGAGTGCAGCCGTGGTAAGTACAGGTGTAGGTACCACTGTCCGCAGATGTGTTCTGCGGGCGGGAGATTTCATCCTTCACAGGGCGCATCGCCATAGTGGGCTGTGCTTGTGGGGAGGCCACTCCGGTGTTGATTCCCACGTCGCTGCTAGTAGACTCGAAGTGGGGCAGTGATGCAGGAAACTCAGGAGTCTGCTGCAAGAGATTGCTCTGTTGCTGTGGCTGGCGCTCCTGCTGCTGTTGCGCAAAATACTGCTGAGGGAGTCCACTCTGGGCATACTGCGATGGGAACGACTCCATGGAAGTGAAGTTCTGCGACTGTGGGAAAGAAGAGGAGCTTTCACGTCGTAGGCCGAGTGCATCACCGAGGTTGAAGTCAGACTGGTTTGCTGGGAACAGCGGCATTCCAGCGTCATCGCCTTCGTTAAAGTCCAACAGTGCATCCTTGGGGGACATTGTCTTGGGTTCTCCTTCTTGAGTCTGGCCCACATTCACCCCACTTTGAGGCATAGGCACGCTGGTCGTCATCTGAGGCTGCTGGAGTACATTGTGGTATTCAGCAGCCAACGGTGAGTTCTGGCGGAAAGGAGACCGATCCCGGTTCATAGATACAACAGGGGACTGAGACCTTGCAGACATGTGGCCCTGATTGGCGGCTTGAAGCCGATCAGCAAACACATTTCGGAATGGGTTCAGGAGATTCTGCTGATTCGTAGACGGCTTGTTGACCTGAGGAGTCGGCATCATGGCTGGGTTGTAAAGTTCGTCTTGGTAGATATCTGACATAGTTCGGTTGATTTTAGGTATTCCGATTGGAAGGTTGTTTCCGTTGTGGTTACCATAGTCTGCAAAGGAATCGAAATGTAAGTATTCAGCCATCCATCGGTCTATATCAGGATATCGTTTCTCACCATTGGCCATCGCCTTCGATGCATCGTCGAGCTCCTCAAAGTTTGTCTGCGGGGTCACAGGCGAGTTGTGGCTCACAGTAGATACTGAAGGTGCCAGCGAGTAATCGCTTGACTGATGTTGATGGTGGTTTTGTGATTGCTGCTGCTGTTGTTGCTGCTTCTGATGTTGTTCCATAACAGCCCGCCTCACCATCTCTGCTTCTTGACTACCCTCATGATCATAATTCTGGTATTGCGTAGCGAGAAATGAGTTCTGTACAGGTGTCTGGACGGGAGTAGGTAAAGGTTTCGACAGCGAAGAGGCATTTGACCTCTGATAAGAGCTCCCTGAGGGTGCAGATCGACTCGATGAGACACTGGGCGATGCCTTGTGCTGGATGCGAGCAGGGCTCAGCAGCTGCAGATTTCCATCCCACCCGTGGTTGTTTGCGACAGACTGTTGCGCCAACATGGGGGAGTTGTCAAAGAGGTACTGTTGGGGGTATTGTGACAAGTATGGTTGTGACGACGGTGGTGTTGCCGTATGCTGAATGTTGAATGAAGAGTTGTAGGAAGATGCAGGTGTCATCGAAGGAGCCTCGAAGGAGTTACCGCCGAAGACGGTAGAGGGGTAATCCGCGGCAACCGCCGTTGTCGCTGGGAGGTGGGAGGTGGAGGAAGCGGGAGAGGCGCTTGGTGACGAAGGTACGGAAGATGGCGGAGAGTAAAATTCAGTACCTACGTTGTACTGGAAAGGAGATTGGAGTCGCGGTAGCTGCTGGTTGTAAAACTGTAGTGCAGCCTCCTGCGAGAAGTCTGGTAGGAACTGCTCGTCTTGGATGCAAACGGGATCTTGGAAATTGATGTAAGGTATCGACGTTGAATCACTGTTAAAACCCTTGTTGCGTATCGATGGGTACATGGACATGTTCTCTCTGTCACGATTGGACGTCAATGGGTATGACGCCGAGAGGGTGAACAAGTTTCGAAAAATTGCCACTTGGGGGTGATCCAGAGTTTAAGTAGTTAGGTTGGCACCCAAGCCTCCCAAAGAAAAGTCCCGACGGCCCAAGATCCAACTATCTGATTCCCCGAATAACTGCGATCGAGAGAATAGTACTGAATGGTCGAAGGGTCTGGAAGTGTCTGGTAGGTCACGGCCCAATTAACTGGAAAAGTCGGCAGTAGAAAACTCCGTGGTTAGGAATCCTTGGTAAGGAGAACTGGTAAACTTTAGAGATTGCTGGTTAGTTAAATCTGTCTCCGGATGATGAAAGTTTAGACTGGACCAAGGATGACAGTGTAGTAAGTGGAAAGCTGTCGTAATTCGAAAGTCAAGTCAAAGAACAATGGGGGGGGTGGGCTAGAGAAAGAGGGACTGAGGATTCGGTACGGGATGAACTTACAATAGAAGATAGTAGAGGGAAGGGTGTTGAAGAAGAGAGTCAAGTAGGATAATTGATAGATGGGAAAGGTTATTAAAGTAAGATGATAAGACTGATTTTTTGAAGATTGTGTTGGTTCCACGAAGGATAATAAATAATGATACAAAGGAAAGGGAAAAAGATGGATAAGTACGGGGGGGATGAAGGGCTTCTTTTATGAACGATGACGTTTTAGAAAAGCTGCAGCCAAAAAAGAATAAATAATTCAAAAATTCAAAAAAGGGAAAAAAAAAAAAGAAAAATAAAATCCTGAGACTAGTGTTCAGTCCAACGACTCATAGTACCGGCTATGACCGAACGAAGTAAGTATTACACACCTCTCCCCCGGTCGATCCTGACTCAACCCGGTCACTTCAGTGAGTATCGTAAGATTACCGACTAGTTTTACTTTACCATTCTTCCGTACTCCGTTTTTACGCCGACTTTCCGTGACCCAGTAACATGAACAGCCTAAGTTAGGGCCTTAATTAGATCTGCGCATTCTCTGGGGTCGCGAGAGGGTTCCCTCGGCTGAGAGAAATTGACTGGCTCAACAAAGAAATTCTCGCTCGCTTATTCGATCCTCGCCCTCCACCCACCCCCGGGTCCGACCAATTCACTGCAAATGTCAATGTACAAAACTTAATGGGAAATTGTACAACAAAGATCCATTACTCAGGGTACAAGCCACAATCCCCGTTCTCAATCAACAAGGTATGCTGATTATGCATCATTCAGTCTTTCCTTCCACAATATCAGCCACACTCAACGTTTACCTCCGGTCACGGAGTATATACATTAATTCCGTCTCGGCCTGCTGACCCGAGTATTTCCATACTGCTTATACTTATTACTAATTATTCAGACTTCTGTAGAAACTTCTTCACCTCTTAGTGCATTCTATAATTACTACCAATACGAAACTAATCGTGGAGGCCCGGTGTCCCTATCTCCGTGAGAATAACAATGAATCATTCACCATACACCTAGTATCGAAATATTCAATAATAGCTCCAATCATTGGTGGGTCCACGGTCTTAATCATTAGACCGTACAGTTGATCCCGATATAGTACCGTCAATACCCAACCGCAACAAATAAATGTCTTTTCTTCTAACACTAGACGCTTAGGGCAGCCAATTAGCTGCCCGATGACTCGGGTGCTAAGCCACTGTCATCGATCTCGTGTCTCAAGGTTCTGATGGGGCCACGACATACAAGGGTCCCTTACAGGTGACATGTTCAACAGATGCATACGGTGATATAGTCATGTAACAGTATTGGGTGATGGGTGATGTAGTACTCCGTATTTCTCCAGTGGGTATCCCCTTTGCGAAGATCCTTTCTGCAGTTCTTTCATTGTGCATGCTTCTCCACAAGCCACATGCACTGCCACTTCGTGTGGCTGGTGCATGACTTTAGGAACGCTAAGCCCTAGTTGGCCATTTGTCATGTATGATTAAGTGGAAAATCACCATTTCAGGTTAGTACCACCCTATTATGATGAATTGTTCTCGGATCGGAGTTGTCCGGCCATTTAACCCCTACTACGACCGAGTCGTCACTTCTGGCATGTACTATTGCATTCCGCCGAAGTTTGCAATCGTCAGGAAGTTGTCATTAACAATTTTCCCCGGTACTTGCATTAATCACCTCGGGAATGATTCGGAGGATTCCTTTGCGCAGGGTCCCGGTCCCCGGATCCCTTAAGATCGACAAACCTAGTAGCGTGACTAGCCGGCAGCAACTGATCCGACAACTCTCGAGTTCGAGACTTCTCGGCCGGAAAAAAGGTTAGACAACCAACATTTAGGCATGCAATACCGACTGTATGCTTCGTATATTGGTCAGCTGATGCAGCTCTATGGCATGACAGGTTCAACAACCCCTGGGAATCCCATGGCGCATGGGCGAACAGTTACCTGATCTGAGTCACAGCTGTTCAACATCATCTGTATGCCGTTAGATTGGGGGCAGTATCCATGGACATGGTTGGAATTGGCGGGAGCTTATCCCTAACGGAGTCTAGTTCCCACTGTAGTTCTTTTGAATGAATCATGACTTCGGGCATAGGGCTTTGTAGTCGGGGATCTTTGTTCCCCGATGCTAACCAGGACAAAAGCACGATGCCATGACTCGATACACTGGAATTTTTCACATGTGATAACCTGTTTTGTTCACTCTGTTCACTCTGTTCACTCTGTTCCTGTAGGTGACTGTAGGTGGCTGTATTACTTTTTGGTTTGTTTTTACTTTCAGCTCCGAGACTAGCGTTCCCAATTTCATGGAAGCCTACAACAGCCGCAGGATAGTCATAGAATGTGCCCAATCTCGAAACACGTAACCAATCCAGGTAGATGATTCGTATATCACAATGAAGCCATCATTGAAGTTAAGACAAAAATTATGCACGCCATACTCGAAAGAGCCATAATCTCCTACCCAGCGAACCAATCCCCGGATCCATTCGTAGGCCCACAAGACATATGGCAGCTGAAACCGGTGGCAAGATCTACAAGACAAGGTCTTTATCTCAACGTAATTGACTTACCTAGTACTTTCTCAGCCGCAGCAAGTGCCCTCCAGAGCTGAGAGCCGATGGCACTGTTGCTCGGGGGAAAGGAAGAACTTTTGACATATCCTAGGGGCTTAGACGGTGACCATTGGTAGCTTAGACTATCCGGCCAGTCAAAATGACTGGGTTACGACCGGCGAGTCTATCTGGACTTCCCCATGGTGCTTAGACCATGTCCCGATGTTTGATATGCTCCGTGCGAATGATTTGATATACTACTTGCCTTATGTGGCAGATCTGGTAATGCACATTACGGAATGCCCCACCGGTGCTTTAGTTCCGGATACGGGGTGGGAAGCCATATCGAAATTTCCTCATTTTTGAAATCTATCACGATTCCTATGTAATAGTAGTCGTTTACCGTCGATGGGGAAAAAAAATCTACAGAGCACAAACCCGATATACGCATATACTAAGGCATAGTATTTCTGTGATCGGAAACAAAACAGGAATAATTCCTATCGGTGCCGAAATCTAACAGGGGTATTATCCGAACTAGTAAGCACCTTAACCAGCCTCATGGGGGCTGCTAGCCTCACGGGGCAGCTGGTAACCATGTTCTACATGCCAGTACCCAGATTAAGATGCGTATAATATGCATGGAAGAAAATTTCTTCCTTCTAGCGTATCATGATATAAGGCGTGAGGGGGGATTGGTCACCTAGTTGGAAAGTAGGTGCTGCAGGTCTGAGCACAGCCACTTCCGCTGAAGCGAAAGAAGGAGTGGGTCATCCGTTGGAATAATCAGCAAGGGTGAGTGCGAGCGAAACACTGTAAATTGGGTTAGTGATTCCGAGGCTCATGGTTACGGTCACACGAATCATGAGCTTACCAGCTATGCACCTAAGTGGGTCTGATGGGTAAAATTACCTCGAAATCCGTGTATTGCATCAACCGGAATAACGAATACGCAGGGATATCGTACGAGGAAAGCAAGCCTCCCCATGCAAATTGATACGTGGCTGCAGATTCCCATGTACCCGGAAAATTAGATGGGCTTGGCATCGGCCGCGCCGCGCTATTAGAGTTTTCTAAAAACATTCTGGAAGCCTTCTAATTTTGGGCACGGATTGTCAATCCTGCTGTCAGTGCGCAGAATCCGCGTCTGATCCCTACCTTTCGCTATGTCTGGCTCTCCTGTCTATCCTCTTTTGGCATGCCGTGTGGAACTCAATGAAAAAATTTTCACTCCTTCCGCAACTTTCAAACCCAGTTGTGCTCTGTGCATATGTCCACTTAGATCATGGTGATGGATGGGCGGGATGTTGATACGCAAGATTGGTCGCTTGCTGCCGCGTGCCTTCGTTAAGTCTACCTTTTTAGTCGCGAGGGATGAAATCACAACGGGCCCTATCAGCAGCTGCATCGGTTACATTTACGACATCTTGGACTTTAATCAGCTGTGAAAATTCTGTCAATGCAACGGTTGACTTGCTTAGTACGATCTGGAAAAATTTCTAACACTATCTCCTAACCGACTCACCGGCCGGAGTCAATACTTGCGTGTTAATATATTCCTCTTAATCAAGATTCGACATATCATTAACCGGAGTTTTTCCGAAGACAAAAAGGAAAGGTAATTTAATTATCCAGAGTTTGCAGGGCACCATAGAGTATAACCTAGTGGTAGAGTCCCAGAAGTATGGAGACGGGGACTCAGATGGAGAGAAGTCACTGGGTCAATCCATCGGCCCGGTCGATCAAGATCTCTCGGTAAAACGGCACCACGGTCTACACAGCCGAGCATCCTACTCTATACGAACTTCCTTGCTGCTGGATTTCTAGTAGACCTTATTCTAGCCTAGTAGCAAAATAAATATTGTTACATTGCAGTAGCCGTTCGATTAGGCTACAAGTAGTTAGTGTCTCCGAAAATTCTGTTCAGGGAAAGCCATTTTCCGACCGTTATGCCGAACATGTCTCGCTTCCACTGTCAACCATGTGGATAAATATACTTTTTTTCCCTGATTCGTGTTATACGAAGTTACTAGACATTTTTATACTAGTATTATTGCCTTAGATTGCTACCTATAACTAGCCTGTTATCTGATAAGGCTGTGCAGTTAGACATGTTTAACACAACGTCTAACATTAAATTAATCCCCAAGCATAGTTAAACATTTTCCACCACACATTAAACTGTATATCGAGTCAACAGCGACACAAAACAGAAGAGTAGACACGATCAGCATTGATCAACCCCATGTCTCAACTCTCAACCTATCTAAAAAGTCCTACCAATGACTAGTAACCCATCACCCAACAAGTCACATGGCCTATCCATGACCTTCCGAAGATCGGCTCATCCAGAACATCGCCGATTATCGAATTCTACCAAGCAGGAAAATAGTTCCCCAACACGCAAGTATGCATGTCTTGCAGCGTCAGCACTTACTAAACAATACTTGATAGATTTATCAATTAAAATTTCTTTTCATGTTGTGCAAGGAACCCATTGATGGTCTGGACCTTTCGCTACGCTGCCCCTCAACGGTCTAGACTGCGACCGACGGGTCACCTGCACACGTCTCCCACACTAAACAAGTAACAACACCCAACTCGCAGACCTTATCGCACGATCAATATCGGTTGAGTGATCGACTCACTTCCCCAATTTTTGATAGACATTTCTATTTCAAATTCGCAAGAAACTAGGCGATCCGGATGTTCTAGACAATACTTCCGACTTACATGCCCTAAAGTGCACAAATTTGATCACGCTTCAGTGTCATGTGAAACATGTTTTTCGGCGCAGTTTCTATTTATAGTAGGATTTTATGGATAACCACCATGAAGTGCCAACGACGATGTATGCTATCTCATAGTAAGTTGTTAGACTGTTGGGAACTGATGTCTATGACTAGACTGTAACAACTTTTAGTTACTAGATACGCTAAGCGATTAGGCAGCTTTGACTTTTATCATTGTATTACGCGTTGAGCCATGAGCCGGCTGACCCTCGGTATGTTTTGAGGTGTCTGAATCACCAACGGAAAAGTGACCAGGCCGTCACTATCTTGCTCACAGGGTATTCTGGGGATTGTACGCCTAGTCTAGCGCTCTAAATACTGGGCACATGACCTACTCGACTCCCTCAAGAGAGCTAATTCTCATCCATCTTGACAGCTACGGGGCTGTGTTCGCTTGGTGGAAGATGACCCAGTGTATTATCGGCTATCACTTATTAGGGACGTCCGAGAGAGGAAGCTAGGCGAGTCTACAAATGTTCACCGAGGCATTGACTTGATCCAAACAGGCTGCGAAAATTTATTGAGTATACTGACTCATAAGGAATTAGTAATACATTGTAAGTTAGATAGAAGGCCATTCGATATCGGTAATCTGGTTTTGTCGAGCAAAGCAGACCCATGATGAAATCCCGTCGGGCCCTCTATTGGCCCAAATTCATGAGTTAGAGAGCAGTAACCGAGTCCAGATTCCTGGGGAAAAACTGATGCTCAAATTTCGACTTGGGTGGACCCCTTTACTAGTATACAATTTAACATCTTTGAATGGTGGCCATGCTACTAGGTAGACAACTCGAGCCTTTCAAAAGAGAAGTTACTAGCCAGTGAACATGCATCTTTTCAGGCTTCTCATTTTAAGACCTGGGAATCACATTTCTCATGTAATGAGATGTTAAGCCCAGAAGAGTATTTCCGTGTCACCTTTAAGGCGAATGGACACCCATCCTATAAACAATAGGAAAATCAAATGTACTCTCATACAATGGCAGAGCAAATACCACTCATCAAACTTGGGGCGTGGGATATCATTCTTAGATCTCCAACCAAGAATAATCTCAACCATCACCTGATATCAAATGGCGTGGAAAAAGGAAGTCTCCTTTTCCATCCCATACCGTCAGCTGACTGGGAACGGAGGACACTGTCGAGACGATGAGACCTGTTGCGCCACTTTCATCTCATGATAAATATGAATTTATCCATAAGCTAGAAGGTAGATTCCATTCGGTGCCTGTTTACTTCGCATGCCAGAGTTATGGAGATATGTGCTAAATTGAACTGTTGCTCTCCCTAAACGAATGCCCTGTAAGAACTACGTGAGGTATGGCCCATATTTTCGCTGATATTGGTAGAATCGACGGTCGTGCCACACGATTGCAGTCGCAAACAGCAATTCTTCATAGAAACTGCTAAGCTACTGCCTCGAGGCGCTAATATTACGATTCTGCCGTGTATTTCTTTTGATGGACAATCATCGTATGGCCATTGAATGCACCCTTGTCTATCCAGTTCTTTCTTCACGTAAACATTATGATGTTGTAGCAATTGCTAAAAATGTGGGACCCTAACAAGTGTCCTTAGTTGTGCCTGAGGTGGAAGTTTGAGGTATGAAATCGGGCTGAGGCTCTAAGTAAATACCCACAACTTATAGTAAGGCATCGTCTAAAGTAATTCACAAAATGCGAAGCTTATCGAGGGGAGTCAGAGCAATCAGCATCACAATAAAAGTGGACGAAGAATAGATGTATGAGCGTGAACAACTCGGAAGTGTGATCAAAACCGAGGATACCGCCAGCTATTCAAGGTGTTTGCGTCCGTTATTGCATCTGACGAGGTACCATTGTAAATAAACGAGAAATCATCGTAAACGAACAATAAGATGAAAGTCAAGGCGGGAAACTAGGATACACCAGAGGACGCATAAAACACTCACTTATAGACTCAGCAAAACATTGAGAAGTTTGAGGATGGCCTAGTTTCTGTCTAGAAACTGAGCTGCTAGGCGAAATCCACCTGACATATGGGGCGCCTAAGGTGGCCGTCAACACAAGACATGCATCCTGTGGAATCAAATGTTTCTTCGAGGGAGACGGCTCGGCCACAATTCTGGACAGGTCTTCGTACGGACTTTAGAATGCCAGATGAGAGGGGATTCGAGGATTGGGAGCAGCTACAAGTGACATGAACTCATCACAATGGTCGCTAATGCTTACAGGGTTGTTCTTGTTTTCTGTACTTTTGGATACCTAAGTTCTGCAGATGTTGTAAGAAGGTTATCCGTCGGCTTGGCTGTCAAGGTATTCTCCAAGGTAGCAAGTACATAGTTACCACAATCGCGTAGAGGATTCTCCGAAAGACTCTGAGGGTTCCCAGCCGGTACTGTCCCCTACTTGGATCACCTCCAACGTGCGTCAGAGCCTGTACGATGTCTGTAAGTGGGAGCATCGGCAGAATAGAAGAGGTGTAAGTACCTACCTATATTATCGAGTTGATCGAGTCGCGCGCTTTATTCAGTGCTAGAGTTATTAAGTCTGAACATGATTGCCCAATTTCAGGCCTGTCAGCTTCTCAGAAGATGCCTCAGGTGTGTTTTGAGATGCATAGGAATCTTTGTAAAGTGACCATATGCCTGAAAATGGCATGATAGTAGAGTTACCACACTTCTAGTGTAGCAGAGGTGTGAAGGACTGCCAGTTTATTTACCATAGTAGGGATTACCAGCCAGTTCTCAACTCAACGCACATCAAGGCAAGCACAGCATCAACATCGTGCTCCAGACCGCTCCATATTGTATGCAACAAAGGTGACCATAACTTTACGGACCATATTCGTCTTGTGGCCTTCACTAAGTGGTGGGGAACGCTCAACTTCCCCTCTCAATATTGATAAATCAGAAGTAATACAACTGATCCAGAATCCTGATGGCATATGACATATGCATTGTAGAATCTAGGAGATGCAACACTACGCCCAATATGGTCAAACTCCGGTTTCACTAGACTTTTTGATTCTCCGAGGTTTCTCCCCGTTCATGATCTGGATGGTTTTGAAGTGCACAGGATCCTGCTGAAAAGAAGCAAAGACGCTTCGACACCTTCAGCGGTGTGACGCCGAATTTCTCAGTCGACAATTGCAATCACAAGGTTAAACACTAGTATGTAGGTATAACAGAACGGTCTTCCCTTAACAAGTATACGTGTTCATTGTGTGGATGGCGCTGGCGGGCGGCCGGGTCTCTGGACGCATCTATCCAGGTAGGGAATGGCTGAGTATCAACGAATGGAGGACGCCTTCGTATCTTTTACTGAGCCAGCGCATTTTTATCACTAATTATGGCATGAAATTGGCGTTTAACGTCTATCCTTTGAGTCTACTTCGCTGTGTTCACACAACAATAGAGATCGTACCCGGCGGTGGAAAATAGAGGTAGGTTCCGAAAGACGAGACTCCGAGTGTCCAAGCCATCCAGTGGTATTTAACGCCCTACTCAGATGAGTGGTCCAAAGAAACAAGAATGAATGAGCAAAAGCACTCTAGTGAGCCGAACATATTAACGCATTCTAGACCACTCAGGTCGATCGTTCCTGTGTGCCGTGATGATTTCTTCGGGCTAGCCAAGGACATCGTTTCTCTTCCTTAGCCGCCCGAATCCATTACTCGACAATATTTTATATACTATCTACCTAGTTTGATAGGGTAAAGGTTATCAGGATTTTCAGGGTTATGAATCTTCACGTGGCTGGTCACTGCCTAATCAAGATGCCAACCATCCATAGACGACCGTCCTATCCTTCTTGATCACGGAGGAACAAACTAAAAAACCACGGCTCGCCCGCTTCCCGCGTTCAAACACAAGAGCAATGTCATTTTACTTGATCAAACATGGATCTTCTCAGTTTAGTTGAATAACATTATCTTGCTGTCCGTCGGGAAGTCAACGAACGGACAGGTTGGACAGCCCGGACGGGTCGGATTGAAGGATAGCTATTTCTTCTTACCTCTGCCGGATATACAGACAGATATTGTTGGATGTTGCGATCATAAGATGCCAAGGACCCAAGCCATAGGCAGCTGGATTAGTAGGTTGTGGTGTGAAAGCGCTACATTTTCTATTTCAAAACACCACGCGAAACGGTTCCCTTTTTGGTTGGGAAATTCGAGTCAATCCGTAGATCAAGCCGATGTCTCGCATCCTTCATATTGCTATAGGGACCGACTATCTATTTTCTCCACAGTACCTTAAATGAGTCAGGAAGTACTTAGACTAGGGACTTTCCTAAATCCATTTGTTTTGACCGCCTCTAACTCTCTCGAGTCTAGGGACATAGTTTCTGTCTCTAACCGAATATAGCAAGTTGAAGGGGCGTTGTTCCGGCTCGCTTCACCGGTAGCTACTCTGATTGGATGGCACCCAAAACGACTATAATAAACAATGTCAAGCGAATATAGACTGGGTAGCTATGCACATGTTCGAAATTAGCCAGATTAATCCAGGCTATATGCACCCTTCAGGATGGTTGACCGGAAGCCACCGGAATCGATCGGTGCCGGTCTTAATTCCATCGTCCATAGCCATTGATTCCCAAGAATCGTTGTAGATCAGTCAGGATAATAAGGGGGGAAGTGGTAGAGAAGGAATATGACACCGCCTCAACCGCTGATCGAGCCAATCTTAGTAGTCGGTCAAACTCTTGAAGATCTCAGTCTCAGTTCCCCTTTAACCTTATTTCTTGTTCCTCGCGTAGTCAACCCTCCTAGTAACTAGTAAAAAAACTAATCTGAATCCACCTTCGCATGAGCTACACCGGCACAGCTTGGCTTTTTTTGAGAAATCTGATCCGGTACCCGCTGACTCGCCGGGATTTCGTGGCTTAGACATGCTAGTGATATCGAGCTACCTACCTCGGCTTTTCACTGCCAGCGCGGCTACAAAGACTACTTAAATTCCCTCTTCTAAGACCTGCCACAAAGGGGTAAATGGAAACTGAGACACAAGTATCTGAGCTTTTTAAATGCCCCTACCGGGGACTGCTGAGCATCCCCAGCTGAAGTAATATCTATATAAGTAGTATGCAATATGCCGGTACATGGTATCTACCATTCTGAGCCCCCAAGCTTGGCCGGTATCTCGCCAAGCTCAGTAGCTTCTGTAGCAGGTTGGAAGTGGGCTTAAGTGATAACAAAAGCTGAGAACACTTCTGATGAATGTGGAGTTTCAGTCTTCGGCTCCGGGCCCGCCTGTGTCCTAAGGGAGTTGACGAAGCTCATCCTGCCGACAATGCCGATCAGTTGCAAAATTTCCTCCCTAAAACCTTAGCTTCTCTACTATATCCTAACCTATGGCAGGAAGGATCCATTGCAGCCATACGACTAATCGAAGTCCTACATGCATGGAGGTTGGACATACATGCTACACATCACGTGCAATAGCCCTAAGTCCCCGGTGGCCAGTGGCCACCCAAGAGGCATCCATCCAATACAGATACAGATATGTCATTAGAGCCGGGGTAAGTGGATACCGACCGTCAATGATTTGTCCTATCAGTTTCTCCGAAGATAAGCCCATACATAGCGCGAAAGCTTAGAAATTAAGAAGGGTTGATGATGAATTGGATCGACCTGATCTTTTTCCCTTTAGAGCGGATGAGAAGGGGATTTTTGCTTGGTATTTGAGTGTCTGCTGCTAGCTGACGTGTGGAAGGATCAAAGGCGCGCGTTCTCGCTCTTTCTAGCCTTTTGCTTTACGTCTCTTCGCTTTCTGCCTATCTGGTATCACAAGCCAGCCCTTGTTCGATCTAACAGGTGCGCAAGGTTTAGACTCTTGATTGAAAACTATAGGCAAATCGACTGCAAAAGAAAATTAAATGGCGCAATACGATGACAAGATTACAAAAGTATACACTGAGATAGGAAACCATTGCTCATACCGTTGAAACTATTCCTTTAATACGTCTTAAGATCTGACGATTTCTGGGCACGGACGGTAAGGAAGGCGCTATTCCAACATATCACGTTAAGCATACCGCTGATCGACGGGGCTGGACTTTTGCCCAGAAAGGAGAAAGAGGTTACAAGAGAGAGGGAGAGGGAGAAACCGCCTCGTTTCTTCAGCCGAGAAACTAAGAGAACCGCTTTGTTTTCAGCCGGACGAGTGGGTCAACTTGAATCCTTCCAACCCAGGATTAAGGACCGTAGGTGACAAAGCGGAAGGTCGCTCTAGATCATTTAACGGTGTCCCCGCTTGAAGCGCATGGTAATTTAATGGATGGAGCCTTTCATATCCTATGATTCGGACGCATGGCGAATGGACCATGTGTGTTTAGTGTGAACAAAAGGTATCATCAGGCTAGTGGTGATATTAGCGCCATCGGCACGTTCGGGGTTGTATTTTATTCCGAATGTCAGTCAATTCTTTCATTGGAGCCTGGATATGCATATCTTCATCCAAGGCGACTAGGGTTCAGATCCTTCCAGAGCAGAGTCGAATCGCACCATCCTCGGCAGTCGATCAGGAAGCCCTTATCGAGTCCCCAGATGCTGAATCCTTCGTACCATCAGCGTCCCTCCTTACGAACGGAATGCAGCCACCAGGTGATTTGGTCTTTTCAAGTGAGACTGGGCGTGTCTGCCAATAGGAGAGTAGCTTTCAGTGTGTAAAAGAGATGGCCGTTCTGAGAGAACTCACTTTCGGATGAGGCATATTAGAGTTTGATGATGATGGGCCCTAAATTGAAACTATTTTGTCTTTGACAGGACCAGGGAGAGCGGGTCCTTTGCCAATCAAACGGGTGATCCGACTTGGAGGGTTTCAATCTATCCCCTGCAAAGAAATAGGAAAAGCTCAATCGTCCTGCAGAATGAAATGCACTCTCCATTCATGCATTAACCTGAGGGAATCCCCCAGTTCATATTTGGCGCAATTCGCATCTCCTTTGGGCCTAGTATGATGCCCTGTGGTGGTGGGCCGGTCTCTCACGATCTATAAATTCGAACATCGCCGTCCAACCATTTCCGCTGGGGAGGATTGTCCGCGCTTCTTCCTCCTCTTCTTTCCTCTTCTTGGTCACACGATACTACATTACATACTATATCGCAATGGTCTCCTCATCAGAAGTTCCCAGTCACTTTTCCACTAGTTGGAAAGCCACCGATGCCTCTCGACGTTCTTCTCCCCGTCTCTGCTCAGCGTGTGATGCTTGTCGTCAGTCTCGTGTCAAGTGTACAGGAGGTAGCCCATGTCAGCGCTGTGGAAACAATGGTGCAACTTGTCATTATAGCGTGTCATTGCGGAATGGAAGATTAAAGGCAAACAAAGTCCAAAAGCCACTATTACAATCTTCACCCCCCTTCAGCGGTACTCCCAACAACAGGCATGGCCGCGGTGGCTCGAGAGACCCCAGCACCAGCGATGGGCCACACACAAACACGGCATCTGTTTCACAGCATATTTCCAATGGGAGCTTGTCTTGTTGCGATAAAGGTTCTTGCGTCACGGGGTCATGCTTTACAGCCGGACTGAATCATAGTTCCTTACTCCAAGTATCAGTACGTCTAGCCACATTTACTCTCAGGTGCCATGCTGACCATGTGCTAAAACTTCCAGCCCGATTTAAATGTAAATCACCAGTTAAATAGCTCATCAGACTCTTCGCCCCAAAACCTCCTCCTGGCGTCGGATATGCTTCTAGGCATGGGTTTAGGTTCCGGCAGTTCTACAGATGATGAATGGAGTTCGTCGACTGGGATGTCCAGCTTTAATCTACCATTGAGCCCATTTGACCTGAGTGGTCGGCCCCGTACCTCCAGATGCGCTTGCATCAAGACGCAGTTGTTCTGCATCGCTGAGCTCTTCGGGGCTCAAGAAGACATTGACCATATGGTTTTGGGTTCCATCCTGGAATTATCCCGTCAATCATGTGAGCAGATTAGACAGGAGCTATCTTGTACGCTCTGCACGAAAGATTCAACCCGGTTTATCATGACCGTGGTTTCGCTTCAGCATCTTACAAACATCTTCTGCAGAGTGGTCAACAATGGGACATGGTATGTTTCCAATGCACGGTTGGGTTTAGGATCTTTTCGACTATCTGAGGAAGAGGACCGAGCACACAAAAGCCTATTGGTGGTCTCTTCTATGGGGCACTTGGATACTATCATAGACCTATTGGGGAACTCTGTGCGAGATTTCCAGTACGCAGAAATCATGCAACAGAAGACAGGCGAAACAGCAACAGAGACCGGTCGTTCTAACTTGAAATGGATCATGGAGACGGTGTCTCGTTTGAAAGGTCAACTTCGAATGATGATCAAAGCGGTAGAGGGGCTCGACTGGGGGCGCAACGTGAGAGGTATGTAGTAGGGGTAGCCATCGCTATGGACCGGATGGTGCTTCTGGGGCCTTTCGAGTTCTTTTTCACCTATCTACACATGACCTCTTCGATGGGATCAACCGCGGATTTCTAGTTGCATGAGCCTCGACCTATTTTTCCTTCATGATGGTGTCAGAACTATTGTTTACTCAGTGCTTTTGTTGGTGTGTTCTACCTGACCTGTGTTCTCCAACATTCTCATAACCCAGGAAGTCATCGTTATATGGCATCTTTTACCTGTCTACCGATCCACGCCGGTCCAGTCGACTCTTCACACTCCACCATCCATCAGTTACCTAATTCAACAGGTTCTTAATTGCCATACCGTCACATGGGAAGCTTTTATAAGACTCATGGCTATAAAGCACCCAGCGTGGTAAGTCAATATTGAAGGAGTCGACAAATTGCTACTCGAGTGAGACCAACAGTGGCAACGCACCTCGTCCATCTTTCAGCACACTCATCAAGTTGAAGAAACCTCGGGCTCAGAACTGTCTAAGACAAACCACCGGCATCATCCAAGTGCTCGATCGAAAATATGCCGGCGTCGAAACCGAACTTACCCTCCAAACAACAGTTCAAGTTAAGGTCCGATGTACCCCTTTTAGGAGTACCCGGAACTGGTCGCAAAGAATATCTCTGTAACTACCTTCATGCCGTCAGGGAAGTTCGACGGGAGCCCAGGGCCACTGTTTCTATATACCACCTAGAGGCCTATGGACTAGTTACTCGGAAGAGTAATCTCAGTAGCTGGCTACCGAAACAGGTCACATACATTACCGACCACACCTACGAGGTAGACTTCGTGATCATCATGGTTCTATGGAGGAAAACTGGGGGGGGAGCGCTCTCCTTGGAAATCCTACGCTCGCAAAGCTTTCGCCGATAGCTAGCATCGCAGATGCTATACTTCTGAGGCGAACATACCAGGCTCTTGGCATATAGGTTGCTAAAGGTATTTAGCTTACATGGGGACGATGACGAAATGAATGTTCAAAACAATAAACTGAGTACATCAAGAGATCATTTAATTTTTGCATGGTAGACTTGATTCATGATGGGGTGCTGAATTAATGCTTCTACGTAATATGACTGATAGGACGGTTAGGATGATAACTCGTTGACGTAGACAAGCACCTGTGGCTATAAAAATACAGATAATAGAAAATAGTGATCTTGTATATGTATGTGAAACGAAACAAATAGAACCCAATTCATCGCGTTTTCTTTTTGAGGGGTAAGACAAGGGGGCGGGTTAAGCGTAGACCCTTTTAGTAAAGATTAAGCGATCGAGGTCCTTTCTCAGAACGACTACTGCGTGGTTCCTCGTCATAGGCTCGATGAATACCTCAAATTTGCGTTGGTCAGTGCTAGCAGGGGTCTGCATGAGATTACTTTACCATTCGGCTAAAGTAGTGCTTATCTTCGATATGGTCCTCTCTCCCAGTCTTTTTTTCCCTCCTCTCCTTCTACGCCTTCGTCTTACTTTTCTCCCGGGGTTGACTTGGCCCACGGCCTAGTCGAAAATAAAATACGAGGTCGACTACCATCCCGAGATTGATCTCCCAATAGTAGGCGGGCAAATTAGGAACACCAACACGGGAGAGATCGGAAAGGCTTGTGACCCTCTTGCTCTGATTTTCCTCCGTGCATACGATCTGGGTGAGGCTGGACGTCAAATCCAGTTTCCGGATCTCTGAGCCAAATTTTTGTGCTATCGACGAGGAATTCCTTGCCGTCGCCGAACACGTGGAACAGAAGGTGTATACTATCGAGTGAATCGGCGCCAGCCGGTACTCAATGACAGTTGTTTGCACGGGTAGGTCACGGGGTACAATGCATGGCAACTGTCTCGGTATGTAGGACTAGGACTCTCGGGTAATAGAGCCTTTGAAGATACAACAGTGAACAACGGAGATATTACCGTAGATTGGGGTTCCAATTAGTTCTCGTGTTGGTGTTGTCCGCTGGCTTACTTGGCCAAGAAAGATTGCATGATGCTTGCTGAGGGCTCTACCGGCCTTTCGGGTCAACAGCACCACCTGGGAAGGTCTTCACTGCCTCAACCCGCCAGCCCTGCTTCGACTTGAGTATTCGGGGTCATTAGTTGATGAACTGCTTTGACTGGTGCTGCCTTTTGGGAGACCGGCGACTCCATGTGCTCGGTATGGCTCTTGGAAGGGTACGTTCCAGTCGATCTAACCCTATCCAGAGACTGGCGAGGTCTTTACCTTGTCGGCGGTCGTTGTTGGTATCTTCCTTGAAATTTTTCAATCGGCCAGAAACAGGGGCAAGCTGCCTACAGGACCAGGCAGTGGAAGCATGGGTACCAAACCCCATTTGACTGAGGTATCTTAAGAGTCCTAGCCTATTGTCTCGCGTCACGTTTCGTCGGCCGGTCGCAGTATGGTTGGTGGTCCAACGGCGACGGAGGACAACAGTTCGCGTCGCGGTGCTCGCTCTTTAGTGTGTTGATCCACCCGGGTCTTTCGCGACCGTTTCCTTCGAGGCGCGTCGAGCGGTTCATGCATCAAGGCGGTTCATGTGCACTTCACAAGCACTTTACATGCGAGACAGATGTACAGATGCACGGAGCCGCTTAGCATTGGCGCGATACGTTTGCCATGTTTGAATCGAGCAGTTTTACCGATCAAGTGGTAAGATTAGTTTTCTCGATAGACAGTTGGATAGATAGAGGTGTCTGGGTGTTGTCAACTTTCGGTGGCCAGGCCTTTCTAAGAACGGTTAGCGTAGTCTGGGGGGTTCAACAGCTGAAAGCTTAGCTAGGTTCAGGTCACCCTGGCGGTTCAACCCTGGCCGGGTTCAACCCGACCCGAGTTACCCTGAGCGCCGTACAACTTGTTCGTTACGATGACCGATATTGATTGAATTGCACGATGCTTATATGAATTAATTTCGTAGGCGTGTCTTCTGCTACCAATGTATTATGCCTTCGACTATATCGAGTGGGGTGGGTGTAAATGTGTTGATTTAAAAATGTCGCATTATTACCTACACTTATATATATATATCCCTACTGTTCGTAAGTATACCACCACATCATACATCAACCGCACATAGCTACTAACGAACTATGTCAATTATATCCTACAGTGTTCACCCCCGAGAAGCATATATACTATTATCGTCAGGAAGGCAACACGAAATGACATTACATCGTGCGCAGTTTATGAAATACGGAGATTGGAATCCTTGCTGAAGTATCAAGTACATACGCGTTCAACACATCGTGCGCATTTCAGACCACCACCATTTCCACGCACGACCACAGGATGAGCTACAGCTGAGATAAGCATAGGCTGTAATACAAGGGGATGAGTGGTATTGCTATCATACAGACTACAAGGCATGCCGATGCGTGAAGCACTTCATAAGGGTACTCCATCGTTTACAGTAAACACCAGACGCGTAACACGAGGTCAAGATACGGAAAATAAAAACGTAAACAAACCAAACCCACAAGTCATACACACAGGAAAAAAGTAGGGCACAATATGTTTAATATTTTTAAGCGTTCGTATTCATACCAGACCGCGCATATTTTTCGATGACGCGATGATTCTAGTGGTACCAGCCGGTAGCATAAAGGCCGCTATGATACAGAAAATTCAAGCACGAACACTAGCAGACCCAGTAGTGGACGCGTAATAGTGGAATAAGATACGTTAAAAGCAAACCCAGAGTCCCATGAACAAAGATCAATAACACCCCAACGTCCCAGTCATACCGTAAACCAACCCGAAAAAGCAACCCGTCGCGTCACTGCTGCGGAAGGACAACCGACGCGCCGACCGCGCAGGATGGCTAAAAGAAAAAGACGAGAAAACAAAGCGCTTAACCACCGAAACCGTAGAGGGTACCTGAGGGAGACTGTTAGACACGCGTCGATGGTGAACAAAAAACAACAATGGCAACTTACGTCCTTGACGCTTCAGGGCATAGACGACATCGAGAGAAGTGACAGTCTTGCGCTTGGCGTGCTCAGTGTAGGTGACAGCATCACGGATGACACCCTCAAGGAAGGTCTTGAGGACACCACGGGTCTCCTCGTAGATCATGGCAGAGATACGCTTGACACCACCACGACGAGCGAGACGACGGATAGCGGGCTTAGTGATACCCTGGATGTTGTCACGCAAAATCTTGCGGTGACGCTTGGCGCCACCCTTTCCGAGACCCTTTCCACCCTTTCCACCTATTGTAAAAGAAACGCGTCAGTTATTGATCATGATCGCGTGTTTTGTTTCTTCATTGGGGAGTAATGACTTACGGCCAGACATATTGATGGTTGGTTAAAGGGTTATAAACTTGGTTGAAAAATGTGGAGAGGTTGGTGGTTAATTGGTTGACAGTTGGAAGATAGATGTGAAGAGAAGGACTGGGAGAGCGTTCATGGGACAGAGATATTTGTATAGGAAAGGGAAGAGCGCGGGGAGGGCGTTGGAATCACGCACTAGAGAGCGGATCAACCAATCAAAGGCCAGGATCCTCACGGCGGGCTTGATCTGTCGGCAACGTGACCGAGAAGTGCTGATTCCGCTGAAATGAACTTTGATCTTCACGGAATGTCTACAAACCACGGAGATCAAAGACGAAAATTAATTAGAGACACTCCTGTACATTCCTACTATCATTCTAATCAACTGAAACTATCACCATACCTTCCTAGTGGTTGGGATCAAGATGTGGTTGGGTGGCATTCTACATCCGTGATCCTGTGTTTCTATTGGCTACAGACTCGCTTAACGCTTGGACCACATCATACCTGTCTTGGGCCTAGCCTCCCGATTTGCCTCTGACCGCCCGCAACGTAACCCTTTGATTTTGCAGCGAAAAGTGAAGGCCGAAATCACGGCTTATGGTGTGCTGCTTTCCGAGCGTTTTTTTGATCAAAGGGAAAGGGCGCTAAGGCCACCCAGTTTGCTGCCAACACCCTTCAGATCACCACCCACCTTTCGCTTACTACAAATACCTCCCCCCACCCGCCTCCTCCATCTCTCTTTCATCTCCTCATCCGCCAACAACGACAACCATCGATTTTTATCTTCAACGTCATTTTTTCATCTCAAATCAACTAAATCCGTCAAACTTTATCCAATACAATGGCTAGAACTAAGCAGACTGCCCGTAAGTTATCACCTCACTATCCTTTCTCTTGTGGTCGTGACATCGCGTCACTGTCGCGTCCCTTGAGAGTGATACATCGTGTCTTGAATATCATCACTAATACACGACAATAGGTAAGTCCACTGGTGGCAAGGCTCCCCGTAAGCAGCTCGCCTCAAAGGCCGCCCGTAAGGCTGCTCCCTCCACCGGAGGTGTCAAGAAGCCTCACCGTTACAAGCCTGGTAAGTTAAAAATTCACCATGTGGCAAATCACCATCGCATCTCACTAACATACCCACCAGGTACCGTCGCTCTCCGTGAGATCCGTCGTTACCAGAAGTCCACCGAGCTTCTGATCCGCAAGCTCCCCTTCCAGCGTTTGGTCCGTGAAATCGCTCAGGATTTCAAGTCCGACCTCCGCTTCCAGTCCTCCGCCATTGGTGCTCTCCAAGAGTCCGTTGAGGCTTACCTCGTCTCCCTCTTCGAGGATACCAACCTCTGCGCCATCCACGCCAAGCGTGTCACCATCCAGTCCAAGGACATCCAGCTCGCCCGTCGTCTCCGTGGTGAGCGCTCTTAGATATCTATCTAATGAGTCTGGTTCTATTTCTGGTTGTCTCTGGGTAGGCGATTAGGGGTTTGTTTTTTTCATTTCACGACTGGCGATACATGATGGGTTTTCTTTTGCGAATATCAATGGGTTTCGGCACTGGGTTTAGTTTTCGTTTCGCTACGCAATAAATAGTAGGCTGCCGGTCGAGCGGCTGAGTGGATTGGGTCTCATGGATGCATCCGAGTATGTACATTAAACGAGTTACTTTTTAACCAAGTGGTATCCTTCGGGAAGCGCCACCGGATGGCATAGATTCGAAATTCAGATTCTATGATGATTAATCCAATTCATTTCCGTCGCGATTTTTATCTTTGTCTTGTTTTGCCGGTAGGACAATATTATCGCGACCAGGTTCACCGCGACGTGTTCCTACGGTCGCGGGATATGCGTCGAGGCTAGTATCGTCTTATACTGTATCAGTGTCTCCCATGCGTTTGAAGTTGTATAGAGTACAGTACATGGGTGTCCTTGCATATTTAGCAAAACTGTAAGTTAGTCAAACATCATCGCGTTCCCTTCATCGATCGTTTGCTCGTTACCCCTCGGCGAGGTTTGCGACCGTGCATTTACTGGGGAAACCGGTCACTTACAACACAGCTAAGCCCTGCCGTCGAAAAACGAGACAGGTCCAGACTGCACTTCGACTCTCGTTTCGCCAGTTTGTCTTCTGATAAGGACATTGTATCTAATTAAACAATAGCTCTCATATCCGCATATCTCCATGCAATTAGCCTAGGCCATATGGTTGGGTAAGGGAGTAAAAGGAAGGAGCGCATCATTGTCACTATGGGACCGGATACGAAGAATCTAGGGAGGGCTACCCGGCTAGGGCATTCACACTTTTGTAATGAATGATCAATCCGACATCTTGAGAGAAGCAACTTCTGGAATGATCCTACTTCACTTCTAATATATATCAGGTCTTATTGAATTTATGATTATTATTTTCTTCTAGCCATGCCGAAATGCTATGCACCGGCCGGCCCGAATCCGACCCCTTAGTTTCTTGCGGTGAGCCTCGGCCGGAGGGCGAAACACGAAATATGAAACAATCTATCGGTGGCGTCCCGACTACCTACTAACTAGTGGGATTCTAATTAGATTGGAGAGGGGCTCGTACCTTAAGACTAAAGAGATGGATTTGTAAGATGGGGGCGTCATGCATGGTTAGTTGATTAGTTGGGACAGGGTGGTTTTGGGTTGTTACCTCGGTTGATGTTGGGTCTTTAGTGCTTAGTGATTTGGTTGTTATCTGGTAGGTATTTGTCGGCATTGGTATAGAATAGAGCACTAACTCTATCATTTGGCGCGAGGACATGTTGGGCTAGAGGGGTTGCATGAAGGAGGGCATGAAGGGAGGGGGTTAGAGAGGAGAGTAGTGACAAGGCTGAAAGGCCGACGGACTCCAGGCTATGGAATGATGCGGAGGAGGGGACCGAAGGGTAAGAGGGGGGTTATGGGTGATTGACATTAGACGTTGTAATGTGAACGTATTGCACAAATTCTCTGGATACCAAGAACTGGCTGAAGATAGAGTGTACTTCGTGCCGATATATATATATATATACTGCGCGTGAAGACTTATAGGTGCACCACATACACTTCTATTTGAAATACTGCTGGACGAATATTGAGTCGAAGTATAATCAAGGACAAGGGAGCAGATACCACTAGTCCCACCCCCGAAGTAAGATGATTTAATGTCCTCTATCACTGCAATAGTTGATTCAATTTAACTGTCCTCCGTAGCGCAGGTGCCATGATGAGCTAACTTACCCTGCAAGGGTACGAGAGTACATAGGGTTTATCGTTGCCTTACGGCTAAGGCGGCATCTCTGCGGCAGCACTCAAAGCCAATTCGGTGATCGATATGTAATCAGGCTGTGATCAGCGCAGTGAGTCACGCTTATTAACCTGTCAGATATTAAGACCTCTAGGCAACCGTGAAGACCACCCACCGTTCCTGAGTTGGCAAGAGTAAGTATAAACAATAGTTCGTTCTCAATCCTACTTTATGCAACGTACATACTCCGTATACCGGAAAAGCCTAGTTTAAACCCGACGCTATTCCCTAGTAGAGACTGGCTCGAAAAGATCCAGAATAATCAAGTGGTTCTCTAACTAACCGCCTTTGGATTGTGGTCTAATCCGAGTGGGTCATGGACGGACACGCCGAGTCCCCAACAGGGCCATAAAAGATTTGAGGTTAATGTTCGCCGATACGGAGTACTACTCTGCAAAAGATAAGCTAGATAATAAAACTCCGCGTATGATCTGTCGAGTAAACTCTTTTCCTGCATGGGGAATGGATCTGACGTGACAGGGTGCAGATGATCGTCTTTAACCGGATATCTAAGATCCCTTGACTTGCCAAGGGATAGCGACAAGAGCCATAGCGGATGCTTAGCCCTATGGCATCAGTGGCGTAGAAACATGGAAAAAAAGTCAGGAACATTGTCCAAGTCTGGACACCTCTCGGTACCCTTTACGAGACCTTCAAAGTCAAACTATGAATAGCTTGTATAAGGAAGGTCATGCTATGCCGGCCATCTGTCTTCCTGGATGGTCTTATCTGGGACTTTGGCTGCGGTCGGCTAGAAGCTTGACCCGAAGCGGGCATTTTTCAGGCAGGTGGCATGCTAGAAATGCGAGTAATAAACAATCGGCTCGAAAGTTCTACGAGTTATAAAGTCATCATACCTTATGCGGCTGTGTCTGCATAATGATGCAACTTTCCCTCTCTTTTATGTCAGAATAGTGATTAACCGACGGGCTTCCAAAAGCCCTCATAATTGTTTTGCTGATAAAGAAATCTCTGGATGATCGAACACACAGCGGACATGTAATCAGTTATCCTCAACGGAGCAACTATCTCATAAGGTCATAGACCCGACGATAATCTCGACTAATCAAAAATATAATACTCAGGTAAATTTCTTCCTCTGCGCCACGAGGCACACGGGTTAGCCCATGGATCCAGAGCGTTAAAAGAACGGGTCTTGGGATCCACTTCGCTCGAGGCCGGCCAGTCTATGCGCTGCATAACGCGGTGTAATGCTCAGATCTCGGGTACAATTGGCGCCCTTTCCCTTTAATTCTTTCATCTTAGTGTCAAAGGACCAGAGACCGGCTTAGATCCGAGGTAAAATCCCTACAAAGTGACGGTGTTATTAAATCAATGTTGAGGAAAAAAAAATAAAAAAAACAAGAAAAAAAAAATTCTTTGCCTAGTTGTATATATAGATCTCTAGTATCCCTTCTTTAATCCTATTCCTTTTTGTCTTGATCTGTGTGATACCATCTATACATCTATACACAGTAATAAATTAATTCTTATATTTTCTAATTTTTCTAATCGACATTCTTGACTATCCCATACCGTCCTGGGAACTTTATAGATACCACACTTACCGCATTCGGTCATTACACTCCCCGTCACCTTGAACAGGGATCGTCTTATCTGATACCTATCTATCGATCAACCAGCGCTTGTCGGATTTATTAATACACTACACACCTCGACCGTCACCGCTCCTCTCGGCTCGGCCTTAAATCACCTGGCATCTTTTCCTATCTGCAGACCTACTCTTCCACCGTCCGCCGTGAGAATCGAAACATAACTTCTCTCACCATGTCGATCGAGAAGGGGGCTCCCGGCGAGTCGCCCATGAGCCGGAAAATCCCATACTGGCGTATGGTGATGGACCAGGGTGCCGTAACCCAGGAAGTTATCGATCATCATTATCCAGGTTCCGGCACAGAAGAGGACCCGTATGCTGTCACTTGGATCCCCAATGACCCGCGGAATCCTATGCTATTCCCCAATAGCACAAAATGGTTCATCACGATGCTTGCTGCCATTGCGACACTCGCAGTTGCACTGGTCTCCTCGGCCTATACTGGTGGTGTCGCTCAGATCAGACAACAGTTCCATGTTGGTACTGAGGTTTCTACCCTTGGTGTTTCGCTTTTCGTTCTTGGTTTCGCGATTGGTATGTCTCATGCGCTTTGCCTCCTTTCTTCCGAAGAGCTGTCCAGCTAACGGTAACAGGACCTTTGCTCTGGGCCCCTCTCAGTGAAATGTTTGGTCGTCAGATCATCTTCTTTATCACCTACCTCGCCTTGACTGCCTTTAACTGCGGAAGTGCTGGCGCTCAGAACATCCAAACTCTGATTATCCTTCGCTTCTTCGCTGGTTCATTTGGCTCCTCACCTCTCACCAACGCAGGTGGTGTCATTGCCGATATGTTTTCTGCTAAGGAGCGAGGTGTTGCGACAAGTCTGTTCGCGGCTGCACCGTTTTTGGGTAGGTTCCTTAATGTTGTCAATTGTGTGTACTGAGGTAATTTCGGACTGACCCTTCTTCGCAGGCCCCGTCCTTGGCCCTATCATCGGTGGTTTCTTGGGGATGAATGCCGGATGGAGATGGGTGATGGGATTTCTAGGCGCCTTTTCTGGTTTTGTTTGGATCCTGTCGTCCCTGCTCGTCCCCGAGACATATGCACCAGTGCTTCTCCGTCGCCGTGCCGAGAGACTATCTAAGATTACCGGAAAGGTGTATCGCAGCAAGCTGGACATTGATCAAGGTCAGGTCACTCTCAAGAAAGCATTCGGAACTGCATTGTCGCGCCCTTGGATCTTGCTTTTCCGGGAGCCTATTGTGTTCTTGCTGTCCTTGTACATGGCCATTGTGTATGGAACCTTGTACATGCTCTTCGCCGCCTACCCAATTGTGTTCCAGTTGACTCGTGGTTGGAACCAGGGCGTTGGTAGTCTTCCATTCCTTGGTATCATGGTTGGCATGTTAGCCGCTGTGGCCTATAGTATCATCGACAACAAGCGGTACGTCAGGACTGACGAAAAGCATGGAGGGTTCGCTCCTCCAGAGTCACGCCTTCCACCTTGCATGGTCGCTTCCGTCGCTATTCCAATAGGTCTCTTCTGGTTCGCCTGGACAAACTACCCGTCTGTCCACTGGATGGCTTGCGTCGCGGCTGGAGCTCCATTCGGCTTTGGAATGGTCCTCGTGTTTTTGAGTATCTTGACCTACCTCATCGATACATACACGATCTTCGCCGCATCAGTTCTGGCAGCCAACTCAGTGCTGCGGTCGATCTTTGGTGCTGTCTTCCCACTTTTCACGACATATATGTATAGCGACCTGGGCATCCACTGGGCCTCCACCATTCCTGCATTCCTGGCTCTTGCATGCGTGCCATTCCCATTCCTCTTCTACATTTACGGCCCGAAGATTCGCCTCCGCTGCAAGTACGCAGCCGAGTCCGATGCTTTCATGCGCAAGATGGCGGAGCAGATCAAGCAACAGCAGGGTGGACCCGAAGAGAAGAACGAGGAACCTGCCTATGACCGTACCGAAGCACCTGGCGTCGATGTCTCCGATAGTAGCGATGATGAGACTGAGTCCCACGTTGGTGAACTCCCGCCAGTGCAACAGGTCCGCACTAAGTCTTCGGTTCGGACTACTGGTTCTGCACGTCAGTCAATCTACGACGGCAACCCGTACGATATCGATCGGGTCCATACTCGCGAGTCTTTCAAATAATTTGAAGCGCGGTTCCACAGAATAACCCTTTCTGTCAAACTCTTCGAGTTATACTCCCTTCTGATATATGATATACTCCGATACCGCGTGTGTCGATAATTTTTAGTATCTATTGTCCCCAAACCTCCCTATACCTATTGTCGATAGCAGTCAACGTGTTGATGTGAGATGCGCATGATGGAAGAAGAAAAAGTTTTTGTCCATGCATTGAGCCCTCTTCTCAGGGGTCTACTTCTACCTTATTGTTTTAGACGACTGTTTCATGTTGATATACCCGGCGTGGCCTTGCATATTTGTTTTATTGCATTATAGACCGTGGAGTTGGTTGGAAAGTATCTTGGTGTATGTAATGTGCCAGAGAGAATAGATAGAATATACATGCTTTTGCATAGTGAATGTGTTTCCGCATCCCATTTCATTTCTTATCTCGGATTTAAGATGTCTTTTCCTCCGATCGGAACGTTATGCCCGACCCCGACCCTCGGCAAAGAGGCTGTGCCGACAACGCAGATTGCGGAATAATTCTCCTGAGCTGAATAATTTTCTTTGCCTCAACAGAATGTTCTTCATTATCTCTGACCGTACGGTTCAGGTCGGGCTACTGGGGTTTGAGAGTTGATTCAGAGCTATTCTTCGTTGTCACCACAAAAACCTATTGCTGTTATCGGTTTATCGCCTCACATATGCGAGCTCACTACAATACGACCAAGCAATGAGAAACAGTCTTTTTGCCCAAGTTGGCAAACGACCGACTCTGCCGTCGCGATCTCATCTTCTTTCCCGCGTACGACTGCAAAGAAATCAGTCCAACTGCTCACCACCGAAACCAGTAACGGGCCCTGAGAACCCTCAATCAAAAGCCGCTCCTACTCAAGCCTCCCTCTCCTCCACCCCGCCTACGGTCCCCACCGGTTCCAGATCTCGATCGCTGCGTGACATTATAGTACAAGGTCCTCTTGGCAAACTAGGGCGGTCATATTCACGTCTCCAGGAAAGAAGGCCTTATGCTACGCAGTTCTGGAGCTCGATTGTTGTATATCTGTGCGGTGATTTGAGCGCGCAGTTGCTATTTCCGTCGGACAACAAACCGGTCAAGGATACAGCCCGAGAAGCATCAAAGACAGGGAGTGAAGATGATAATGCTGAGACTTCAGGAGGAGGAGGGTATGACCCGATGAGAACATTAAGGCATCTGACGGTGGGAGCAGGATCTAGTATCCCTTCTTATAGTTGGTATGTTATCGTACCCCGCCCTGGAATGACCTGACAAAATACTCACGCATCGGCAATAGGTTCATGTTCCTTCACAACCACTTCAACTTCGCCTCCAAGTTCCTCTCTATTCTCACAAAGGTCGTCGTACAACAGGCTGTTTTCACGCCCGTCTTCAACACCTACTTCTTCAGTGTCCACTCTCTTCTTTCCGGCGCCACTTTGGAGGAGACCTGGGAGCGCTTGAAGAAGGCTCTCCCTGTTAGCATCACGAACAGCGCCAAATTATGGCCTGCGGTCACAGCGTTCAGCTTCATGTACGTGCCGCCTCAATTCCGGAATATATTTTCTGGGGTTATTGCGGTTGGGTGGCAGACGTATCTTAGCTGGCTGAATCAGAAGGCGGCGCGAGAAGTCGAGGCCACGGAATTGGCTGAGGCAGCGGCGGCGCAGATCGATATTGGGTCGTCTGCGACATTGAAGGCATAAGGCTGTTCATTACGGAGGTTTTGCCTCCTTTTATACCCCCTTGATTTTATACTTTTGTGTTGTATATATTAGATCTGGCGACATTGGATGGTTTGGATAGATTCTAGATCGCATGTGTTTAGAGCGTGCAATGGATGCTTGATAGATAATGAATAAAATGATTTCTCGACATAGTGGAGTTTGCCATTGTTGATCTGCGATCGTATATCCACCCGACTGGGGGCTTTGGAATTACTATGGTTTGCGGGATCTAGAACAACTCCCGAACTACTTTTGCAACCGCAACTTTGCCACTTCCGCAATCATAATGACATGAACATTCGACCAGGGTCGCAGGCATGGTCTGCCCACCATCCTCACAAATCTTCATGACAAACATTCTTGATAAAAGCAGCGACTATGGATCTGACTTCACGCCGGATGAAGAGGAAGTGTTAAACGATTTGCTCGCCAAAGCCGCTACGGAACACGCGGCGCTCCACGCGACAAGGGTGACACCGCCGCCACCGCCGCTGTCCACGACAGTCACAACCACCACCGCGAAGGAGGTAACTATCGCTGTGGGCGACATTGAAGATTGCTATGTTGCTCCAGCAAGTCCTCGGACGCCCAGGGTGCTGGGGAGGCAGAAACCCGTATGGCAAGTTTCTAGGACTTGTTCGAGTCCAATCGCGGGTAGAGCAGGTCCGATGGCGCGCGACGGCGCCGCGTCCAGTATTGACCTCCTTTTCTCTTTTCCTTTCTATCTTTCTTCCCTGCTTGTTCTGTTTTTCTATCGTGGGGCGCTGACGTTCTGACAAAGCGTTTAGTTGAGCATCCGAATTCTACTGAAGGACGGGCTAAGCAGCGCGAGAGGGATGTAGCCCGCGAGAAGGAATGGGTTGCCGGCGTAATGGATACCTGCTCAGATACTCGATCGCCGATAGAGCGATTTCGAAAACCACCTAATAAGGCTTTCTCGGTCACGGACTTGATTTCTCCGGCATGGTGCGAGTTGCAGTATTGGTATACGCTGACTAAGTTTGGGAGGAAGAGGAGAACCCCGGCGATGAAGCAGGGGAGTACGATACATAAGACGCTGGAGGATGAGATTTACAACACGGTTCAAGTGGAGATTACGACTAAAGAGGACGCATTGGCGCTGAGGATATGGAATATTATACAAGGGCTACGAACGTTGAGGGATTTTGGCATTACGCGAGAGCTGGAGATATGGGGACTGGCGGATGGTGAGTTGGTGAATGGGGTCATCGATCAGCTCTCTTATGAGTGTCCTGACCCGGAGCTTGAGGCAACGGCTGCGTCATACTATGCCGACGTGGAGGCATCGAGGGCTGTGTTACCCGAGTATCAGATGTCGCTCACGGACTATCTGCTTTCGCCGTCCCAGGGCGGTGGTATACAGTTCTCGGATATATCTTGCTATCGCGAGGAGCAAGAGAGCTTGGATGACTCCATAACAGGCAGTAAAACCTCCTCCGAGGTCTTTAGTCTACCTCGGATATACATGACAGACGTCAAGACTCGAGCCAGTGCCTCTGTTCCGACTGTAAAGAGCTCGTCGTTCCGACCGACACAGTTCCAACTTCAGATGTACTATCATATGCTCAACCGGCTTGTTACCAGCGATGATGTCTCTATTGAGCTACTTGCCTCGCGCTACGACCTGGATCCTACGCGCCCATTCACAGACGCCTTCATCGCCGAAGTAGGCGCTTTAAATGATCAATCCTTCGACACTTTGTCTTCGCAAGACTTTGATCCTGACTTCATTCCCACCTCGGAAGATGCAGAAGGACGACGAGCATCGCACGGCACAGACTCCGCCCCCTCCGCAAGCCAGGACTCGACGAGCATACTTCTCGTACACAACAACTTATCTAGTCTCTGGAGTCTCATGAAAGACCAACTCCGGCTCACATTTCTTCCCCCCTCATATTCATTGCCGGTATCGGTGGCACCATCGATACCCTCCGAATTTCAGCCCCAAATGCTTGAACTTTATCCAACCGTGCTATCACCGCTCCTAACCGCTCGATACCTATCGTCGGCCGCAACAACCGAAACACATTCCCGAGTGCTGGGTAGCCGATCGTTCCTATTCGACCCCACAGCCCTGACATCTTATCTGTCCGATCAGATGGAGTGGTGGCGCGGTGAGCGTGATCCTCGCGGTGTCGAGGTCATGGAAGCATGGAAATGCCGGGTTTGTGAGTTCCGAGACGAATGTTCCTGGCGCCAGGAGCGCGAGTGGGCTTTTGCAAAGCGGAGACGGAGAAGGTCGTCATCTATGGCTGTCTAATTATCCTGGGTTTGCATATGTGATTGGAGCTCTTGGCGTTCGTTATTATTCTGCCGGGATATGTATGGGTGGTTTCATTGCAACTACTTGATGTATTTGGGGTTTAGATGTTCATTTGGACATCAGCAGACTTGATGAGATCTAGAGACGGCATTCTCTTATATCTTAACCTCATGAAGATATACTATCTAGACGCACAAAAATATACAGAAACTCCCTATCCATCCCCCACCAACGAAGAAAACCCCAAAAATCAAAAAGGATACCTCCTAGCCTGCTCCTCCCTCCCCAAATCCAACCCCTGGGCAACCTGCTCCTCATGCACCCGATCCAAATACTCCAACAACACCTCCCCATACTTCTCCCTCCCCTTATACCTCGCCACATCATCCCCCCAACTCCGAATCGCAGAAGCCAGCCGTCCAGGCACATACTCCTCCTTTACAACCTCCGTAATTGGCTCAAAATACGTCCGAATCGTAAAAACAACCGCTCCGGTCCTCGGTAACCGCCGCAAACTCTGCCTCTCGGAGCGAAAAAAGTGATGCTCGATCGCCCGGTTCTTCTCCGCCGTGTTCCAGCTCACGGTCTCCGAGTCCTCGGGGCCAATGCTACTCGACCAGGGCAGGTGCTCGTCTACCTGGATGAAATAGTTGTTCCGGAGAACGGGGTCTTCAGGCCTCAGTCTGCGGAAGAAGTTCGTCATGCCTTTTTCGAGCTTGGAGGTGTAGCCGGGGACGGAGCCAGAGGTGTGGATTTCGGAGAGCCGCATGCCATATTTGTCGGTTAGGCGCCAGAAGCCGGCGAGGAGGATGCTGCCGGCTAGGAGGTAGTAGTCGCCGTCTGGGCGTTCGAGCATTAGGGCTATGTCGTCTTGGATTAGGCGGCCGCAGGTTTGGAGGGGGTCCTCGGGGAG